>JBAMYA010000006.1:12474799-12490932 GCA_037176975.1 Arrhamphus sclerolepis | reverse complement strand
ATTAGTCGTACAGATGAAGGACAGAACCAAGCTTCTGCTGGGATCTGTTGAGTTGAGACTCATTTTCTGTTTTTCTGTCTATGTTCATGTATATATATATATATATATATATATATATATATATATAAGAAGAAGCTCTTTCAGATTGGGAGTGGACAGGGGATAAATCTGTGTGTTTGTGTGCTGAAGCTAGAAGTGCCGCTATAATTCACCTGGTCATACAAGCCAGTGAATAACTAACTGTCTCGGAGGCCGACTGTTTCCTCGGCTGTCTGGCTGTCAGGCCGGTCAGGTGATTACAAAGACGCCATTGGGTTTTATAGCAGAATAATATGGCCACTGTTCACCGCCGTCCTTTCTCTCCTGCCCCATGAGGATGCAGACTGGGCCGACAGGGGAGTGATTAACATTTTAGGGAGCTGCCTGGCTGGTTCAAGGGTTAGAGGGTAAAGAGTGGGGATTTATTAGAGCAATAAATTAGAGCCAGACGTCTTCCCCCTCATCCCCCCTCCCTCTGCGCCATCTTTATTTAAAATCACTTCCTTCTCTATTCATCTCCTCAACATGCAGCGTTTTCTAGATGGGTTCATGGAGCTACGAGAGGCTGGAGAACAAGCTCGCTGTGAACGCCTCACAGACAGTGAGGCTTTCAGGTCCCACCTACAAATCTTCCTCTAATGTTTGTGAATGTGTCAGCTCCACAGTGCTTCATCTGTACTCTGTCCTTAAGGAGCCCTGATGAGGAGGAAGCGTGGACAGTCCTTCAGGACTGAAGCCTTCCTTCAGCTGGAGGACCAAGGGTGAAGACTGGATCAGGAGAATTCTCATCTGTAATTTCAAATGTGACCATTAAACGTCTGGGGAGGTTTTTGATTTAAAGAAAGGCTCCCTCTTCATCCAAACTATGACCTTTTTACTAAACTTGACAAAGCAGATTTGCTGTCTAAATAAAATGGTGATAAAGAGAATAAAGGATAAGCAGAAGGAAAGTTCTCCAGCCTCCTGGTTGAAGACAGAATCCAGACTCACCAGTGGATTGGTTAACTGGGTTAACTGGTGTCTGGTGTTTATGGCAGTCTTGCTAACTGCTAACTCCTTATCGTATACGTCAACATAACCAGTGGTGTCGCTCAGAAGATTCCACCTGAAGAGTTTGGAAAAGGCTACACGAGAAGGAAGAAGTCTTTTTCTAGGAAACATATTTTTCTGAGTGACCTCACACAGAGGAGTTGTGAGCGTGACATGTGGACGCCTGCGAGGTGTGGCCTGCTGTCAGGTGGTGTTGGTTCATTAATGGAGATCAAAGGAGTGAAGCTTAGAAGGTTTCATGGACTGACAGGGACAGCGCTAGAGCTCCTCTTCTCTTCTCAATGTTGAGAGGCTATTTTTTATCATTACAGGTCTGAGAGGGCTCTCTATCTCTCTCTCTCTCTCTCTCTCTATGTGTGTGTGTGTGTCTTGGATTAAAGGGCAGCCATTGAAGAGTGTGTGTTTTGTGGGTTGAACCAGCAGTGTGCTGGACGCCACACAGGCTTTAGGATGACGCAGATGCACCACACCAGGATCTGAGCATGTGCGGTTGAGGGGAGGGGTAGCTGTTTTTTTTGTTTTTTTTTGGGGGGGGGGGGGGTCTTTCTCCTCTGTAGTCTCAGTTTTGGACTTCACTGCCACATAAAAGTTAGAATTGATCATTGAGGCCTGAAATGTTGCTGTCTTTCTGCAGACACAATTAGTCGTACAGATGAAGGACAGAACCAAGCTTCTGCTGGGATCTGTTGAGTTGAGACTCATTTTGTGGTCCTGTCTATGCTCATGTCAGTCTGTCTATGTTCATGTCAGTCTGTCTACATTCATGTAAGTCTGTCTATGTTCATGTAGGTCTGTCTATGTTCATGTCAGTCTGTTGGTTCATGTAAGTCTGTCTATGTTCATGTAAGTCTGTCTACGTTCATGTAAGTCTGTCTACGTTCATGTAAGTCTGTCTATGTTCATGTCAGTCTGTCTACGTTCATGTAAGTCTGTCTACGTTCATGTCAGTCTGTCTATGTTCATGTAGGTCTGTTTGTTCATGTAAGTCTGTCTATGTTCATGTCAGTCTGTCTATGTTCATGTCAGTCTGTCTATGTTCATGTAGGTCTGTCTACGTTCATGTCAGTCTGTCTATGTTCATGTAGGTCTGTTTGTTCATGTAAGTCTGTCTATGCTCATGTAAGTCTGTCTATGTTCATGTCAGTCTGTCTATGCTCATGTAGGTCTGTTTGTTCATGTAAGTCTGTCTACGCTCATGTAAGTCTGTCTATGTTCATGTCAGTCTGTCTATGTTCATGTAAGTCTGTTTGTTCATGTAAGTCTGTCTATGTTCATGTAAGTCTGTCTACGTTCATGTAAGTCTGTCTATGTTCATGTAGGTCTGTTTGTTCATGTCAGTCTGTCTATGCTCATGTAAGTCTGTCTATGTTCATGTAAGTCTGTCTATGTTCATGTCAGTCTGTCTATGTTCATGTAGGTCTGTTTGTTCATGTAAGTCTAAATAAGATCCATATTATGAAATAAATCAAAATGTACTGCTGCATTCCCAGGTTCCGTGAACCTGGACCTGAATCTAGACCTGACCAACTGCAGCAGCCCCAGATCATAGACTTCCCCCAAAGGGTTGTACAGAAGACACCAGGCATGATGGGAACATCACATCATCCTGTGATGCTCCATCACTCTGGAACAGGGTTTACCTGGACTCATCAGACCACATCACTCTGGAACAGGGTCTACCTGGACTCATCAGACCACATCACTCTGGAACAGGGTCTACCTGGACTCATCAGACCACATGACCTTCTTCCATGGCTCCAGAGTCCAGTCTTTCTTCTCTCTAGCAGACTGAAGTGTATTTTTACAGATGTTCCTCATGGATCACTGGCTTCCTTCAGGCTCCACAGCTGTTTAGTCCTCTTCACATTGATGGTGTGTAAATGTTTTTATTTTCACTGTTAAACACGGCCGTGAGTTCTGCTGATGTTTTTTCATGATTTCATTTCACCAAACATTCAAAGGTCCCATAAACTGCATTAATTAGCTGATTAAATTAGTTTTCTGAGGCCTGTAAATCGGGGATGAAATGTTGTCACCGTTCATTTTATCTCCGAGATTCTCTGTCATGAGACAAATCTGTCCTGGTGTGTTCATTAATGATTAAGTGGACTATGCTCTTGTTGTTGTCATGGGGACGATCTACTGTATGGTGGCGAGGAACATATTTCTGACTGAAGTAACCGTGTTATTCTTTTGGTTAATATAATACAGTTTGATTAGATTTAGGAATAATATATCCTAATATTTACCAAAAATATGCCAATTGGGCAAAAAAATTGCTTGGCTAGAATTCTAAGAAGACCACTCTACTTACTACAAGGCTTTTTTCCCCTTAGAAATCAGTTTTTGCAGTGATGTCATCACCTGCATTTTCTTGATGCTGTTACAAAATAAAATAATAAAAATGCCACCATCACGTTAGATGATTTCCATGATCTCCTCACCACATGCACCGCTTATATCAGTGCCAGATACGATAAAGGCGACACTGTTGCTGTTTTTTGAGTTTGTCAGCGTTATCCAGTCACTTCTGTCTCTGTTTACAGACAGCATGCTCCCTCCTTCCTCCCTCAATCACCCGCAGAGAGCGGTCCATTACGCACTAAGGGCCCCTTTCAGCATGTTTTCAGGTTTGTGGCTCTTTTCGGTCTCCTGCGAGTGGAACCTGACAGAGGAGGTTTTCAAACCAGGCCTGACATTGATGAAATGCCTCCAGTGGAGTCCAGGAGCTGCAGTTGAACACAGCGGTGAGTGTTGACTGAGCTGCACGGCTCCGTGTGTGCCTGTGTTAATAACCAAGAATTTATTTAGGTTTTTTTTTTTCAGATGAAGAACAGAAGTCATCTGATGTGTGAAACTTTGACTCTCCATTAACATTTTTGGTGGCTGCAGAGTTAATAACATTTTTGTTCTGCCTCCAGCTTCTGGACTGAAACTGTCGTATTATTTTCAAGCAGCTGCCTGTTTACTTTTCCTGCCTGTTTGCACTTCCGCGAGTTAAAAAGTCTCCATGAACATCTACTGTGAATCATGTTTTTGAACACGAGATGAATAAAAGTTTGTGCTTCTCTTTCATTTTTGCAGATTAGCTCTCCACCATCAAAACAGAAAATATGAGGCATTTTAGCTAAGAAGCCTTTTTAACCCATTAGCTGAAAGGTGTTTGCTGCCAGACAGACACATATTCAGCTTTTATCAGAATGTTAACAGTGCTACTAATTTACTTCATACATACATACATGTTAATGATGGGACATGATTATTAAACTGATATAATTATTTAGAAGCCACATAATTTAATTTGATTAATCATCTCATAATTGATGTTTATTCTTACTGCAGTTATTAACCATTTATTTTATAATACTCATTAAGTTTCCTGTGATTTCCTTTTAATGTGAAACACTTTGGTTTCTATGATGCTGTAAAGTGCTAAATAAATTAAGATTGATTGATTGATGGGAGAGCTGTATCCTACATCACAGCGCCAACCAGCACACATTCACTTTCATGCACCACAGCGCAGCACATGAGCACCACATGCATCAACACGCAGCACATGAGCACCACATGCATCAACACGCAGCACATGAGCACCACATGCATCAACACGCAGCACACGAGCACCACATGCATCAACACGCAGCACACGAGCACCACATGCATCAACACGCAACACGCAGGCACCACATGCATCAACACACAATAAAATAACTTTTAATTAATGCTTCACCTTCATTTCCTATATTTTCCTATATTTCTTGCTGCAAAATATGAATTTAATTCCCCATAAATTGTACTGCTAACCTTTCTAAAAGGTTTATGCAAAATCAAACATTTTGAATAACACTGAATTGAATTGAACTGGATTAAACTGGATTGAACTGAACTGAACCGAACCGAACTGAACTGTCCCAGAGATATCAGCTAGGGTTCAGAGACCATTGACTGTAACTATGAGGAGAGCAGAGAGCAACCACAGATGTACTGAGCAGGATAACCAGTAAGAAGTTTGTCTTGTTTGGTCAACATGTATGTTTGTAAAATAATTATTTGATGGTAAACTTATTTTATTGTTAGTTTTACAATAGCAACACACTTCAGCTTAGGCCTGGAGCTTTTTAAGTTTGTGTTTAGAGGGATTTCCTTCTCAATAACATTTTTTTTTTTTTTACCATATATGGCACATAGGGAAACACTAACTCTGTGTTTAGAGCAGGATCAAAGGAACTGATTTGCATTGATTCTCTATGAGGGTCCACAATGAGAGTATTTCAGTTCACATTCTTTACAAAAGGCTAAAAATGAAAAATTACATTTAAAAGAAATAGCCCGGCATCAAAAAATGGCATCAAAAATAGTCAGCTTGATAAAGGGAGACATGAGGAGCGAGACAGGACAGAGAGGATGCAGGACAGAGAGAGGAGAGGGACAAAAATCTACAAATATATAAATAAATCTATAAATATAAATGGTGGTTGACAGTCCGACTGCAGGTCGATCACACCAGGGCATCCAGTCGACAGGTGCAGGTGAACGGCAGGATGGTCAGAAGATGGTGATCATCAATAATATCCCCATAAAGAGGATGAAATACACGAGAAACTAAACCGCAAAAAGACAAAAATGTGCTTGGGTGCGTTGAAGGGTTCAAATTCCTCTGTTTCCTTATTGACACTGCTACCAGGACTAATTTTGAAAGTGGTTTTGGAGAGACAGCTGCCCATTAAATCCAGTTTAAATCCAATCCAATAATGTCCATGTGAGTGTGGTGGAAGTGTAGAAGTAAGACTGTGGAGGCAAAGAAAGCAGGAGGAGGGCTTGTTGATGGACTGCTGAAGGAGAGAAGAGACGGACAGGAAGTGGAGGTGGTGTTTTACTGTAACAGGAAGAACACAAGGCAACAGGAAGTCAGGCCCTGCGCTGTCCTGCTGCACGCTGTTTACTACGCTCTTATGGTCTGAGCATGTGTGTGTGTGTGTGTAACAGACTAGAAAAGATAAATTTGTTGGGAGAACGTGTGTGTGTGTGTGTATGTGAGCTCACTGAGAGGAAATGTGTGTGTGAATGAAGGAAAATTATCAGAGAATCTGAATCTAATCCCGACTTTAACCCTCAGTTCAACCTCTAAAACTGACGACCAGCCAACATTATCACCTCAAAGTTCTGGGACTCTTATTGGACCCAGTAAAAGCAGACATTAAAGTGCACGTACGTGCATACTCGGACCAGAGTGGTAGTTTCCTGGTTGTGGAAGTGAATGTGACTATTACTGAGGGTTTAATGTCTCCAGATTGCAAGCCTTGTTCCTGCCCCCGCATCCGCCAGCACTCCTCCATCCACAACCGTGAAATTGGGACCATGTGTTTCTGCTGCTGTACTCCTCCTCCTCCTCCTCCCCCCTCCTCCTCCCCCCTCCTCCTCCAGGTTTTCCTCCTGTTTTCCATATTTCTATCACACATATAGAAGCACAGCTTCTCCATCAGCTTCATCTCCTCCTCTCTGACTTCCCATAACACCAGACAAATAAGTTTTAAAACTAAGTTTTTATTTATTTATTTGTTCTTTTTTTAAACTTAGAAGGCTGCTAAGAAGCCATTTCTAAAGACTATGATGTGGGATTGTTTTAATTGAACAAATAACGAGGACATGAGCCTCGAAGGACACCTTTGCTGATGTGCACACTTCTTCCTCTTCCTCTTCCATGGGATGTGCGCTCTTTCATCTATTTTAATTTACTAAATATCAGTCTTTGTGCCTGAACTGTGTCCATATGTGTGGAGCTGAAATCTCAACAACGTGACACCTGCACCCAAACACACTTTAGTGTTTTTGGCTTTACATTTGTAGCACATTTTATCCTGTTTTTTTCCAGTCATACTATTGATGGTACATGCAAGATGCATACATTATTTCAATGTATTTTTCATTTTTAGACAACAAGGACTAAAATACTGAAATTAAAGAAAAAATGTGCACATTGACATCCATTCAAATCATTATTTTTGATCAATTTTTTTTAAGTGTGATGCTGGTTTAAAGAAGTATAAGCAAAAGTACTAAAAATGTTTTATTTTTTTAAACCATATTTTTATAGCACCTTTGTGTCTCAAAGGCTCTTTGACTATTTTATGAAATTTGACATTAAATAAATGTTGCTGCAAGAATCAAACCATAAATAATCCACAGTTTTCCGGGATTAGATGCAGACAGAAAGATAAAAGACACTAGAGAGTGAGATTTAATCCTTGTTGGACGGGAACAACGAGCAGGACAACTCGTACCTGAGAAAAACACCTGAAACGGACTTTATCATCTGAGCTGAAGACAGGATGCTGCCTCCACTGGTGAGCGTGAAACGTACAGCTCTTTTGTCTTTGGGATGGTCCCGTGTTTCTACTAAAAGCCGTATTTCACCTGTTTGCTGCTTCTGAGCAGACACACAAGCATCAGTCTGCTGAACGACTTCCTTCCACTTCAGCACAGACACACACTTATCCAGAGTTTCAATCAGACATCTGTTTATCTACATACTTCCGACACACAAACAAAGACAAGCACAAATACTTATCACTTCCTTCTGAGACTCACACACACACACACACACACACACTCACACACACTCACACACACTCACACACAGCTATGAGGCAGGAATGGAGGCGTCTTATTAGCGTCAGGATGCGGCCCTAAAGAGCCTCCACTTCCAGCTCAGGTTCATCCTCAGAGGTCAGAGTGTAACATCCTAGAGGAAGTAAACACACACACACACACACACACACACCTTTCCCCTTTCCTTCTCTTCCACTTTCTCGTGTCAATCCTCAGATTTCACAGCATAACATCCTGTGGCGATGGTGAAGCCCATGGGACCGATGCATGTCACAGTGATTTAACGAGTTTCATGCCTCGGAGGAATGGCGGCTTTCCTGAGAAACTTAAAGTCGACTTGTGAGGCGAACGCGACGAACCCCAGGTCCCTCAGACGTGGAGTGCTGCTCATGAAAGAGTGAAAAGAAAAAGGGTGACCGAGCAAAAAACACTTTTTTTCCCATATTTAGAAGGCAGCTATAACATCAAAGACAAAACAAAAACACGACGTTGGAACAGATTTCTTAATTTACTGAAAACTGAATCATTCTCTTCGCTTCGTACTCTGACAGCATCTCGAGTCTACAAACACGACGTAGCGATCTTTGTTCTTGGAAGAAAGATCGAATCAATCGAGCTGAACGGAAAGCGTCAGCATGCAATGATTTTCAGGTCTCCTGGATGTTTTAAATCAGTCTGGATCAGGTCCAGACTCTGCCCGGTTCCCTCCAGGACCATCACGGTTTTTTCTGAATCCGTTTTTTTCTTCGTGATTTGTGCCACGGTTCCTCTGTCCCATTGTTTCTGTGTAGTTCTGCGCTCTTTTTCGGGTCGTGGAGGCAGCAGATTGAGCAGACAAGCCCAGACGTCCTGATCTCCAGCCACCTCCTCCAGCTCTTCTGGGGGAATACCAAGACGTTCCCAGACCAGCTGAGAGACATAATGCCTCCAGCGTGTCCAGGGTCTGTCCCCGGGCCTCCTCCTGGTCAGATGTGCCCAGAACACCTCCAGAGGGAGGCGTCCAGGGGTCATCCTCACCAAATACCCGTACCACCTCAACTGGCTTCTCTCAATGTGAAGGAGTAACGGCCCGGTACTGAGTCCGTCTCAGATGGCTGAACTTCTGTCCTTATCTGAAAGGGAGAGTCCTGCCTCCCTACGGAGGGAATCTATCTCATTTCTTGTATCCGTGATCTCGTTCTTTCAGTCACTACCCACAGTTCATGACCACAGGTGAGGGTGGGAACGAAGATTGACAGTAAACAGAGAGTCTCACCTTTTGAGTCTCCCGCTCCATTCTCCCCCCACTCGTGAACAAGACCCCGAGATATCTAAACTCCTCCACTTCAGGAAAAACCTCATCCCCAACCCGGAGAGGACATTCTAACCTTCTCCAACATAGGACCATGGTTTCGGATTTGGAGGTGCTGATTCTCATCCCAGCTGCTTCAGTTGCAATCATGGATGACCCTAACTCAGAGTCCCCAGACTCTGCTTCCTCCGTGGAAGACATGTTGGTAGGATTGAGAAGATCCTTGAGGTATTCCTTCCACCACCCAACAACATCTCCAGTTGAGGTCAACAGCACCCCCCGTGTTGGTGGAGAACTGCTTCTCCCTCCTGAGGCACCTGACGGTTCGCCAGAGTCTTCTTGGAGCCTGTCGAAAGTCGCTCTCCATGGTCTCTCCAACCTCCTCCCACACCCGAATTTTTGCCTCAGAGACCGCCGAAGCCGCATCCTGTCGGTACCGTTCTACTGCCTCCAGAGTCCGACAGGCTAACCAAGCCCTGTAGAACTCCTCCCTCACCCGAGGTGTCCACCACTGGGATCGGGGATTGCCACCACGACAGGCACCAACAACTTTGTGTCCACAGCTCCCATAGTCCATTCTGACTCAATGTCCCCCACCTCCCTCAGGATGAGGTTAAAGCTCTGCCAGAGGTGGGAGTTAAAGATCTGCCTGACAGGTTCCTCTACCAGAGGCTCCCAGTAAACCTTTGGGTAAAATTTTGTCATGATGTAACTTCATTTTATGGTCTAAAAAACCCCACAATAATTGATATATTTACAGTATACTTGCAAAAATGACGTCATCAGTAAATTCTTCAGAACACAAACGTGAAGCTCCAAAGTGGAGAAATGAGAAGATACATGTTTTATACTTTTTGTTGGAGGAGGATCAAAAAAATAGTGATTTGAAAGGATTTCAATGAGCACATTTCTGCGCGTAGGGACTTTCACGTGAGTACTTTATAGTCTGAAAAAGAAAATTTAAGAAAGATTGAGAACATTCAAAAATGCACAACCTATAAATTAAAATCAAACACAAACATGTGCTTGGGTGCATCAAAGAGTTAAAAAACCTTTAAGAGGTTTGCCACCATGAATGACAAAAAACATTCAAAAAGGCCTAAAAACCTTCTGTGTGGGATCAGGGACCACCAGGGACCACCAGGGAGGAGAAGGTTCCAGACTGTCAGTGACCTCAAAAACACTTCGACAGCATAAACAAAATAAATAAATAAATATAAAAAGACAAAACAAACATGCACTTTTTGAACCATCACTTTGAGCTAACTGAGGGATAAAATTGTTACCAGGCTTAAAAACAAACAGAAAAAACTAAAGGAAAAGCAGGTTTTGTTGAAAATGATGCAAATATCCTCACTGAACTTTATCTACACACACGAACGCTGACATTCTCAATTTATTGGTGAGTTCCTGACACAGAGCAGGAAACCAGAGTCCTCTGAGTCCTGACGGGGAAGCCCTCGGCCACAAAACATCGTCCGACCTCTGAGGCTGCAGCTCCTCCACTTTCCACCTAAAAGGAAAGAAAAAGAAGGTGAACTGATAAGGATTAAGACTGTGTGTGTGTGTGTGTGTGAGTAACTCAGGACAAAAGAGCGTCCCCGAAGCTATTCCTGTCGTCTCTCTCAATTTCCCTCCCACTCAATCATCCTTTTCTCTTTTCTCTCTATCTTCCCTCCAGGAGCCACATCAAAGAGCGGAGTGCTATCAGCGCCGGGATTTACTGTGTGAGTATGTGCGTGACATACCACAGCTTATCTCTGCAAGCAGCAGACCTCTTCCTGGTTTATCCCTCGCCCCGCTGGCTCAGATTTATTAACGGCTAACAACGGCGGAGTAAAACGCATCAAACCTCGGGACTCATAAAAGCCATAAATCACTTAACTGCTGCAGTAAATATTAGGATCATCCTCCTGTGGCATATTTTTCCTCTTAGGAGGCAGCTGGTCTCAGACATCTCCAGCTCCAGATCTCTTTTGATTTAAGTCGGTCTGATATTAAAACTAAAACTTTACTGTATGCAACTGAAAATGCTGCTTGTAAAGGTTTTCGAACGTTCAGGTATTTGGGGACTCCATTCAACATTTTGTTTGGTAGGGGTCTTTAATGGGGGCCTCAAACACCTTAAGATGATCTGTTGCACTTTAGGAAGAAAAACAGGCTAAATTAGCAAATCTAAAGTTCAAATTCAAGTTTACTGAGCTGCATAAAGCTGTTTCACCAACATCCTTTTTTTCTGGTTCACTGGTATTTAAGGTCTATTTGCGGTGACAATATCACGGTAGAATTTAAATAAAATCCTTTTACAAATTTGTAAATTTGGGTCGAAAAAAAGCAAAAGCAAAAGAAAGTAGAATTTCATATTTAATAGAATTGCAAATGTGCAGATATTGTCTCAAAGATAAAATACTATTATAAATGTCAGAGACCTGAATATCCTTGAACTTAATATAACTAAGCTGGGTTTAAGGCTGAGTTATACTGCGTTTAAAGCTACGTACCCTGACTGCACCTCCCTCCAAATGCAACTGAATCAGCACATTTGTTCCTGCCTCTGCTTCTTTTTCTTCTTCTTTAACACCTTCAACTAAAACTCAGCATTTATTGGTGTCAACTCATGTAGAATATAACTTATTCGCTCCGCCGCTACGTCTCAGCTACATACAGGAAGTCCACAAAAGGAAACTGGGCGCTGTGAGCTACAGAAAAAGAACACATACTGCCATCTAGTGGTTGGTGGTGTAATTACAGAACAACGTAAACAGCAACGCACAACCATAAATATCAGAGATGGTGTTGGGGCCGTGTAGCTGCTAAGCACCCGCACTGGCGGAAGAGGCGTCCAACGCTTCAGGTTGACTTTGTCATCATGACCAGAAAAAAAAACGATCAACCCACAATTCATTGGGATGACAACGGATGACATCACCCCATTCAATGTCTATGGAGGTGTGAATGCAGCATAAACGAGCCTTTCACTGCCCCACCTCAGCTCCCTCATCCACGCCTCCACACAGCTCACCTATCGGGCGTCTGGGCCGGATTCTGGGGTCGACTCTCCTGGCCTGATAAGGGCCTGAAGGGCCACATGGCAGGAACATGTGCCCCCTTTGATAAGCAGCTGCAGACAATCACTGACCACAAGTGGGGCTGATAGCAGCTGCTGGGTCCCAAACATCCTCTCCTAAAATAACAGGAGGGCAGAGATGGCACAGACACGTCGACAGTCGTCATCTCAGAGGAACGTCAGTGTCTTCTCAGGTATTCGCTGCTGGACTCCTCTGTTTTTGACTAGTCCAGGTCCCTGTTCCAGAGCCAGTTCACCTGTGAGGTTTCAGGCTCTGTCAGCTGTGTACGCGGTAAAGAGGCAGAGAGGAAAAGCAGAGCGCTTCTAAGGTTTCACTTTACATTCAATTCAATTTTATTTATACAGCGTCTATTTACAGCAAAGTCGTCTCCAGTTCTTCTCAGAAACCCAGATCACGACCCTGAGCACATGGCAAAGACTAACAGAGGCAAGAAGAAACTCCCTCTGGGGAAGAAACCTGGATCAGGACCTGGATCAGTTCTAGGGGGGCCTTCCTGCTGATAGCCAGCTGGGTAAAGGAGGACATGAGGAGGGAAACAGGACAGAGAGGATGAAGGAAAGAGAGAGGAGAGACAAAAACATACAAATGTCTGGTATAAAATCTATAAATATGTGATGGTTGGAGGGTCGGACTGCAGGTCTGCCACACCAGTGTTCATCCCACTGTGGAAACCAGTCTACAGGTGCAGGTGAACACCAGGATGGTCAGAAGATGGAAGGTTTGGGAGGAGAGGGGGAGCAACAGTAGTGGTCAGAAAGAGGTACATTCAAGTGTGGTTATTCTTCTGATTTAAAAATGTTCTTTCCAGCTGTAGTTGACCCTAAATGTCATGAAACTGAAGAAAACCGATGGATGGATTTACTTTTTTAGTTAGCTTTAATCCTTTTGGAAAGTGTATTTTTCATGGCTCTTGTTCATCCCTTTGGGTCTAGTTTTACACCCGTTCCCAGCTGCTGATTGCTACACCTGCTGTCCATTTGTGATGACCTCGCTCTGTGGACTGTGCATGTGCCTCCTGCTTTTCATTGTCCTCTGCCAGACCTTCATGTATGCAGCCTGTTTCTCTGCTTTCTGTTCTGCTTCAACATTTGTTTGAGTTTGAATATGCTGTCTAGCAGCGCCCTTGGCTTTGTTTGTCAAGTTTATTTTAGATCATCGCAGTTCTAAGTTTGTCTTTCTCGTGCCTCTTGTCCTCCTTTGGGGTCCTACTCTGAACATGCCTGCAACAGCAATAACATTATTAAAACTTATGAATGAAGTGATAACTGGGGAAACCTGCTTGGCCTGTTGCAGTGTCACCACAGAGCTGAAGTCTAGACCACGTGCCAAACTCGAGGCCCGCGGACCAAATGTTTCAAAACATTTTACAAAGGATTTTACTGAAAAAAAAGCTAATTTTTGTCAGAAATTTTTATAAAAATTGTTTGTAAAAAAAAATCTGTAGGATAAAAAGTTGACAATTGTAATTTTATTCGAAAATGTTGCAAAAGGTTGATATTTTTTTCCCAAACATTATTATTTTTTGTTAAAAAGTGACAATTTTGTGACATTTGTAATCGCCTGATAAAAAGAGTTGGTTGTTGGATAAACTTTTGTTTTTAATTTGTGATTTTACAAGATTTTGCACAAAAATCTCAACTTTATGATAAAGTTTAGAAACTATGAAAGTTGAGTTTTTTGTGTGTGTGTGGGGGGGGGGATTAGAGATTTTGACAAAAACTCACTTTTTTATGAAGATTATTTATTGGAAATTTTGTTAAATGAAAAAAAGTCCGCTCTAAGTCCATTCTTTTACATTTTTGATTATACAAGAAAAATTTGTGATTTTAGTACATAAGTTCCAAGTGCAGGAACTAGCAGGAAATCTGACAACATAGCTGGCTGAGAAAGTACAGAGTAACCATCCCATGATGTGGCCCTTTAACAGCAACCATGGTGATGATGTAGTCCTTTAATGGTAACCATGGTGATGATGTAGTCCTTTAACAGTAACCATGGTGATGATGTGGTCCTTTAACAGTGACCATGGTGATGATATAGTCCTTTAATGGTAACCATGGTGATGATGTAGTCCTTTAACAGTAACCATGGTGATGATGTAGTCCTTTAACAGTAACCATGGTGATGATGTAGTCCTTTAATGGTAACCATGGTGATGATGTGGCCCAGGATAAACTACTGTGGAGCACAAGTGTACCCTGCAGTTAGAACCCTGAGAAAGTTGGACGTTTGGTTGGAAGTTTGTGGCTGCAGCTTAAAATGCATCTGAAGTTTGACACGATCTCAGCAGGGTCTTCAGTTCTACCACATTGTTAGTATTCATTTAAACCTGTTACAGGTGAAGATCTGCTGTTGGAAGCCTGCTGTCCTGCATTTGAGTCCTTGCCGCATTGAAACGTGACTTGATGTTTCAGAAACCTCCAACAGTCTTGTGCTGGTCATTGTCTAAATCACTAGGGGTGTGCTAAAATGTTGACATGACAATGTATCGTGATACTTATTTTCATGATATACTGCATCAATTTCTGACTCCAAAACTTGATTCTTACCATTTAAAAACAGAGGCTGTCGCATTCTTAGAAATAGCGTAACTCTTCAGATTTTGGAAGTTCAATTTATCCTCAAAAAAAGGGCCAAAAGAATTCACAAACAACATTTTTGAGACATTTATTCATTTTTACATTTGTAAAAGAAATAAAAAAGAGAGAGAGAAACGACCAGGCAGATTGTTATCATTGTAGGCTTTCAAGAGTTAAAATTAAAAACATGGTTTAAACGATTTGCGAACATCAACAAAAATAAATACAACCGCTGGCCCCATGCATTGATTGTGACAACTACATAAATAATACCTTTGAAAACTATACCTCTGAAGGTTTTCCTACTCCAAACCAACTGGACTGGAGATATTTATGGCCAGTTCTAACTGGAATTCAAGTTTGGCCCAAATTTTATCAGAATGGTGAAAATCCTGTACAGTAGCTCATCTGCTAAAGTTTTCACTGGACAAATTTAACTGACACATTTGGGATATTCTGTGGGACAAGGCAGGGGTGTCCACTTTCCCCCATCTTTACAATCTTTTTATAGTTCCCTTGGCCCAGCATATACACCAAATAGGCTCCTCCAAACATTATATATCCCTGTATGCTGATGATGCATTGATTTACATATCCTATATTGGATCCTCTTTACAAGAGATCATGCATATTCTGAATAGTTTAGTAGACTATCAGGATTCAAAATCAACCTTAAAAAGTCTCTCAATGTGGACAAAAGTGGATTGGCTCTCCCAACAGATATTGCCGTAGCTGACCAGGTGACCTATGTAGGTGTTCAGATAACATCTTCTGTGTCTGCTATTGCCAAAATTAATTATAGTTTTATATTAAAACAAATAGAAAATTATATAAATAGATGGATGCCCCTTCCATCATCTGCACTAGCCCGTTGATCTGTCGTAAAAATGAATGTTCTTCCCCAAATTAAGTTCATTAGCTTAATGCTACCTCTCTCCTCCTGTTGATTATTAAAAAAAGGTGGAGTCATTGCTCAAATCCTTTATATGGAATAAAAGATGTCCATGAATTTGTATTGTACTTTTTGCCCATTTGGAAATGTGGGGACGTTTATGTATTCTGTGTGGAGCTGTCTGGACATTTTCTCTTTCTGGACTAAAATAGCTTTGACAAACATTGATTTCTCAATGGATCCTACGCTGCACCTTTTGCTTGATGACTCAAGGTTTCCCATCACAGAGAAAACATGTAAGCTGTGGCTAGCGGGTATGACTGCTGCCAAGAAACTGGTGGTTCAGAGATGGCTTCCACCTCATGACCTTTCAGTTAAACATTACACACTGCTGGACATTTTCTATCTAGAATTGTCCTCAGCGAGAACAAACCATGCTAAGCTAAATGGAATAGCTACGGTGAAGGAGTTACTCTCCAAGTAGATGTGTTGTTGTACTTCATGGTGCTGTACATTTTTCCATGTGTTTAAAACTTTTTTTATGTGCGTGTTTAAAACTTAATAAACATTGCATTACAAAT
>JBAMYA010000006.1:12464383-12474699 GCA_037176975.1 Arrhamphus sclerolepis | reverse complement strand
GCATTACAAATAAAATAAAGTAAATACAACCTCCACTCCTGAAGATATCACAGTATGGCTGGCTGCCTTGATGGGTGGGGGTGTTTCCGGCGGTCACAAAGTATATATCCAGATCATGCACAGCAACTAGGAATTAAACTCTATTTTTAAATTTTCACTGAACTATGTAGAATATTGCAATATACTTAGTATTGCAATGTGTCGTGGTATAATCACATTGTGACCAATGTATCGTGATATGTATTGTATTGTGAACTCCTTGCAAATACCCACTGCTATAAAGCACTATTACTTTTTCTGGCTTATTTCTAATTGAAACTCTGGAAAAGATCAGTGCACAACCCCAAATCAGAGAAAGTACACTAACAATATGGAAACTTGATTTCCCGCTTACTTGCATGTCTTATCTAAGTCTCATCCATTCATTCATTTTTTATTATTATTTTTTGTGCTGTTGAAACCGTGCCCTCAACAAAATTCATTTATACTTCTGTGAGCCAGAAAGTTACATCAGTATTTTAAAGCTCGTATGGTACCTCTAAGAGCATATATTTGTATTTTCCAGGTATTTTTCAACAAGACACTACCCCAAACTATTCAGGGAGACAGAACAACGAGGATGAAGGACAGAGAGAGGAAAGACAGAAAAAATATCTAAACATGTGGTGGACAGATTAAGACCTTTAAGGTTGTCCACAGCAGCACAGATAGGTGACAAGTGTCCAAGAGCAGGAGTTGAACTTAATGACGGCTCTGTTAGGCGGGTCTCTACTGTAACGTATCGTTTTATTGCAAGTGATGTCTTTCTGACAAGTAAACTGGAATGAGATTAAAGAATGGTCAGATACCAATCTTTACAGTCCAACCGTTCCTTTAAATGCAAAAATGGAAGTTAATAGGGTGAAAACATGAAAGATCTGCAGAAGAATACATTTAAAAGTCAAAGGAAATATAACAATTGCTGCTCCCGACTTCTTGTTTAAATTTGCCTTTTCCATGTCATCCCTTTTTTTGGTTTGTGGTTGTACATTTGGTACTTGTTACAGTGTTAAGTGTGTTTCCCCCTGAGGTCTATCTGCAGTATGTTTGCTGTAGGAAGTGAACTTCAAACCTTTCACCTGTTCCTGAGCTGTAACTGGACAACAGCTGCTGCCTTCATGTTCAGTTCAAACACACAGATGAAACCGTAAAGCTGCCACCAGCCATCTACACCGATCTTACACAGAAAAAAGGCATGAAATGTCTGGTCTGTCTCAAGTTTGTCCTCCAAAGATCAGATTTTTCTGTTCTCTTTTGAATGAGCAGAGAAGCTTCGTGGTCTAAACGCCTAAAAAAAAACCTGCAGCATTTAAACGCATCTTCATTTAAACGTCTGTCTCCTCTTTTTGCTCCATCTTTCTGGTCCAGAGCAGCAGTTGACAGACATCTGTCTTGGTGTCCAGGACGTTTACCCTTCACACTTCCCACTTTCACTCTACTGTTGTCCCCCCCACCTCACCCCTCTGGAGCCGTGAATCTGCACATGTTCACGCTGAGGCCTGTAAACCTAACGCGTCAAGACTTTTCTGTCCCCACTGACCTTAAAATGCTTCCCAGGACCACATGACACTGAGAACCCATGTGACCAATGTGTTCTCCCCACAGTTAACATTAAAGCAGGTGTTTAAAATCTCTCATTTTAAGCTGTGAACTAATAGCAGAAAGTTTTATTTGTGAGGATTTTTTTTGGCAACCCACAGGAGTTTTCCCAACAAGCATCCTTATAGAAACATGAACTTCTATGGCACAAATATGACCAGTTATTAACATAAGTGAAGTTATTCATTGAGCACATTTGAAACAGCTTTTTCTGCTTTAAAAAAGGGAAAAAAAATTAATGGCTTAAAAATAAGTAAAAACAACTTAAAACAATAATCGAGGAGCATTGTCACAAACCAGACAACAAGTGAGGAGTTTGTGTGAAGGCCTCAGGGAATAAATGTGGGTTTTAAGTTTCGATTTAAATGCAATCATCTGTATTTTTAATTTGCAGAAAGGTTCTCTGTATTTCCAGAGGAACTTGGAGGCCAAAGTGTTACGTGAAGGTGACTAAGATCCATGATGGCGCCTGTTCGTTGAGAGCCTGAAAAACCAAAGAATCCAAAAACTGAACTCTAAATGGATGCGAGTGGGAGCGAGTGGAAGCGAGTGGGAGCGAGTGGAGCGAGTGGAAGCGAGTGGAGCGAGTGGAAGCGAGTGGGAGCGAGTGGAAGCGAGTGGAAGCGAGTGGAGCGAGTGGAAGCGGTTGGTAGCTGTCCCTTTAACTGGAGGCCATGATGAGGAAACGAGCGTAGTCTAAATGTAAGATATTTTCCAGGTCTTAGTGAGAAAGGAAGGTTTGAATTTGATAATAACTTTTTAGAAATTGTAATAGTTATTTTTGACTACAATTCAATTGTGAAGAAAAAGTTTAGAGTGAAAAAATAAAATCCAAGGTTTTAGCGAGAGAGTTGGGTAACCGAGTGCCAATGAGGGCAATTTGGATTGAAGGAGCCAAAGATACTAAACATTGATTTTAATTCATTTATTTTTTTTACAGTTCAAATGTAGGAAAGTCAAAGTTTATTGTGTGTGTGTGTGTGTGTGTGTGTTTGTGTGTGTGTGTGTATTAATAAAAATAATAAAAACAGAGCAAAGCAACAATATCTAATGATAAAATGTTTAGATTTTGAGTTAGGTGCTGTTAGAAAAGAGTTGAAAGGAAATGTTATCCCTTCCATTTATTAAGAAAAATCCTAATAATAATAATAATAATTCTGATGATAATGATAATAATAATAATAATAATAATAATAATAATAGAAATAGTAATGATAATGACAATGATGATGGTGATGATGATGATCTGAGAACACAAAAAAAAAGACTTGTTTAAGGTAGGAGAGAAAAAAGTGAGTGTAAATAAGCTTGAGGGGGAGTCTTCTTCTTTTTTCTTTTTGCAGCTCATTTATGTCCGTGTATGTCCAGGAATGTTGTGTCATCTATATTATTATGTGAGGCTGAATTAGACTCTGAAAGATAGAGGAATTAGACTGACCTTCATATTACGCTGAAACATCCACAGTTTGGAGGGTTCGAGATAGACAGAGCTTCAGCAAATATGATCTACAAAACCATTCCGTTATAAACGGTCTGCATAATATTAGCACTTTTAGATTGTTTAACAGAAACTATACATCTGATTAGAACAACAGGATGACAGCGGATACAAATGGACCAAACTAAAGTATTTTCCACCAGCATGAAAAACAAAGACCTGAGGAGACACATTCTCACACTTTAGAAAGTTTTACAGCCTTTTATAGTGTGGGTGTGCTAACAATGAGGAAATACACCATCACTACACATCTTCATCGCTCAGAGGAGAGCGACACAAAAGAAAGGGGGGATGCACGTGAGAGGGAAAGAAGACGGGAATCAGTGGAGGGTGACGGATATCTTCGTCTTGCTGGGGACCAGAAATTGAGTTGGGGGGAGTTTGGACAAACAAAATGGACAGAGGAGCAAATGAAACACGCAGACACAAAACCTCTCAAGCTGGGAACAAAAAGCGCATTGATTGGACGTGTCAGTCAGTGGAGGTGAATGGAAGCTGGAGGGGGATGAAGAGAGAAGCTCCGTCTGGGCAGCTGTGAGGGACGGCGCTGGAGGAAGCGGGATTCGGCCGAGGTCAGTCCGCAGTGAATGGCCCCCTCCACCTTGCTGCTCTTTCATTGAGACGCTGCACACTGCCGGGGGGCCTCACAGCGCTGCAGAGGGGCCCGCCAATTCCAGAGACATTGGCTGAAACAAAAGTGGACTCCTTTATGTTTAACGAACATTCAGGGAAACGGATCCCGCCGTGTAACTTGTGAGGCCACTTCTGTAGAAAAAGAAAGACCATAACCATCTGAAACCACGGCAGTCAACGCGTCTCTGTACTTCCAGCTTCATGGGGATTTCCTGATGGGACAACTGCAGAAACTGATGGATATCAGTACAGAACATGTAGCTTACTGGCCCCATTGTCACATGAGCTGGCCCTAAATCTGAAATGAACAATGGAACAGACACATGGTGAACTTTGATACTCCAGCAGCATATTTCAAACCGCCTCCTCTTCATTTGCTTACAGGTGCGCTCACAAACAGTTCAGCTTACAACCATTTCACCCAACAGCTCACAGCTACTTCAGATAGTGTTTTTACTGTGTTTGGTTCTACGGGTACGGACGCTGAAGCGAAACGCCCTCGTGTTCGATACTTGAACCCAGCTGGCTCGGCGCTCCTCCACACTGGTCATGGTCATGGTACCAGTCATGTTAAACGTGTGAGAGTTATTGAAGATAAAGATAGAATAGTGAGATTACACATCAATTATTCCACTTTTGTTGTTGAAAATGATGCAGCTCCCACTTCTGGTGAGTTCTGGTTCTGCAGCATTCTGGACCAGTTGAAGGTTTTTATAATCCAGCCTAGAGGTAAAGACATGGATTAATCTCTCTGCAGTCTCTTGAGTCAGGATGTTTCTGACTAATAAATGAAAGAAAGCTGACTCTACGAGTCTTCATCCAAACGTTCTCTGGACTCAGAAGCGTCTCCTTCCTGAGGTCTACGATGGTGGACGTTCAGGTGTTTCTGCTGGAGTGGAACAGTTTGAACAGATGAACGTGGAACCATCAGACATCTGGAAAGTTAGACCAAGGATGAACCGGGCCGGTGGAGGCCCACAATCCTCTTCCTGATATCTTGGCTGATTTACTTACTATTTTCCAATGATGTCACAGAAAGGAAGCAGCGTGTTTGAGGTGTGAATTAAAACGCATCCACATATGTGCCTCCAATTAATTCATCCTGTCAGTTCACCTATCAGAAGCTTCCAAAGCCATGACATCATCGTCTGGGCATCACCATCATTATTCTGGTATTTAGCAAACAGAAATCATTTTGGGAATCCTAACGGACCTAAAATTAGGAAAAGTTTAGTCTGATTTAATCTGAGACAGGGATTAAAAAAAAGAAAGGTTCTGTGTTTTTTTTATACAGTTTATCTAAACTTCTGATAAACATTAACATTAAAGTTGTAAAGAGGAATATCAGCAGATGTAAGGAAAACGTTCACAGCCTGCTTCCATAGAACTGGATCAGAACTGAGATAGTTAGATTAATAATTATAATATGGAGCCTGTAGTTTAACAAAAGCATCTTCTATTCTAATGCAAAACTGCTTCAATTCACGTCGTTTTCATCTCTAATGATTCTTTTCATACCTTATTTTCCAATCATTTCATTCTGGAATGTTCCTTTAATTTCTTTTGTTGTGGGGGGTCAGTAGTTAAAACCTGACATCCAGCCATGACATGTCGCTGACATTTCCTTACTTTAACTTTTAGTAGCTGCTAACCTCTAATCTGATATTTTATTTAAAAGCTTCCACGTTTTAGCAATGCAGGCAGAATTTCTCAGTGAAACATCACTGCTTGAAATAATGATAAAATGACAAAACAAAGTATTAAAAAAAAACCTGCATTGTTGCAAATGAGATTTTAAGTATTTTCGGGAGAATCGCGAGCTCGTTTGTCTTCACTGCTTGTCACATGACACACATCCTGTGCTGCTCTGGTCCTAAGAGGATTTCCTCCTCTTGCAGTCACAACAAATCAGAGTGGGTTATGTGTTAATAGGCTGAAATATAAAATCTAATGGCATATGCGTGAGTTTTCCTGGTGGCTCCATGCCAACCCAAATGGTTTGCTGGCAGCAGGAATGCAGCAGGCCTGCCGCTGTCTGAGAGCCATTTCACAGGTAATTAATCGACATAATGACTGCAATTCCAAGGGGAAATAGGAGAGTGTGTGTTGCTCTTATAAATGCACAAACATAAAGATCCACGCACAAAAGCAATTATGCTGATAAAAGCTAGGATCCTTTTTTTGGTATTATTCCTCTTATACACAGCAATTTCTTCCAGTAAGAATGGCTAAAAAAAAGCTACAGACATTAGAAGAACAAATAAACATAATGTAACCCAACATATTTCTAGCCTCAGAAATAGACACCGTCACCTTGTGCCAATTTAAACACCATTACACAACCAAAACGTCCACAAGTTCACAATCAGGAAGACCAACTCTGGCGCCTCCTTTTAGGAACAAAAACAAACAGACATGTGTCTGAAGGGTTTCTCTGGCTGGATCTGCGTCACGGCTCCACCACACGGAGCTGGAATCACTTATGTCACCACACAACCGTAAACCAGCACAGGAAAGACGCGTGGCACCACAAAAGTGCACGGTTCACCACTCCAGCCAGGAGCTCAAACTGCTTCCATACTGAAGTCTGCACTCAGAGCTTCACCTGCTGTTTGGTGGCTTTACTTTCCTTTTAAAATCACAGTTTGAGTTCATATATACACGACCAGTCAAACGTTTTAGGACACAAGTTTTCTACCTTTTTTGAAAAGTTTATTTGACTCAAAGAAGCCTCCTTTGGTAGCTGTAACACCTGAACACACTCCTGGGACTGGGACTATGATGGAAACAAAAAGAACTGTTGCAGAAGTTCCCATGAATGTGTGACACTTGGAAGTTGGTTTGCTTTGTTCCCTGAAAAAGGTGTTTTAGTGAGATACTGAAATCTATTTTTCTTCTTTCTTGAACCTCTGGAAGGTCAATACAATTTACAAATAAAACATTTCTTTAACCTCCTTGTTTGAGATTTATAACATTGGCAAAATATAGAGCATGGACCATATTCTAGTTCCTTAAAAACCGGACTTCTGTAATTCCTTAAAAGTAGGATGTCTGAAACAATTCAGAGGTCATTTAGATCAAATTAAGCCGTTAAGACAAGAGAGATCAGTGGATGAGAATGTATCTGGCCTAGCTTAGGTGGCTAATGATACTTTACATTCATCCTCATTAAATCTGTCCAAACATTTCAAGTGTCACTGCAGAAACAACATCTGTAACCAGTGCTCCCATGGCTCCCAACATACTCCCATAAAAAAAATAAAAATAAATAAAAAAAGCTAATGACATGAATTTTTTGTTGCTTTGTATAACTTTACATGATGTGGTATAAAAGAAAAATGACAGCTGCCATAAGATGCTTACATACATTTATATAAAAGTGGGCCTCCATCTTTACCTCCAAGTTATTCAGGTTGAACAATCCATTGTATTAAGCACCAACTAATTTCATCGTCTGCCTGAAGAGGAAAAGTCCTCTAATGTCTTCACTGCCCAACTGGAGCGTTTCCTTCGACTGTCTTCTGCGTCCCGTTGATAGTGTTGGACGTCGCCGGAGATTCCCAGATGTCCCACTCGGTTATGGAATGGGGGGACACAATGTAGTTGCCTTTTTTCAGTACCACTGGAATTATAGGGGGTATGAATTTACGGCAGTTACGTTTACACGGAGAAGGTGGAAAAGAGGTGGAAGGTGGAAATGGTCCACAAAGAAAAGTCAGTATGCAAGGGCCTGAAGATGTAAGATCCATGAACAGAGATCAAAGGCTGTTCACGTGTTTATTTCTGATGAAAAGTTTTGAATTTTAACACAGGAGTCAATGATGATTTGCTGGGTTCTGGAGCCAGCACCTAGTGGTCAGTCGTGGAAATGCAACAAAACTTATTTCCTGGGGAAGTAGGGATGTTGGCATTGGCTGCTTTTCTCATGAGTGTGTATCTTTGTTTCATACAACAGCAGTGTGCATGTGTGTGTGTGTGCATGTGTGTGTGTGTGAGAGAGCTCTGACAGAAGAATAATCTCCTGTGCTGCTTCCCCCCTTGGGACCAATCAACCTCTCTGCAGCTGCGTCTCCGTACACACTGATGACAGCGTGTCACCTACACACACACGGACCCACGTAGATGCACTCAAACCCATTAAGATGGAGCTGCGGACCAGAGCACAAATACGTGGAGTTGCACACGTGCGCGCTGACCTATGACCCCACCGACCCGACCGACCCCAGCACCTCTCAGGAGAGCTCAGCTGGACGGCCCTGAACACCTGCCTCTGGTTTGGACCCCATCAACGACGCTCAGACCACAAAACTGCACGTTGACCACCGACAGGAAGCTTGAAGGAAGTGCTGATCAACGGAAACAGATCTTTCTAGGATTTCCAGCCCTCAGGTGGATAAACGCTGCTGCATCACAGGTGGCCCATCCCTTTAACAAACCTTTATCAATGTGAAATATATATATAGACTATGAGAAACAACCTTTAATGCCCGACCAGTATTTCCAGTTTAAGTTTGTAGGAAACAGTCTGCGATCAAACAAAATATCAAACACTGATATCATTCGTGTTTTCCTATTTGTGTTTGGTCATCTGATGCTGGATTCTGCTTCTGTCTGCAGCACTTAGACCTTTTCAGACATGACCAGGCTCCTGCAACTCTGACTTTTGGAAATGTGTGTACGAGTTCTTTTCAGACTTCTCCTAAACGTCTACCACAGCGTTTCCCCACAGAGCGAAGCTGCCGAACAACTAAGGTGATCAGAGAAAAGCCTGTGCTGTTAATGTGCACAGGAGTATTTTAGTCTGCGCTGTTTGCAGTAGACTACAAATAAAAAATGCATTTTAAAAAATTAAGAACACTCAAAAATGCAAAGCCTTGCATGTATCATCAATAATATACCCGCAAAAAAAAAAGATCAAATATGCTATAAAATAAAAGCCAAAAACTCAAAAATGTGCTTTGGTGCATCAAAGGGTTGATATCCTAATGTTATATAAACCAATAATAAGAGATTCTACACTAAAACTATTATATTGAAACTGTCCTGCTGTTGATGATGTAACTTCAAATTATTGATGCATTTTCTTTTATGCTCAGTTTTTGTTGCAGAAAATTGTTCATGTTCTTACAAAAACAGGAGAATTTACAGACAATTTCTGCTTAAATTTCCTGTAAAATGCATTTTTGGTATTTAGTATTTGCAGTTGATGATTTTGTTCCTCGTGTCAAACAGAGTCGAGCACATTGGTGGATTCAGATTTTATAGCATCAGTGATGAAAACGCTGCTGCAAATGTCTGACAGCTGCTGTGTTCTGGCTTCGATTTGCTCTTTGATTTTTTGATTTTACTCACAGGGCTCCAGTCAGGTGAACAGATATTTCTTAAATATGTTAAATAGCTCATTTAGAGAGGTAACGTACTCACCTAAAATCTCACCAGTTTAAGGAATGAGCAATTCAATCAGTAGTGGATTAAAGGATTAAAGGATTAGAGGACTGATTAATAGAAAAGCTAACTATTTTATAAGATATTAACATTAACTGGTGTTTTTTTGTTTTTTCTTTACTGTATGATATATTTTATTATATATTTTTATTGAAAGTATAAAATTTGGAGATTTTAGAAGGGTGGTCAAGGAAAAAAATAGATTATTTTATAGAGATTACATTCCTAAAATGCTTTAAAAATGTTTTTTGTTCAAAAATGTCTCCTTATATTCATTATTTTTATAATATTTTGAAAGTTTAGAAGCAGTCAGCGGCTTTTTTATTCATTCATTTCATCACGAGTCATTTGAAGCTGATGAATTGATATTTGATTCTGCAACATTCCTGCCTCCAAGGCCTCAGTGAGTCCAGTCCATCTGCAATTTACATGTGCTTTTTTTTTTTTTTTTAATTTACACATGCTTTCATGTTGTGTGTGAAGTTACAGATTACATTTTGGGATAGTTATAGGAAGTGCTCCCCCACAGTTTAAGACATCTGGCTTCTTCAGGAACATGACCATTTTTGAGGACGTCAAAGGTGACTGGTGATTAAACTGACGGGAGTTGTGACTTGTCCTCCATGTATTCTGTCTCTGTTCAGTGACAACTGGGATCAGCTCCACCAGGCTCCTGTGAGATTAAACAGAACCAAGCAAGTGTAGATGATGGATGGATGGATGGATGGATGGATGGATGGATGGAAGGAAGGAAGGATGGAAGGAAGGATGGAAGGATGGATGGAAGGATGGATGGAAGGATGGAAGGTGGGGGTGTCTGTGTAACCAGTTATTTGGAACTTTCCAGAATCAGCCTAAGTTGTGAACATAACCATGCTTTTACTGAACTGCTCTTGTATTCAACTTGCTGTTATTCAACTTTAGGCCAAAACATAGTTTAGTCACCAGCACCAGTTCTCCTGGTTATTGTCTATTGTCCTCCTGGTCCTCATTCAGAGCT
The DNA here is from genome assembly GCA_037176975.1 of Arrhamphus sclerolepis. NCBI lineage: Eukaryota > Metazoa > Chordata > Actinopteri > Beloniformes > Hemiramphidae > Arrhamphus > Arrhamphus sclerolepis. The sequence goes on along the minus strand of JBAMYA010000006.1, from coordinate 12,464,485 downwards.
TCTTTCTGGTTTCTCAGAGTTCATTTCAGATCTAGTTCTCCAGGCAGATGAGGTCATCATAGTTGGTGGTTTCAGCACCCATGTGGATGTGGAGAGCGACAG
>JBAMYA010000006.1:12428788-12456696 GCA_037176975.1 Arrhamphus sclerolepis | reverse complement strand
GGCTCTCACTCCGCTGGTAAATTTACTCGGCCCTCACTCAGATGTTCAGACAGGAATGTGTGTGTGTGTGTGTGTGTAGCGGGGGAGTAAACGCTCTGTTAATTAAGTTCTACTGAGCTTTAAAATAAGAGTTATGTAAAAAAGCTGCTGGATTTTTGTGGTGGAAAGAATTAATGGTATTATTTCATTGTGTTCCTTGTTTAGAGTTTACAAACCAGTTAGAGCGAGCGAAACGTGAAAATCCATTAATCAGCATTCAAGGGGGCAGGATCCCCCAGGACGGGGTTGTCCTCTGGTCTCCAGTCGTGTCTCTGACTTGGCTGCGCTCCTCAGACTTGTACTCCTGAACTTTAAGGTCATGGTTTACAATGGTTTACTGAAGCTTGAATGTTGCTCCATAATGAGCTTCAGGGGTTAAAAAAAGCATCTAAAGGGTCTAAATTATTTACGATAACTGCATGTTGGCGTGTCCCAGACCTGGTCTGGGATCTCAGCTCTGTGGGACTGACCCGTCGGGACTTCATGTTTGAAAAGTCTCTCGCTGTGGGACGCTCCTCCCTGCTCTCTGTTCCTTTCTCTCTCCCCCTCCCTCCTCCCTCCCTCCCGCATCTCTGCTCTCTTTTTCAGCTCATGTTTTGGCAGCAGACCCCCCCACCCCCCACCCCCCACTGCATCACAAAGCCCGTCCTCTCAGCTTGTCCCATTGTGTTGTGAACATCGCAGGTAATGATTAACATGAACACACAACAATGGGAGTTCCAGCGCCCGACCAGCGTGGGAGTGGACGGCCTTAAAGTTGGGACACAGCGACGCTACCTGAACTGAGGCTCCAGCCAACAGTTCTTTTGGACTTAAAACAAAAAGAGAAAGAAAAGAAAAGAATGAAGTCTGGCTGTGGTCACTGCCTCACAAATGTCTCCTGAACGTTCATGTTTCCATCCACAAGCTTTGGCTTTTTAAAGTGTAGTATTGTTACTCCAGTTATAACTGTAAAACTAGTACTATCCACCTCAAAGTGTCAAACTGTTTGACTGTAGATTTTTTACAGTGCACTTCTGGTAACTGCCTGTTCAACATATTCATTTACATTGCAGCAAATCAGAGACCAACTGAAGAACTGATGGCTGTTCCAGCTGTTAATTGTGTTATTTTATGCATATCTATAACTGTAACATCTGGATCAATCCCTCAATAGAAGACTCATAAATTCAGTCTTTAACTGTCAATAAAAAGTTCAACAGGTGACGTACTTCCAAAATTCAAAAAGGTGCTAAACGTTTTGGAGAAGCACCATCATAATTCCAGTTATTTGATGTTGTTGTGATCATGTCGCCTTTTTAGCTCATTTCCACATTGATTAGCTCTATTTAACAGAGCTGACTGACCCGGTGGCCCAGAAAGCCTAAAAATCCTCTTTTGCTGGATTAATATCCAATAAATGCCTGTTTTTCTTAGCTGAGGTTTGTATTAATAGAATTACACTATAATAGTGGATTAATTAACGAATGAATCGCACTGATGTGTGTGGCTGAGTGAACTCATGAATCTGGACAGTAAAACAAGATGAAGGTGCACACTTGTTGTGCAGAGGAGCCACAAATCTGAATGTAAATGTTCCTCTGATGAGTCCCTGCTGTGAATCAGACTAATGAGCGACAGACCACACCTCACACATTCCTCCTGACCTTTGTTCCACCTCACTTTCCCTCCACACACACACACACACACTCGTAACCTCAGGTGATTGTCATTCACCCCCATCCTCCTCCCTGTTATCATCTGTCAGGCACCGAGCTGCCTCTCTTCTCCCCATTAATACCAGTGTTTGCAGCAGGACACCAGTACTATCTGGACCTGGGGGCACCACGAGGAATCCTCTGCATTTCTGATGTCATCAGATAAGGAAGAGAGAAGAGACTCTGGTTCTGGTTAAGAGGGCATGTGGGGGTTAAAGTTGAGACATTTTGAATCTATCAAATTAATTAATTGGATCTAAACAGAAAAGAAAAGTCTTGTGATCTGCCGTCTTTTCCTGAATAATCTAAACTGAGCACAGAACATCAGGAAATCTGTGTTTGTTAGATTATTTCTTTGCTGTAGCAATAAATCCTGTTTATTTCCCTTTTAAATGGTGCCGTATTTCTCAAAAGACATTTGTGGGACGATCGGCAGAGCTGCAGATCTGAGCATGTGGGGTGCACCAGTCAAGGATTCAGGGGTCTTCCTGGCAGTCGCTACAGTGCTTCGAGCTGATGTTCAGAGGTGTTAGTTGCACAATCTTTTTGTACCATCTCAAACTTAATGCTCCAAACAGTGAGACGTGTCTGAGACAGGCCATGGAGAATCTCAAGAAGACAGCTCATCCAGGAACAGTAAGCAGTCTTTTTTCTTCGTTTAAAGGCCTTTATTAACAGTAATTAGACAGGAAACAGCAGATGTGTAGGACAGAGGGAAGCTAACATGTCAGACGCAACACTTTGCCTGGAAACAGGAACTAAATGTACTCACAACAAACTCATAAAATGAATGAAATAAATAACTTCCATCACAGGAGCAGGTGAGCAGCGTGAGGAGGAGGAACCAGGCTCTTGCAGCTGTGTACGGTTCTTCCACACGCTACTGAGGCTCCCTTTATTCAATGAATAGATTTATATGTCCTGTTTCTTCAGAAGAATCAATAATAAAAAAGAAAACAAAAGCTGTCTGGCGTTGGCAGAGAAGATATGGCAGATCTCCAGGGGTGCAGATACTCGGATACTCAGCTCAGCGTCTCAGCTCATGTTCCTGACAAAAGTGGCTCATTAAAAAGAAGAAATAATCAGATTTACTTCTAAGAAGCATTGTTACAACAAGTCTCATTATTTTTAGTGCTTTGTTTACCTTCCTCTTCAGCTACGCTGCGTTTAATTTAAAAAACAAAAACAACAAAAACTGGAATGATCATCCTGTGGGTGTAGACTTGGAAGCAATACTTTCTCATTCTGAATCATCTTTGTGGAAAAACACTCATATTTCTGGTGGAAACCAAAGCTCTGGGCTTGGTAGTGAACATGGCACAGCTGACAGCAGCACCAACCTGGAACCTGATCCAGGTCTCCAGTCCACATGGTGGTCAGCGGTTCCCTGCTTACAGGACATTAAAATACCATCTGTTCAAGACCACTTAGTGGGATGTTTTGTTTCAGCTCATCTACCTGCTTTAAAATGTTTTTAAAGACTAATAAAAGGAAAGGGGGAAAAAAATACACCCAAATTCCAACATGAAAAAAGATACGAGAAAGATGAGAAGATTGTGACTGGCGGCGTTGTAATGATGAAACGGACCAGTCAGGAACACCTGAGGGTGTCTGGTCCCAGTACTGGTTAGCTTTTGGGACCTGTGGGCCCTGGGTAGGGCCTCTGTGGACTGGGATTCCCTGCTAAAGGTCCCATCAAACTGAGATCCGGAGAGTTTGGAGACCTTTGTTGTGTTGAGGTATGATTGGTTTGCAAAGATTTCAGTTTTGAAAAAAAACAGAAGTCCTGGTGGTTCCTCTGATGGAGAGAGTGAAGCAGCTCAGGCAGATGATTTTCTGCTGGTATCTGGCGTAACTCTTAACAGGATGTAAATAATGCCAGCCCCTCTAAAACATGCGTTATTTGCTTTAAAGCCACAAGTTAAGGGTGTGTCAGGGAGAACTGAGTATGCGTGTGGAGCACTTGAGGCTCCAGCAATTCCACCTCTATCTCATTAACACAACAACAAGGTGCAATAACTTTAACAGCATCGTCGCTGGCCAAAACACGGGTATCTAATAATCTAACACTTCAAACGCGCCAGATTACCTACGAACCCCAGCTGCGGGCGAACCTGCAGGTCGACCTGAAACGAATCCTTTGTGGAATCTTTCACGATTGATCTTGTGGTCAATAACACACAAACACAAATGCAATGAGAGGAAACCTTCCATAAACATGTTCACTGCTCCTTTAAACCCACCGGAACATTCCTGTTTATCAAATATGCTATTACAATGATTTTTTTCTTTTTTTAAACCCCAAAAGCGGGGTGGGGTGTAAACTGATATATGTCCGTCCATCCCACCCCCCCCAAACAGACTCACATGCACGCAGGTATGATGCAGAGGCCGTCCAGCCGTCCACCAGATAGCCCCGGCTGGCAATAGCCAGCTCTTATCTGCTTTATGACTTCCACTTGGACTCGTTTATTTGTGTACTTTGACTTTCGCTGTAAAGCTCCGTTTGACCTGGAGTGGCACTGTGAGGTGTCAAAGGTCAAATCTGGAATTCATTCCAGCACATAAATTTCAGCTCACCACACTCACGCTTTGGGCCACTTGAGGAGTTTGACCTGCAAATAAAAGCAAACGGAGTGTGCAGCTTCTTCCCCTCTCTTGTGATCCGTTTGGAGCTTTTATTTTGAATTTGACAGAGTCTCCACGTGGGCGCAACTTTTGTCCTGGCGGCTTGTTTGGCTGACGCACGTCTCATGTAACCGTGGTTGAACATGGGGTTGGACCTCTGTAGATAGCAATTGCCCTCTCTCTTCCTCTCTCTCTCTCTCTCTCTCTCTCCCTTGGGCTTCCTGTCTCTCTTCACAATAAAAAATGTCCAGAAGAGGACGGCAAAGCAAATTCTCAGAGGAGGAAATGTATTTACTGGTGGGGTTCGACTCCAGAGAGGATTTATAGCTGCTTAACAAGACTGAATGAACAGCAGAAGTTCTGAACAATATAAAATGTGGCTGTCAGCGCTGCTTTAGTGATTTTCAGGGCCTGCCTCTGCAGAGCTTCTAAACATTTTCAAAAAATGCATATTATTCTGGTCCAAAACCAAAAGGGTCTCATCTGCAGCCCTGCAGCCCTCATTCCTCTGGTTGCAGGCCTCGTTTCCAGCTCCCATGGAATCGTCATCTTTCTTGGCTTCCACGTCACTATACATGAAGAGACACAATTATGTTGCTAATAAGTCACAAATATATTCAGTAGGTTGATACATCGGCTCACTTCTGTCAGAGCTATCGTCTTCTATCCATTTACCATCACTCCCATCAAATATAGTATACACCATTCTGGAAACATGTCTGTGATACAGTAGAATATGGTCCAAAAGCTAAAGCTGCTCTTGAAATGTCAAAGTATCAAAGTAATTGAGTCCAATAAATTTTCACTTTAGCTTTTGTCACTAAACTAAGAGTCAGACAGGTGGACTGTTGTTTGCTTCCTTCAGCATTGATTTGACACAGGACTTTGCAGCTCCTGTGTGCAGTCTTTCCCAGTTCTGACTTCTGAGGTAACTGGAACAGACCAAGAATTCTGGACAGAGACCCAGCTGAATGTGGAAGACATGAAAAGTTAATGAGTGAGTCAGTGTTTTTATGATATATGCATGATATCCTTTTATGGCTATCAGGTGTTTTCTTTTTGCTCCTTTGTCTCCTGATCTCATGCAAGAAAAGAGTCATTTTTTTCTATCAAACTAAAATATATTGCGACATCATAACTTTCTTTTCTTTTTTCCCCTCTAAAACCAATCGTCTAATATCTGGATGAATCTCCACCAGCTTTAATGCTCAGCTTTAAGGTGATAAAAACAGGATTTATCTTGATTCTCTGCTGCAGCTAATGGGATTACTCAGTCTTGTTCTTTCACTGATGCAATTAAAACATGGAGGCAATTCGCGCGCAGGCAATTCGCTCACAAAAGCTACTTAATTGAAAGCGTCCTCCGAGCAATTAACGCTCAATAAATTCTGTGACTTCATAATAAAAGTCCTTAAATGACGCGGTTTATGTCGTTAATTCTCCGGGAGGCAAAAGGTGATCTGAGAGTGTTTTATTTATTTATTTATTTTTAAAAGTTTACTTTTTAATCGTAAGAGATTTCTCAGGCAACTGCGGATTTCTTTTACGCGTCGCGGAGTGGAGGGAGAGGCACGAGGGTCTGCCGTGCCAGCTCTATAGAGGGGTGGTGTTTTTTGTGTGGGTTTGTGGTGGGGGGTTGCGGCGTCGGCGTACCCCTCCCCTCTCTCCCTCCCCTCCCCCTCCTACCCCCCCGGCCGCTCTCAACCCATTGTTGTTGTGACTGCCATCCGGAGAGCAGCGGAGTGCTTGTATTGGCTCTGGAGCGCTGCGGACTCAGTCGCTCCTCTCTCTCTCTCTCTCTCTCTCTCTGTCTCTGTCTCTTTTCGGAGCTGAGGGGAAACGGACTGAGAAGGCTGAGTTGGGCATTTCTGCTGCAGAGCTCGAGTCGTACCAGGAAAAAAAACTCACTCAGGAGAACCGCGCTGCGTAAAGACGCACGCAGAGATCAGTGAGTGAAGAACTGCTCTGAACCGGGACACGCTTTTTTCCGAGTCTTGCTCGTGTCACAACTGGTCTTTTTCAGTATTTCAAGAGCAAAAGATAACTTTTTAAAAAACAACTTTTACTGTCATTCAGCGAATTGAGCCCCTGATTGGCCTCTTTCTCTCCATGGATTTGGCGTTGTGAAGCGGTCGGCCGCGCTGGACTTTGCTCGGGGGATCACGTCTCCTTCCTCTGGTCACCAGGAGCGTCCGGCAGCTGTCGTTCATGTTCCGGGGACTGCATTTGATGGATTTATAACCTCGACTTCCATTTCAGTTGGATAAACAAACTCCGAAACCTTCTCATGAACAGCTTTTGAGGAAGGACGACAAAGATTCCAAATGAGGATTTCAATGTTCCCTCGTCTTGAGCGGCACAGGGAGTGATTCCCCCCCAGTGCCAATCATCACCAAGAAGACAGACAGGGAGGAAAGGTGGGTGAAAATAGACCGAGGCAGCAGAGCAGTCATGGGGGATTGTTTCATTCATTTTTCTAAACGAGCGCTCAGGGATGATGGTTAGATTACCAAAGTTCCATCTTGCTATATTTTCACATTTCAATTTATTGCAAAGTTCTTTCTATAAAAAAAAAACAAAACAAACAAACCCCAAAACAAACAATGTATCTTCAAAAATATCACACCGGGAATGATCTCCAGGTTTTTACACTCTTGCGCGAACGTTTGATCAATTTAGAGAGAAGAGATTTGAGGAGATAAATGTTGTTGTTTTTGTTTTGTTTTTTCCTACTTTTCAGACATTGAACCTTCCACGTGAACGATTTGACTGGGGAAAAAAGAAGGTTGAACTTTGTCATACCACAGTTCCCAGCTGCTAAAAGTACTAAAAACCAGACTTATAGAAAAATCTTCTTTCAAAGGTTTCACAAAGTTCACGAGCGACCGACAAAGGGGATGTCATGCGCGTTAATATGGTGAAAGATGAGAGTGAAAACGGGCTTTGAGAGCTCGTCCAGTTGTGTGTTTAGGCAGATCCCACTGATCTGATCTGACTGGCGGCAGCGCGCACACGTGCGAGCACAGTTCACTGTAAAATAACAAGAAAACGCTCTCAGGTTCATTGCAACATGCGCAGCTCGAGACCACAATGACAAGTCAATTAGGCGTGAATTTAGTGACAAAAAGGCCAGAGTGAGACTTTCCCTCGTTTTTGGAGCTGAGAAGCAGAAGTGAGCTGAAGAGTTTTGGCTGAACACAGCAGCGGAATTAACAGCACCGGGAGACGGAAAAGGAAAGTTTTCCAGTCCTTAATTGACAAAGAATACGTTTCATTCAAGCTTGTTCTTTAAAAGGTGGGCTGTGTGTGCTGCCTGCGTGCACGGGGGCGCACGTACAAGGGTCTGGCGCCTGTGCTCAGTTGGCGCAGCGTGGAGCAGAAAAATCACCATATTATTCCTGAAGCGCTCTTGCAGCCTGTCAAACAACCTGCCTGCAGCTCCACTCGCACGCTACGTTTCTGCACTCGGACCTGAACTCTTGCAGGTGCTTTTCAGCTAAAAAAGGGTCAAACACGCTGATGTGAGGCCTAAAACATTTGTAATTTAGTTGGTGGACTCTCAGTGCCAACTCTTCTCTCATAAATGTGGAAATTAGTTTATTTTCAATAACAGTGAAGTGATTTGTAATTTTGAAGACATCACCACATTTAATAGATGAATAATTTCATGAGAATGAAGAACAAATAGACTAAATAATAATGCCAACCAGTGTTAGCTGCTAAAAACGATTTCTTTGAAATTGGAGTTAGACTTTTTCCCACATTTGTGTAAGGTGATGTTTGAGTGTGATGGAAATCAAAGGAAGGAGCGTCCTCTGTTTCTGTGTGTCATCTGTCCTCAAACCCTGAAAGCCGCCAGAGGAAGCTCACTGCCGCTCCTTCAGGTCCTGGAGCTTCCTGGCAGGTTTCAAGTGTTTTCCTAGTAAGGGCCCATTATCCCAGGACAGTCTGAGTGCCATCCACTGACAAACAACAGGCAGCAACAGCCCTGCTCCTTATTCATGACGCAGGAGAGCCTGGACAATGTACAGCAGACGAGTGGGACAGTTAGCAGGACATCTGTTTAAGAATACAGCTGCACGCAGCTCTCTCTGTCGCTCTTTGCCTGAACAATTGTGTTTTGTTTTTTGTTTTTTTGTTTTTTTTCTGGCTGCTTTACAAACCGGACAGGAAAGTTTGGATCTTTAATCGTCTCCCTGCCAGATCTCCGTAGAGAATCGGGTTTCTGGTCCACAGATAACGATCTGCCTTGTGTTTGTTTGACTTTGCAGGATCCAGATTTAGAGACTTTCTGGGTTCCTGAATTGGCCAATGCCAGGGGCTGGAGTGTGAGGCCCACTCCAGGCTCCCAACTTCTACATTTGCCACTCGGTCATAAGAAACACACATCACGCGTAGAACATGGCCCGGACCTGTATCTTCTGTCTCCTCCTGATCTGTTTGGTGGACCAAGTCACAGTGAGAGCCGTGGACGAGACAAGAACCAACGGTAAGGATCGTTCCAGAAGCTGTGAAACTTTGTCACATCTGCTCTAAAAGTCACACAGCTCACACATAGCAAGATTTCCTCTTTTTTTTCCTCTTATCTAATTTTTGCATGAAGGTAAGATAAGAATGTTTGATAAGATAAGAACAAGGAGGTTAAATGTTCTGTTTGTGGGACTCAGCATTTGTTTTGGAACAAAAACGCAAAGAAATTATGTTGTTTTTTGTTTTTTTATGTAAGAAGTGAACGTTCTATTATTGGAAAGTCAAACTGACCACAAGCTGAGAGAAAATGAAGGCAAAACCCAGAATATGAGGAGACTCAGGAGGAGCGATGCATTCGGAGTGTTTCTGCTACGTGAAGGGTGCTACCTGATCCGGCCGAGGCCCTTGGGCTCGGAAGTGTAAATCTGCCTGGCTAGATGCCAGCTGTAAAGGATGGGGGGGGGTATGGGGGTGGGGGGTGCTGGGCGGTCAGCTTATAAGGCGGTCACTGTTAGTTTACAATGCCTTTACAGTGTTTCCATTGAACTGAGTTCTAATCCATCCAACACAAACAGCATCTTTCAAAAACAAATCCAGTGTGTTGACACTCATAGATCCTCCACTCAGTAAAGCTCTTGAGTCAGATTAAAAGACTTTAGGACGACATTTTCACAGGGACGTGCACAGATTGAGATGTCCCCGGAGGCAGCGAGCACAGACGCGGTCTCTTTTACGTCTCTGCAGCCGCACATTTCCTCAAAGCTGACCAAGACTGGTTGTTCAGAGGAAAAGAGCATGAAACATGAACGGGACGCTGTTCTCTCCCTGACCTGATATCTGCTTACTGCACACACAAATGATCCCTATCACAGCCCCAGCATGCTCAGGAAGAGACAGCTGTTGCAGCCCTTACCTTGTCAAAATCTAAAGGTTTAAAAAAGTAAAATAAAGGCTGGAAAATAACATATTTTGGCTGGACTGTTGGAATAAATGTATCTCTGTGTCTGCATAGAAATATATCCTGAGACTTGGGAATCTTTTCTTTTTTTTTTTTAGCAGGTCATCTTCTACCTCTTGTGGTGGGCACCGCTAACATGCACACACCCACAAATCTCTGTCGGCTTCATGCAAAAGTGATTCATTTTATTAACTCGTAGTTAGTGATAAACAGGACGGGATGATTGTGAAGCGCTCTGTAGCTTTTCGGTGGAACAACTGACCTGATAGAGCAGCAGACGGTGGATATCAGTGGGCCATTCTGCTGTCGGGGCATGAAAGCCTCTTCATTGTCCCATCTGAGGGCTCCGCTGCCAGCAAACCAGTCAGTTGGCTGACTGGCTGGGTTGCACCAGCTGAGCGGTTTGTTTGTGTTGTGTTTTGTGTTGTGAATGCCCCCTCGCCTCTGGGTGACAATTCACACTCCGCTGCAAGTTCAACTCCAGGGCAGCGTCTCCATCTCTGCAAGTTCATTAGCATGATTGGAGAGTGTGCATGGTTTATCTCTGTGGTTTACAGCAGACTCTTGCTTCTGCAGTTTAGGTCAGAAGAAGAAGAAGAAGGAGAAGAAGTGTGTGTGGTTGGGATTTCATGCTCTTAATATGTTGGAGCATGTGTCTCTCTTAAAACTAGCCACCAACATGTTCCTTTTAATTTGTTTTCCTTCATTTGACCAGTGACCAAGTCTGATTTTTCCACTAACAAGGTTGTAAGCGTGTATTTGTTCCTGAAAGCATTACCTGCTTGCACTCTGGGTGATTAGAAAAAAGGCACTTCAGTGCGGCAGGGGAACAGATTGCCTTTTCACTAAGTGCTCGCAGGAAGCAATCAGACAGAAAATTGCCCCAGAAAATTGCTCGTTCAGCGTTAGCGCTGAGCAAGGTCTCCAGCCAGGGTGCACATATGCCTCAACAAGGTGGTGTGCAAGCAACTGGGCAAGTGACCCACTGAACGGAAGGCAGCGTGGACGTCGGTGACACCAGAGTAGCGGGGTTATCAGGGCACTCTATCACCAGATCCTGGTAGCATTAAATGTCAGTGATTGTTTTGGAACATGGTGTGCTTCTGTTGCCAGACCTCTGAGTGGTAAACTGAAACCACCGGAGCCGTTTTGTCCATTTTTGCCTTGTTTGCTGGTGTGATTTGAGACGGTTGTGGTTTGTAGTAGTTCATTCACACTGTAGCCTCGTTTATCATGTGAAATTCGGAAATTCTTGTGAAATTCTTTCTCTGAAAGTCCTTCAGCAACACTCTTCTGTTAAACTCAACCAAGAAATGCATTCTGATGATTGATCTTTTCTCTCCGCTTCCTTTTTTCCAGATCTTCGAGTGTCCAGGCCTCTGATCGTGCCGGGTTACCCAGAAAACACCACGGGGGTGGTGGGTGGTCAGGCGAAGCTGATGTGCAAAGTCCACAGGCCATCGTCCACCAAGGTGCAGTGGCTGAAGAGAGATGCCGGGGTGCCAGGAGGGAGCCAGTCTGGACCGCCTCACATCAAGGCCCTGACGGTGAGAACTGATCTGCAGACCACAAAGGCTCTGCAAAGTGATTCATAAAATTCTGCTTTGTTAAAGTAGTTTCTCCTCTATGCAGCCACAGGAGAGTGGTGGGTCCAAAGTGAAAGCTCTCCATCTGTCTAACATCACTGCGGAGGATGCAGGAGAGTACATCTGCATGGCTGAGAGCACCCATGCAGGGCAGACGGTTCAGGCCCTGCAGTCAGCATGGCTGGAGGTCCTGCCTGGTGAGGCACACTGACCACTGGTCATCCATCTCTGAGGGTTACAGCAGATATCTTACTCACTTTGAACTCTGTGTTTCCTTTCTGCAGGCACCATCATTTCCAAAACTGCAGAGTTGGCTGCCGCAGAAATCCCCCCAGGTAACTCGATATTTCATTTTATGTTCAGAAGATCATGATCACGCACAGAAAAGATCCAGATTAAGCGCTTGTTTGTTCCATTCGGTTGTGTAGACTGGTAGAGCAGGTACTGGTGTGGCAGCCGTCTGTGTGGGCTGAAGATCGTTGCCTCTTCACTCACTTAGATCTCCAGTGAACCTTCACCACCCCTCACATTTACTCCTCTTCCACTGTCACATCTCAACATGTTCATTAGCTTCAGCCTGTCTTCTTGCGTGTTTCTTTTCTTTCCCTCCTTTCTGGAGGACCAGAGGAAGGGAGGGAGTTTGCAGGGTTAGCTATATCGCTCTCAGTCCCACAATAATCCACAGAGGAACAATAAGATGAAGAGGAGGGGTTGAGTGGAGGAGGGTTGGGTCATTAAGGCCTTTTGGTCTCCATGGTAATCTCATTGTGCTTGCATGTATGTGGGGATGGAAGATAATGGGGTTCACGAGGTGAAGGTCATAGCTCAGGGAATAACTGTTGGATCTGAAAGGCCTGCTGGTGTTTTGTGCTGGTGTGTGTAAAACAACACACTGAGGGTGAAGAACCGCTGAAGAACTCAAAGTTAGAGCAGTCACAGAAAAGTGAGCCATGTCTCCATGTCAGCATGTCAGTTCTGTGTTTGGTTTCAACAGAGGTTCTTGAGGACCTCAGTGAAGACACCACAGAGCACCTTCTGCTGGAGCCAGGTAACGTCCTGAAGCTGCGCTGCGACGTGAGCACGCGGCCCGGCGTGGCAGTCAGCTGGTACAAGGAGGGCGTCCGGCTTCTGGCCACGCCCCGCCTCCAGATGCGTGGCCTCTTCATGGAGATCACGGACGTGACTTACGAAGATTCAGGCGTTTATGTTTGTGTTGCCCGAGGATCCAAAGATGCTGTCAGGAACTTCACCATCACTGTGGCAGGTGAGGCTACAATGAGGGTTTCACCTGGGTGGGAATAAATATCAGTGTCAGGGACCGAAGCAGCTTAGTGCTCTGTTGGTGTCTCCATCCCTCCCAGATTCCTTGGGGTCTGGGGATGATGACGAAGACAACGGCTTGGAGGACTCGTCAGCCGAGACTGAAAATGACCAAGTCTACTTCTCCAGAGGTGTGTAGCTTCCTGCTGATGACACTCAAAGCTCAGAATCTTTGTGAACATTTTGACTCATGAGTTATTTGCCGCCCCAGGCCCTTCCTGGACCCACACCCAGCGCATGGAGAAGAAGCTGTATGCCGTCCCTGCAGGCAACACGGTGAAGTTTCGCTGTCCTGCCATAGGCAGCCCGACGCCGAGCATCCGCTGGCTCAAGAATGGACGTGAATTCAGGGGAGAGCACCGCATCGGGGGCATCAAGGTCGGGATGAGCCGCTTGTGACTGCCGTTCAGCCGCTGCTTGTCTTGGCTTCTGTATTTATGTTTCGTTAAATCCTTCCAGCTGAGACACCAGCACTGGAGCCTGGTGATGGAGAGCGTGGTGCCCTCAGACAGAGGAAACTACACCTGTCTGGTGGAGAACAAGTACGGCTCCATCTCTCACAGCTACGTTCTGGACGTACTGGGTAAGGAATGCACCATTCTTCTTTAAATTTGTTGATCTTGATACCACCACAAACAAACAAAAACATCACGACTTCACAGAGAAGCCTCCAGCGTGACTGGACAACTGTTCTGGGCTGAACAGAAGGGGACGCTCAGGCGTCCAAACCGTTTTTCTACCTGATTTGTGACAAGATATTGACGAGGGTTTGCGGTTTGTTTGTTCGTTTGTTTGTTTCCATCCCCACTGATGGAGGGGGGAGACTAACGAGACAACTAACGAGATCAGAGAGCAAGCTAGACCACAGATCAAAGAGAGCAGTGGCGGGGAGAGGCATGCTAATGGAACCAATTTTCATCCCAAAATGACATTTCTGTTCTTTTGCCAGAACAGAAACGTGTTAAAGCAGACTTTAACAGTCAAACGTCTTCATGAACTGGCTGAGAAGTTCTTCAGTATCTGGACTTGTTTCTCTGCTGCTGACTGTAATTTCTACATTCAAGGGTTCCTGTTGAGAGAATCTTAGTTTTAAAAGGTGTTTTCAGATGGTAATGAAATGAAAATCAGCTTAGTCCTTTGTTCCAGGTCTTCATGTTTCTTGGTATTGTTGTCCTCCCCTTGCAGAGCGCTCACCCCACAGACCCATCCTGCAGGCCGGTCTACCTGCCAACACCACAGCGGTGGTGGGAAGTGACGTCCAGTTCCACTGTAAGGTCTACAGCGACGCCCAGCCTCACGTTCAGTGGCTCAAGCACATCGAGAACAACGGCAGTCGCTACGGTCCCAACGGGTTTCCGTATGTGAGGGTCCTCAAGGTGAGTCGCATTTGTCGGAGCGGAACAGACTTGAGAACGTGTGCATTAGCTCTGCAGGGTCCTCAGTTTTATGTTCTGTCTTTAGACCGGCAGCCTGAACATGTCGGACGTAGAGGTCCTCTACCTGTCCAGCGTGACCATGGAGGACGCAGGAGAGTACACCTGTCTGGCTGGAAATTCTATCGGCTTTGCCCACCAGTCTGCGTGGCTCACGGTGCTCTCAGGTACGCCCCTGCACCAAAAAGAGAGAGCTTCTGCACAGTTCTGTTGTTGACTCTTTAAGGCCCGTCTCCTAAACGGCAGCAGATCAGTTCGCTGATTAAAAACGAAAGAACGCACGACGCAACTCGTCTTTTTCAGCACACCAGCAGACGCCAAACAGGACTCATGTCCAGTTTGTTCCATAGAGATGTCTTTAAGTAGAGGAAGGACAGGTCGGAAAAAAGTCTCTTCTCATGTGGAATTTGGCCTTCAAAACCTTGTTTATACTAGAAACACACACACACCTCCCACATGCACTCACATAATTATTTAGGAGTAATTATAAGATTTATGTATTTCAATTGACAAATATGCACCACATTAAGTTAATTATCCTGTTAGTGTTAGATTTATGTAACTGAAATACATGAATGTTAAAATTAGGGCTAAATGTGTTTGAACGATTTATATTCTTATTTTATGTCTCGACTACCTTTGGATGAAATGTACCCAAACACCTGTTTTTGCAGAGGAAGAAGCCGCTGAAGCCGTGGAAGTCATGGAAACCAAGTACACCGACATCATCATTTATGCCTGCGGATTTTTGGCTTTGATCATGGCCATCATCATCGTGGTGCTGTGCCGAATGCAGGTCCACCCCAGAAGGGAGCCCTTCGATGCCCTCCCAGTTCAGAAGCTTTCTAAGTTCCCTCTGCGCAGACAGGTAAGGCCTTTTCATGGTTGGCAGGGACGCAGTGCAGTTGTGCTGCTCATGGCCTCTTGGGGAGGTTTTATCCAGCCACATCTACCACAGCAAGTCAGACGTCCCTGAAGGGTGCTAATTAAAACCTCTCAACTTTTTCTGAAGTACTCAGTGGAGTCCAACTCATCGGGGAAGTCCAGTGCATCTCTCATGAGGGTGGCTCGCCTCTCCTCCAGCTGTTCTCCCATGCTGGCTGGTGTTATGGAGTTTGAGTTACCCTACGACCCGGACTGGGAGTTTCCCAGAGAGAAGTACGTCTCCTGTCTCTCTTCTATACTTCAAATGATCATAAAAGACACGAGTTTCAAAGTTATCGGGTTCTGAGTACTTCAAATTTTGAGAGTATTTAAGTTTTGTGCAGCCGTTGGCATCAAAACTCATTAAAATTTGTAGCCCTCGAATCTTGTGGGGACCTAAAAATAAAAAGCCTGCAGCCCGTTTTAGACTGTTTCCACCCTGTAGTTTAAGAAACCAGAGGTTCAAATTATGGATTTGTACAGTTTTGATTTGAACATTCACTGTTTTTCACTCTAGTCTGACACTGGGCAAACCTTTAGGAGAAGGCTGCTTCGGTCAGGTGGTCAGAGCCGATGCCTACGGCATCAACAAGGACAGTCCAGACCAGGCCACCACCGTGGCCGTGAAGATGCTCAAAGGTAGGAATGGAAGGATGGAGGAAATATGTAGACGTGTGTGTGTGTGTGTGTGTTAATGTTTTCATTGCTTTTCTCTCTCAGATGATGCCACAGACAAAGATCTGGCAGACCTCATCTCAGAGATGGAGCTCATGAAGGTGATGGACAAACACAAAAACATCATCAACTTGCTGGGAGTCTGCACGCAGGACGGTGAGCTTCTCCGCCTCCCTGTCATCTGTTTTGCTTTTGTGAACATTTTTGCTTCAAAACCAGAGTGATAGTGAGTGTGTCAGCTGGAGCGATCCCAAACCTGGAGGCTATGGTAACGACAGCAGCAGCCCCGTCCCTCATCAGCCTGTCCCCCTCCCCCCCACAGGCCCTCTCTACGTGCTGGTGGAGTATGCTTCCAAGGGCAGTTTGAGGGAGTACCTGCGGGCCAGGCGACCTCCAGGCATGGATTACACCTTTGATGTGACCAAGGTACCTGAGGAGCAGCTCACCTTCAAAGACCTTCTCTCCTGTGCCTACCAGGTGGCCCGAGGGATGGAATACCTGGCCTCTAAAAGGGTGCGTTCACTTGAAAGAGTTTAAATAACATCTCTCAGCATCTGAGTTGTTGTAAATCTCTCTGCAAGCAGTTCATGGATGCTAAACAATCTGGAGAAGAAGCTCTGCAGGATGATTGCGCATCTGCTGGTGTCAAACATTTGCTTCATCTCATTTTGTTTCCTTAGAAACTTGTAAAGAAGTTAACGTTTATTAGGACGGAGATTTACGCAGTGGTTTTACTGACACTGAAACATCCCACCACAAAATCAGTTCCGTGTTTGCAGCTTTTAGATGCTTTGGTGTTTTGAAACCGCTGCTTTAGATCCACGAGGATGTTTACACGTCAGACGTCACCGAAGCGTATCTGCATCCCCGCGCAGGAAATACATGACATGAAACATTTGTGGACATCTGAGCTGCACAAGCCTGAAAGAGGCTCTGATGGCTGAGAGGGACGGCTGCAGTTCCTTCCATAATCGCATTTGGGCACTTCAGATTGATTTATCTTTTGCACAATCTCAATGGCAGCACCAGCTGTTCTTCACCTTCTCTTTCCTTTCTTTCTCTTGCCGTCATCTTCCCCTTTTCCCACCCCCATCCCCATCCCCACCCCCACATTTCAAGTCCTTTCTTTTTCCCAGCATGCAATCTGTTTGTGTGTGTCTTATAAACACATCTCTTTGTCTGCCGGCCGCTGTCTCAGACAGGAATTCCAGAGCAGCGAGTTGCTGCAGCTTCGGTGCTGTTTACTCTTCTCCATCCATCTGTCCGTCCCGTCGCTCGCAGGCCTTTGTCCTTTTTAGCGCCGCCATAAATCTGTTAGCAAACAGGCAGCAGAGCCATCGTCTGGCATCAGGTTTCTGGCTCTACTGCCTCCTAAGAATGCCGGAGCCTCAAACTAACCCTCCATTATGGGGAGACCCACAAACCAAGAATGGTTCATTTTGCACGTTCCCACAAATCCCACATCTATTTCGAATGAAAACCAAAATAAACTTAATGACATGCATTCAGTGTGGGCAAACACTGCTTTCTTTTTTTCCCTCCCCATGGGTTGTATTTTCTTAAAATTCCAGGATTCCTATATAAAGACATTTTTATTTTTGTGGAATTCACTTAAATGATGCTCTGTGCTGATTTTAGGCTTCTGAGTCCTTTGGTTTTTTTAAGACATAAGCAGCTGTAGCAGCGAATCCTCGAGCCTCTTTGCTGTTTTTCTTTTCTCGAGTGGTCGTCCTGAAACTCATGTTTGGATTTTGTGACATTTCTCTTCCTGCAGTGCATCCACAGGGATCTGGCAGCCAGGAACGTTCTGGTGACGGAGGACAATGTGATGAAGATCGCAGACTTCGGTCTGGCCAGAGGTGTCCACCAGATTGACTACTACAAGAAAACCACCAACGTGAGTGCTCTTTTCTACCCGCATATTTTCAGGAATCCAACTTTCCAGTGGAAAACTCTTGTTTTTCCAACAACTAAGAAGAACAGAAGAGTGCAACTAAATGATCGCTTTACACCGCTGAGGAGATCAAGCACGTTCATGTACATTTCAGTTTATGTAAAAGGTCATCTGCTGCAGGATTCTCTGTTATTCAGAGGTTTAAGAAATAAAAGTGAAATAAAAGGAAAACGAGAATTTGATAAGAGTTGCTTCAAACCACATCTGCCCTTCAGCCCGTCTGCTGCTGCCTTTATTACTCCTCATGGCAGATGTCTGATGTTTGTCTCTGATTGGCAGCGTTCTTAATGGGACTTAATTAAATGGAGACGGGGGAGGGGGAGGGGGATGGTCATGAGCAATGAGACCGAGTGGAAACTTGGTTTGTGAAAGGGATATAGGAAGAAAAGTGTTCTCAAAAAGTCCCGTTAACTCTGCAGGGACGGCTGCCGGTGAAGTGGATGGCGCCAGAAGCTTTGTTTGACCGAGTCTACACACACCAGAGCGACGTGTAAGCTGAACTTCTCCTGCTTTTTGCATGTCTTCTCAGACGTTTAAAGATCTTCTAGTGAGCTCCCTGTAAACCAGTTCTACTCTCCAGATTAGACCAATAAAACTGTGGCTGAAACAGCCCATAAACACTCCATCTGTCCTCGTTCAGGTGGTCGTTCGGTGTCCTGATGTGGGAGATCTTCACGCTGGGAGGTTCTCCATACCCTGGTATCCCTGTCGAGGAGCTCTTCAAGCTGCTGAAGGAGGGACATCGCATGGATAAACCCTCCAACTGCACACACGAGCTGTAAGCAGCAGCTTTGTGGCTTTTTTTTTTTTTTTTTTTTGCTGTCAGCAGATGTGCCATATTTACACATCTGGCAGAGGTGTTCAAACAGGGGCTTCCTTAACTTCCTTAGCTTAATAATGTCCAAAACTACAAGAAATGCCCTTTTTATTGTTAAAAGCTGAGACAATTTTATGAAGTCAATAACATCATTTGATGAAAATAGCATGGAGATGCAGCGCAGCAAGGTCTTATCAGCACTTTCTTTACAGCTCTCTTGACAGCAGCTGGTTTTTAGAGGGTGGAGGCAGCAACGCAGCTCCCCTTCATCCCTCACACCTGTGGGGTGTGCCTGTTTTCTAATCAGCATTGCAGTTTTGTGCTGCCATCGTCAGGGGAGCAGCAAAGTCAGCATTATGTGGAGCTGCAAGGAGGAAAAGATTCAGATCAGTGCCTCTAAAATCTGGACTCAGACTGCTGACAACTACAGGACCTTCTCCAAATTAGCTGAGAATCTGTCCAACATAAGAAAAAAATACAGCCATGACAGATGACTGGCTAAACCAAATAGACTATAAACAAACTGTATTAAATGTTGGAACCTGGAAATGTACCAGTTTAAGGCAGAAATGCAGTCCTATTGCAGCATGTTCCGGAAAAAGTAGGACTGGATGACCTTTGACCCAGAGAAGAGGGTTTTCTGCATCATATTTAGATCATTATATCGTTTTAATGCATATGTGGATGCAACTGTAAACTGAGCTCTTGGTCAGTGCTTTTCTGAGTTTCCACTTTATCTTCATGTGCACACAGATTTCTCCATCTCCTCTTGGAACTATGTTTTTCTGAGATATTCAGCGTGTTGTTATATAGTTTTTGGTGTGATTTTATGCACGATTACCTACTCTGAACAAAACAAACTTTGTTTTTTGGAACTGGGGCGGCTGGATGATGGGGTTAAGTTGGGTTTTTTTGATTCGGAGCCCAAATATATGCCCAAAATGTCCTCACATCAATGCATGAGCTCACTTTTTGTTTGGCGTTTTGTTTTGTCTGCAGCTACATGATGATGCGTGAATGCTGGCATGCTATTCCCACCCAGAGACCGACGTTCAAGCAGCTGGTGGAGGAGCTGGACAGAGCTCTGCTGTCCATTTCTGATGAGGTGGGCTTCAAGGGATTTCCGAGCATTTCATGACATCTGAATTCAGTTTTCATGGCTCTGCATGTATTTCAGTGTGTGTCTGTATATGTGTAAAACATCTCACCGCCGTCTCTTTTATTCAGTACTTGGACCTGTCGACGCCTTTTGAACAGTACTCCCCCTCATGTGAGGACACGTCCAGCTCCTGTACTTCTGACGACGACTCCGTTTTTACCCACGATGCCTTGTCCACTGACCCCTGCCTCCTCGGCTACCAGGACGTGCACTCTCGGATAGACATGAAGGCGGTTCTCCGATAGGGACCAAAACACGCAAACCAACACATTCACTGGACTTGACGCAGAATTGAAGCTCCGCTGCTAAGTCTATTACGTTAAGTCTCCATTATGGCGCCAGTCAAAGCCCTTAGATGTAAGTAGGCATTTACACATATGCATACAAGACACATATGCACATGAAGCACTGAGGCCAGAGGGCTTCATTACAATGCAGAGGTTTGAAGAAAAACGTTTCAGCAGATTGAGGAAAAGAGGACAAAAAATCCAAACTGTGGACTGTCACCTGTGGCACCGTGCCGAAGAACAGTTGTAACCTCGGAGAAGAGCAGCACTAAACCCGACAGAAGAGACCCTGCTTCTCAAAATGCTTGGAAGAGCTTTCTCTGATCAGATCTTCATCCGTAAACGCTGATGGACGAGGATCTCCAACCACAAACTCGACCCAAAAACCTGGTCGTAAAGACATTTTAGATTTATTTTGCTATGGTAAAAGGTAAGAAATTGATTGTTAAATATAAATCTCTCTATATAAGATTATTTTACTTTTTGTTGCTTATTTAAAGAAAAGAAGAAAACAGTCTTAAATCTCAGGATCTCTCATGCTAAGAAGTTGCTGCGTTGGCAGCAAAGTGCCTGAACTGATGATTTCCTGTGAATATATTAGATTATTAAACTATTGTATGTACATATCAACCACATAAAGACGATCGCCTTTTATAAATTATTCTGAATGACACAAAAATGAAGGAGAGAGGAAGTTGATCTCAAAGTGCCAAATCAGCTGCAGTTGTCCCACTGTCTTCATGTTCAGGTTTCTTTCCCCAAGTGCAGTAGATTTATTGGTAACTCAAAGCCTTCAGTGATGTGGCAATAACAGCAGATGGTGTTACCAATTGGCTTGTTTTTGCAACTTCTCTAAACCTCAAAAATAACTCTGTTGAGAGGCTGAGAAACGACGTTTCCTTTAACAGTTCTAGATGCAATCGCTTACTGTCAGAAACAGTCTGAGCCTTTAACTGTGGCTCAAACTTGCAAAATCTTGGAATAAAACCCCCTATTTGTCATTTAGAAGCACACTGTTCCACCACAAAATAGTACAAAAAAAACAGTCCTTGAGTTATTGTCTCAGTTGTTGGACAAAAACCACAAATGTTTTTGGACCTCAAAAGCATTTCTTCAGCTTATGAGGTGGACATGTGAACCAACTCATAAATGGTGCGTTGCAGCATCATGTGACCCCCCAACAACAGCCTCAGGGACAGGCTGTCTGTGGAGGACAGACAGTTTAGCAGGAGGACCCTGTGGGGAGTTGGCCCAAGCCCACTGTCACTGCTGCAAGGAGAGTACAGAGGGCGGGGGGTCTGAATGTGAAAGCCTGTGTGATTGATTTCAAATAGAGGGGGAGGGGGAGGGACCCCTCATTGTCTGGCTGTAACCCTTCACCCAGCTCAATCTGTTGGCGAGGGGTCCTCAGGTCCGCAGCCCGGCCGGACAATGAAGGCTTTGCAGGCTTAATGGGTGTGACTGCAGAGCAAAGGCAGGATTTTTTTTTTTTTTTTTGAGGGGGGTGGGGGGGTGTTGAGCAGTTAACTCAGGCTTGTGTGCAAATGAAGAGGCTCTTATTATGGTAATGTCTCCTCTTCTCTTCCCAAACATCCCTATCTTTATCCCCAAAGCCACCATCTTTTAAATTACAAATCTTAATTGAGATTGGCTGCCCTGCCGCTGCCAGCAGGACCAGCAGGACCAGCAGGACCAGCTGTGGACGCTCCCCCGAGGCCTGAAACGTCAGTCTGTTCTGATGTTCTGAATCTGACCGGGGCCAAAGCAAACACAGCTGAACCTGCCAGCAGCGTGAACAGGGGCCTTAATCAGCACGTCTGTCTTTAGATCACTTTAGATCACTGATCAGCTCTGTTTGGTCACCCGTCAATATGCTTATCAGCATCTGAAAAAACAAAAAGGAAATGGATGGTTTCGTTCCAAAACTCATCAGACAAGCCCCTCGTGTAAGTATTCACATATCTACTCTCCTCTTATGTTTTCAGTCATCTTGTCGTCTTTTTGGACTCAGGCGCTTTTATTTAAACCCACCGAGTGTCTAAACAAGACGTCCCTTTCATTTCTCACATTCCAGCCGCCGTCTCTTCTCCCAGATACGTACAAACCCGTTCTCCAAGTTAACTGTAAACAACATTTCCTTCAGAGAATTATTTTAGAAATATCTAATTTATTTGTTTATTGTTTGTTTTTATATGAAATAAAGTATAATTTAAAATAAACCTGCTCTGCGTCCTGCTTTCTCTCTTTCAGTCAAACCAATAAAACCTCATTTTAAGATTCATATATTTCTTATATAAACTTTCTATCCATTTGGATTATAAAGATTTAACATAAAAAACCTAATTAACTTAATGAAACACATGGTTGTCAATCAAATGTAAATGAAACAACTGAGAATGAGATTTAGGTAAAAATACCAATAAAACCAACATGTTTTAAATAAATTACAGATTTATGTATTTATCGTTAGTGTTTGTTAAGTTTTATTGGTGTTTATGCAGAAATAAATGAAGTTAATTGTTTCATTTAAACAAATATGAGTATTAAGTTTATTAGCTTGTTTGAGATAAATCTATGGAATTCAAATGGATGGAAATTTTGCGTCTGTGGTCCTGTGGGACACGAGTGCTCGTCCAATAAGATTAAGACCCTGAAGAGCCTGCATTCTGAGGTAATTATTTCTAAAAGTTTAACAATTCTTCATCTCTGACTGACTATTATTTCATCAATGTTTTCAGCTAGAAAAACGTGTGGTGAGAGTAAGAACCACCATGTCCAACAAAAACACAGAGATCCTCGTCGCCTCAGTGCAGTCTGGGTAAACTGTTGTCGTTGTTTACCGGGACCAGATGCACGAACACAAAAACAGTCTACAAATACACAAACTCAACGAAAGCTTCTGAAGCCTGATGTAGTGAAGAGGAAAGACAAAGAAGGAAGAATTCAGCAAAAACAGTTTCAGCAGAAATGTCTTTTCTTCTTCTTTTTTCACTTAGATTTTAATAAAATACTCTAAATGCAGCTGTAGGTGAGCATGGCTGCTGCATGGCTGCTGCATGGCCGCTGCATGGCTGCTGTTTTAAATGTGACTAATTTGGGTTAGTCGCAGTAATGTCCCAATAATGATAGCTGCGCAGCTCTTTTAATCTTTTAATCACACTGGCACATCGCCTGCACTTCTGAAGCCCGACTGATCAGAAGGTTTAATCACTTCCATAACTTCTGAGCCAGAGAAAGAGAGAGACAGAGAAGAAGAAGGAGAAGAAGAAGAAGAAAACAAGCATCAGATTCTGCTGGCCTAGCTTGACTGGTTACCACGGCAACCACTGAGGGGTCATGCTCTGGGTTATAGTTTGGCTTTGGCTTGTTGCCAGGCAACCTTCAGAGAGCCTCCAGATGTCAGCTTTTCTTCAGAGTGATGACACCAAATAAACGATACCAGTTTCTGTTTTCACTGAGAGAAGCTGACCGACATCTTTCAAACAGATGATGTAAATATGTTATTCCTCTGTCAACTGAAAAAAAAGGTTTAAAGTTTAAAAAAAAAAGAATATGTTTCTGTCCCATCCCCCTGACTGTGTGTACTCACAACTCGATTTCATCCTGGGCCACATCATCACCATGGTTACCGTTCAGGGGCTGGTTTTTCTTTTTTTTTCTCAACCACCTACATTTCCCAATAAAAAGCTGACTCTTTTTTTTGTCATAAAATCTCATATTTCAAAAAGATTTGTGACTTTTGTCATAAAATTGAGGCTTTTGTTAGAGGGGAAAAGGCAGACTTTGTTGTAAAATAGTGAATTCCACAATATCACAATCTTGTAAAAAGAAAAGTACATTTTTTTCATAAAATAAAATGTTTTACAAAAATTGCAACATTTATCATAAATAAATTTTTTGTAGTAAAATGATAAAATATTTTTGTTGTAAAATAACATAAAAAAATTTGACTTCTTTGTAAAAAAAAGAAACAAAATTGTTATAAAATTGCAATTTTTGATCAAGACTTTTTCAGCACAGAAAAGATTTTTATTGAACAAACAAATCACAAATGTCACAAAATTGTGACTTTTAAATTCTTCTTTTTTTGTAAAAATTTCCACTTTTTGCAAAATTCTGACATAAAATTACACCAGTCATTAAATTGCTATCTTGTCTTTTTCCTAAAATAACAACTTTTTGTTATACAGAAAGTAAATCTTTTGCTAAATCATCAAAGGAGCTGCTCTGAACCTCAGTTATTCCAATATTTGATGTCAGTACAGAATCAAACGTGCAGTCGCGTTAAAATCTCGTCTTCAAACGCTCTAGATGACCAGATAAGATGACCTGAATTTGGCCCGCGGACCGTGAGTTTGACACATGCGGTGCAGTGTGATATATGCAGCACAAATGGGTGATTGGTACCAACCTTCCAGGGCCCTCACTCTGAGTTTGTAACTGGTTGCTCTGTTCTGCTCAGAGGTGCCAGTGTGTATTTGAGCCCAGCGCCCGGCCCAGTGGGCAGCTCATCTGCTGACCCCCCCATTTGCCAGATCAGTCAGCAAGGGTCCGGCTTGTATTGTGTGGCTCCCACAGCTAATCCAGCCTGCATTCAGTCAAACCAACTGTTTTTTGCAGTTAAGGGGAAACCCCCCAGGCTCCAGTTTGACTAACTTTCATGATGTATTAAGGCACTGCTCAGCCAGCTTGCTGGGTTTTGACTCTTCCTCCACACAAAACCAGTGCTTTTTTCATGGCATTCAACATGTGGAGATTTGTAAGACTGAAGAAATGCATATCAGGCTTTGTTTTTTTGTTTGTTTCTTTTCTTACATTTTTGTGGCTCTTGTGGCTTTTATTCACAATGGAGAGAGACGGAAAACAGGGCAGAGAGAATGGCAAAGAAATACATCAGAAAGTCACGAGCTGAACTTGGGATCACTGTGGGAGGGACCACAGCCTCCGTACATGGACCATCTGCTGAACCACTGCACTAAGCAGTTTAAGAAAAAAAATCACTCCTCATTTTGAGCTGCTGCAGCATAAAGATCAGACTGCTGATTTAGAACCACCTGGAAGTTTGTGCAGGTGGATTTGCTGCATGTTAAAGCCTCAACTCACCCACATTCTACCATAAATGATCAATAAAAGGATCTATAAATGTGTACACACACATGGAAACATGGGGAACATGTCGAACATCGAAACATGGGGAACATGGGGACATGTAAACACAGGGAACATGGAGACATTGGGAACATGGGGAACATTGAAACATATGGAACATGGAAAAATGGGGAACATTAAAACATGGGGAACATGGAAACATATGGAACATAGAAACATGGGGAATATGGGGAACGTGGGAACATGGGGAACAATGAAACACTGAAACATGGGGAACATGGAAACATGGGCACATAGGGAACATGGGAACACTGAAACATGGGGAACATGGGAAACATTGAAACATGGGGAACATGGAAACATGCAGTTATGGGTAACATGGAAACATGGGGAACATGGAAACATTGAAACATGGGCACATGGGGAGCATGAATACATGGGGAATATAGAAACATGGGGTACATGGGTTAAAGGGGAACACTGAAACATGGGTTAGTGGGGACACGGGGAACATGGAAACATGGGAACATGGGGGACATTGAAACATGCAATTATGGGGAACATGGAGAACATGGAAACATGGGGTTAGTGGGGAACATGGGATCATGGAAAAATGGGGAGCATGGGGACATGGGGAACATGAATACATGGTGAACATGGGGAACATGGAAATATGCGGAATATGGCGAATATGGAAACAGAGAACATGGAAACACGGAGAACATGGAAACATGTGGGATATGGGGAACATGGGGACGTGGGGGCATGAAAACATGGGAAACAAGGAAACACGGGGAACAATGAAACACTGAAACATGGGGAACATGGAGAACATAAGAACATGGGGAATATAGGGAACATGGGGAGCATGGAAACATGAAAACATGGGGAACATGGAAACAGATGGAACGTGTTGAACACGGGGAACATGGAAACACATGGTCATGGGGAACATGGAGAACATGGAAACATGGGGAACATGACGAGTACGGCAAAACTTTTACCTGATTTTCAGGACAATATGTTTTCCTTGTAAATATGTCTGAATGAATTTTATTTCTTTGTCTGTTATTTTTTCTTCTAGAGTTATTCCTGTCCTCCTGCATGTAAATACTCATGTATCACTGCAATCTCAAAAGTAAGATACCAGTTACAAAAAAGTTGTGGATGTTCTGCAAAATGCAAATAAAAAACAAAATGCCATGACTTGCAAATGTCATAAACACATATTTTATTCCCAGTAGAACATAAAATATAATTTCATATGTTTAAACTGAGAGATTTAACAATTTTTTTTTTTTTTTAAGATTTGAGAACAGATTGATGTTATATGTTATCTCTCTGTCTTCCCACATCTGAATATGATTGCAGGATTTCCAGCTCAACAGGATGTTATTATCTGAGTGTTTCCTTTATGGAATCCATAAAAAAACACACAGAGGAGATGAATCCCAATTATTTATGTTCTCCCATATGTATTTCTTCTGCTTTATTTCAGATTCCTACACCTCACAAACCACAGAGCAGCATATACATATATATGTATATCACAGAGGAACCAAAAATCCAGAGTTGTGCTAAAGCATGTTTCATTTAATTGAGGTTCAGGGCCTATCTTGTCCTGAGCTTTTTAAAAGTAAGTGAAATGTGATTCAGATAAAGTTACGGCACATTCCAGCCTGTTTGATAAATAAACAGGAGCTATCGGGACTTGGCAGATTTCAATAATCAAAAGGATCACATTTGTTATGAGGGGACTCAGACTACAGGCTTTGATCCTCAAGGAGAGAAAAAAATGTCTCTTAAAGGAAAAATAAACTGCATTGCTGACAAAATCCGTCTTGCCTCTCCTGCCTCATCATCATCATAACATCACAGGGATTCCAACAGCAAGGACTCGACTCAAGGAGCCCAAATATTTAACATTTTCTGTGCCAGGACTGGTATCACATCCACTCTTCGCATGCCCTCCATCTTTTATGTATGTTGTTTATCGAAGAAAACTCCCAAAATGACCCTGGGATACGAGGGTTTATTTGACAGGAGGAAAGAAACACAGAAAGATAGAGGAAAAGAACTTTTAAGATGACAAAAAGGAAAACATTTAGGCAACGTGATAAAGGTGACTTGGACTTGGTTTGGGAAGTTATGTCTTTTGGCTTTCTTTCTTTCTTTCTTTTTTGTTGTTAAACTAGAAATTTAAAATTTATAGCATGAATGCAAGGCAGAGATAAAACCATTTTTATACTGGAAATTAGGAAACATTAGCTTGCCAGTGCTCACTAGAGGCAGTACGCATATGCAGATTTCGTAATTGTTCACATGCTGCATAACCTCTAGTGCCTGTGGGGATCAGAAACACATTCAGCATCAACATGCATTCATCACTGTTCATCTATCTGTGCTCAACTGAAGAAAAGTAGCAGGTTAAGCTAGCAGAGGACTCGGAGGAGGAGAGTAGCGAAGAGTGAGGAGCGCTTACTCTGACGCTGTTTTCAAGAACCAAGAACCAGAACTCACAGAGCAGAGCACTAAATCTAACTCTGTTTCCTAGAACCGACATACAGAGCTCTCTCTTTGAACTTATTCAGCTGATATTTTATGTCACTTAACTTCTACCAAACTGTCCAAGCTGTGTCTGCCTCAGTTATCTTCAACATGGGATTTCTATGCATTCTGGCTCTATGAAGAGACATAATCATACCTGAATTGCTTAAATTTAGTTATTTCCAATCATTCCTACCCTCTGGCCTTGTATAAAAATCAGATGCCGATGTTTAAGTAATAAGTTTGAGAACCCTGATACAGAACACAAAAGAATATACATTCCATAACATTGCTGTAGTTTATTA
>JBAMYA010000006.1:12414812-12426853 GCA_037176975.1 Arrhamphus sclerolepis | reverse complement strand
TATATCAATACTTGGTGGCAAGACCTGGCAAGAACCTTTTTTTCTTATATATGCAGTTTAATCCTGGCAAAGATGTCCGATAGTGATAGTGAGCGAGTCCTTCACCAATCTCTGACCGCCTATTCTAATCAGCTCTACCGACCCAGAAACAAAAACCAAACAAAAACCTTCATTTTCTCAGAAAGACTAGAATCTCTGCCAGTGGAGCTTGTTTTTGTTAATAGCACATTTTTGTGTTGAAAAGATAGTTATGTAATTTTTATTAAATGTTTTGTGGGGGTGGGGGGTGCATCTAAGGGTTAAAGCAGTTTTTAATTCACTGGTTTGTGAAAGTTTGATGAAATGCAAATGAGTTTGAAACATGTGCCTTGTTTATTTCCATACCCACGAAGGGAAGCGGAGGTCAAAATGTGTTTTTCGTTGCTGAGCAACAAGCTTCACCTGAGCAGGTGTTTCACACGTTTTCATGAGCATTTGTCTCAATCTGCTGCTGTAATTAGTTTTTTTTGTTGGACACGAAGAGATAATTTTCTTTGACAAAATGATGTCCCAGTTCAAAATACATCCTCCAACCAGCAGGTGGTGATCATACCTGCATGTACCTGCTGTTATATCTATATATCTGCGTATATCAGCAGTTCTCTGTGACATCATCCAGATAACTGCCAATCATCTACATTTTGAAGTGATAATACGCTGTTTATGACACACTTTTGTCAGTCGGGGTTAGGGGTGAAACTGGAACTGCAGTGGGACAGGATTACTCGTCAATCACCAGTAAAATAACTGAAGTCAACAATAAAGAAGAAGAAAAACGGGGAAAACATACAACAGAGAGATTAATATGGACCAATTTGAAATGGTTGCTTCTTTTTGTTTTCTAAGCTTGCATGTACGGTGATGAATGAGGAAGAATGATGAAGACTCCAGAAGTTCCCATAAATCCTCACTGTGAGGCCCCAAAAAACAGACCCTGGACCCCATTAGCAGGGTCACTTTAGTTATAAACTTTATTTAAAGGCTCGCTAACAAGGAGCTTAAACATCTTCAGTATG
Source organism: Arrhamphus sclerolepis (assembly GCA_037176975.1). Classification (NCBI taxonomy): domain Eukaryota; kingdom Metazoa; phylum Chordata; class Actinopteri; order Beloniformes; family Hemiramphidae; genus Arrhamphus; species Arrhamphus sclerolepis. Next base: position 12,425,798 of record JBAMYA010000006.1, on the reverse strand, counting down.
TTTGATGATGATGATGATAACGATGATTATTGTAGGAACCTGGAAGCAGAAATGGTTCAGAGAGTTTAGAAATGTGACCGTAACAAAGCTTTAAAAAGCCAGAAAACAAACTAAAAACCTAAATTACTCAGTAAAATATTACTCAGTGAAGCATTAATCAGTGAACTATTACTCAGTGAAGGATTACTCAGTGAAACATTACTCAGTGAAGTATTACTCAGTGAAGTATTACTCAGTAAAGTATTAATCAGTGAAGTATTACTCAGTGAAGTATTAATCAGTGAACTATTACTCAGTGAAGGATTACTCAGTGAAACATTACTCAGTGAAGTATGAATCTGTAAAGTATTACTCAGTAAAGTATTACTCAGTGAAGTAATAATCAGTAAATTATTACTCAGTGAAACATTACTCAGTAAAGTATTACTCAGTGAAGTATTAATCTCTAAAGTATTAGTGAAGTATTACTCAGTGAAGTATTACTCAGTAAAGTATTACTCAGTAAAGTATTTCTCAGTGAAGCATTACTCAGTAAAGTTTTACTCAGTAAAGTATTTCTCAGTAAAGCATTACTCAGTGAAGTATTTCTCAGTGAAGTATTTCTCAGTGAAGTAATAACTGCGTTGAGCTTCGTTCTTCTGAACTCTAGGAGGAGGAGTCAGGCTGTTGTAGGTGCGTACGGTTCTTCCACACGCTGAAGCTTCTGTCCATCAAAGGAATTAATCTGAATGGTTAAAGTACGATATTTCTGTTTCTTAAATTAAAAAAATGTGTTATTGTCAGAGGAACAACCCTCAGACCTGCCATTACACAGATGCATCTTCATCATCATCATCATCATCATCATCATCATCATCATCATCATCATCATCATCATCACAGATGCATGTTCCTGACAAATGCTGCCCCTTTTAAAAGGGAAACAGTCAGTTATTGCTCAGAAACATTGTTACAGCTAAGAAATAATCTGAGAAACCCAAACTTGCAAACGTTTGTTCTGAGTTTATATCACTGCTTTTAAACGTCTAAATGGATCAGTCAGGACCTGCAACCAGACCGGATCAGAGCCGCAGACCTAAACAGTGCTGAAGAATTGATTTTGCCATCATGTTGAAAATAAAGGACGGATGATATTACTGGGACAGGCTGCTACAGGCCGGATCAGGTAACGTCAGACATCGGCCCCGGGTCATCCCACCCCCCACTCCCATCCAGCGTCTACGGTTACCCACAGTCCCCAGCGCTTATGTTTTATTGTTTCTTTCCTCTATTAAATGCATGCAGGGAGGGTTGCATTTTTGTGCATGTTTAGCTCAGCTCGAGTTTGATTAATCACTTTTATTTAATAATTCTGTAAATGTCAAAATAAAACCCACAGTTCTAAATCAATCGCACAAAGTTCTGTCTCTTACTTCCTCCGTCCAACCAAATATTCCCAACAGACTCGGTCATCCTGTAAATATCACGCAGCGAAGCGCATAAGAAGCTCATATTGTTATATTGTTAGAGGTTGGAGGGCCCCAAGTATCCTGAGCTGCACATGCAGACAGGAGGGGCCCCGTATAACTCTGCTTTCCCTCCACCCGTCTCCATCGCTGCCGACTGGCCCTCTTTATTTATTGCTCTGTGATTTCTGCAGACTAATTGATTTGGCTCGGCTTTCGGGCCGCAAGGAGCCAGGAAGCCGAGCATCGAAGAGGTTAAGAAGGAGGAAAGGGAAGAAGTAAGGGAAGTAAGAAGAGTCAGTTTATTAAAACAGCACCTTTCACAGATACAAATAAACAAACAGCTGTGGGATAAAAGAGAATGTGTGCATAAAAACCTTAAAACTCTTTCACTAGATAAAGATTAAAAAGGCCAAGGAAGCCTTCAGCTCAGAGCTTCAGGCTTCGGGGGGCTGCATTCCACAATCAAGGTGTGACTGCTTGAAAAGAGCAGTTACACCCCTCAAGTTCTAAATCAGGTGTTGGGGATCGCTAACAACATCTGGCCAAATGACCCGAGGGCTCCAGAAGATGAGTTGGACTCCCTAATAGGTCTGAAAACATTCTGAGGAGTGTTTCCGAGCGCAGCCATAAAAGTTAATGCCACAGTTTTAAACGTACCTGGAAACCAGTGAAAAGACAATAAAACTGGCGTCGTATAAGCACAATTTGAGGATGACTGAGGATGTTTTTGTTCAAGACTAAAAAGTAAAACAGGAAAAAGTGCAACGAAAAGAAACAAAGACATTAATAACCATCTGCATTTCAAACTTTGACACATTCCTCAAGTGGAAAAAAAGGCATTTTGGACCAGAAGTTCAGGATGTGATTGAAGGCACGAAGCAGGTTTTTCCCTGAAAACCCAAGTTACCTGCCAATATTTGAGCAGTATTCACTTGGTAATGCCTCAAAATAATAAGTATAGAGGAGGTTTCAGGGTTTAACTGTATTTCAGGGTGTAATTTCTTTTTAGAGAATATCTGTGCAGCAAGTTTAAATACACGTGCAAAGCAACAGTCTAGTTTCAAGGAAAGTGTAGATTAAAACAAGAAACTGAATGTATTGTTGTATGTATTTTTCCAGGAGGCAGGCTCCATAATTTCTCAGTTAATAGAGGTAAGTACATGGTGTTACAGCCATCAAATACAATAATATACCTTTAGCCTACAGCTAACAAACCAAAAGGGAGCTGGTTTTATAAGTTTAGTCTTATGAGTGTAAATTTTCTTACATTCATTGCCTTTCACATTTTCTGCTCTGGATTTAGTCAATATTGGCAATTGTTCCTTCTTGTCTTTACTCTTTTTTTAATTCAGGATTTCAATTTCATTTCAATGCTGTTTTATTTTGAAGGACTTGTTTTGCTTTTAGTCTGGTTTAGTCTGGCTTCCTATTTTCACCAGGGTTCCTTTTTTTTGTTGTTTTCTGTAGTTTTGGTTTTACTTTTGGTTTTGGAATATTGGTTAGTTTTAGTTTTGTTTTAGTTGTTGAGGTGTTGACTTACGGATTATTGACCAAAAACATCCAGGATGAAAGAATGCTGCTTATCAATGATGCCAGACAGGACAAAAATCCTTTATTCTTTACTTTGAATAAATAGAAAAAAGTCATGTAAAAGGTAAGGAGGCGCTGAAAGCCACAATGTAGACCAAACATAATGGATACACTGACGATCGAAAATATTTATTGAATTTTTAAGACAACAGTCTTTGGAAGCAATATATAACCACGATTTTTGTACCAGGCCATAAATATGTTTAATTCTGCTGCAAAGATGACCATTTTTGATGGGGATTTGCTCTGTTTTAGAACCAGCACCTGGTGGTCAGTGGAGGAACTGCAAGAAAACGTACTTCCTGGATGAGCTTCAACACAGACGTGAGATGGTTGATCTTCCGTCCACGCGTCCATGGGCTGTCCAAAAGATTAGAAATGAGGTGGAAATTCCCCTCTAATGGCTTAAGCACACTCGCTCACAGTCGACTTTAACAGCCTACTTCTGCTCTGTGTCCATTTTGACTCTGATAAAGTGTTGAAATATTAGTCTGTTTGCACTGTGAAAGGCTGTAAAAGTAATCACTGAGCTCCAGCCTCTTCTTTGAGCTTTGAAATGTTGCAGCCCCTCCACTGATTCAGCTGTTTATTCCTAGAAGACTCCAGAGGCCTCTACAATCTGCAAATATATATATATTTTAAGCAATTAAATGAAAACAGCATCCAACTGATCCATCTGTGTTCAAAAAAAAAAAAAACACCATAAAAAAGATCCCAGAAGCCCACACACTGGATCACAATCAGCAGGAATGTAAATGAGGCATGAATTATATGTAATTAGCTGTAAATGGAGGAAAACACGCAGTTTCTCTAAGCCAAACAAAGCAGCATTTTAGTTGTGACATTAGGTCAACGTTAGATTTCAGCAATTTATAGCTTCATCCTAAGTGGTTTCAGGTCAGAGGTTCAATTAAATTATCCCCCAGATGACTTTTACTAAAGGCCAGTTGCTCTCTGAGATCAACCAGCTGAGCGTAAAAAGCTTCAGCGAACCGCCGTCCAGCCCAGACTGAGAGCGACTCTCTGGTTTGTGAGGTGAAGTTAGCAGAGGGATGCTGTCATACCCTGCAGCCTGTGTTGTCCCCATGGGCTTAATTTCAGAGGCTCCATGGATGACAGATGGAAGAGGACTGAAGAGGCTCTTCTGCAAGCCTGTCCCTGCCTCTGACAAATGATCACTTCAGAAGTCCACATGAAATATTCATTTTACTGAAGCTTTAATGTTCTATTCAGTGGTCTTAGTAAGATGATGCTGATCTGATTTAGTAAGTAACCTGAAGTACCTCTTTTAATGTCTAAACATTAAAAGAACCAATGAAATGGAAGAATGGTCTGCATTTAGACTAACAACTTCATGTTGTCTCACGCTTCAGCAGATGCAACCCAACTGGGACCAGTAGCCTGGAAGGGCAGTGTCCTCCCAAAAATAAAACCATAAAAAAAGAGTCCTTCAAACGTCAAGTCGAGCTGCGTTGAAAAAACTGGTACAGAAGCAGAGCAATGCAGACTCTGATCTGATCTTTTTGCTTTCAGTAAATGTTGATTTATTTGACTTGTCTGCTTTGCACCGTGTGCTGACAACTTGTGCATATGTCACCTGCACATCCTAAACCCACCGCCAACAGGGGACGTAATCATGCGAGGATGGTTGACAACCTTATTTTATCCTTAAATGTACAACATCAAACAACATAATGTGCATTTGTGCTGATAATGCGCAACACCTTATGGAGTTTACCAGAGGTGGGGACTCCAGTCACATCACTTGGACTGGAGTCTTTAATTTGATGACTTTAGACCTGATCTGACAAAATGTACAAAGACTTGAAACTCCACTTGGACTTTGACTTTCAAGTTTTACTAGCTTGAAAAATAAAAAATATGTGAAAGGGAATGTAGTTCTTAGAAGTTGAGCTAAAGCAGACCAGTCACATGTTGCAATCATCCTCAGCCTCACGTTTACTTAAATTTGTTTGGAGCTGCATGTCAAGCTAATAATAGCTAAGCTAATAATAAGTGTGTTTGTAATAAGGCTTCCTAGAAAACTGATATTAGTGAGTGACCTCTATTGATGATGGAGCTAATGCATATTCACTGATCAGCTGATGGGGTCTGAAGAAAACAGATGCTGTATCGCTGTAGAAAGGTCAAGAGTGGGAAACATGAAGAGATCTTTCTTCTCAAGAGAGAGAGCAAACAGTCTGTTAGTAAAACTGCTGTTGGGATTTGGGTTGAGTGTTGGTGTTCTTTTCTTGTTTTTGTCCTTTTCCATGGATGTTAACTTTACTTCCTGTTTTATTTTGATAGTCTGGTGCTCTGCTTGGTTTTGTTCTGTTATACTTCCTGTTTCTGCTCCATGATTGTTCCTCCAGTCATTCTGGAGATGAATGATTCTTTGCTGGATAGCTCCTGCCTCTTCCTGCGTTTGGGGGAGAATGGATCAGCCAAGGAGTGGACTCAGCAGGATAATTTATTAATCTTTTTGAGTATTTCCACTGAGAGGCTGAGAAAAGGAGGCTGCATGAGGAGGTTCAGAGAGCAGAGGAGGCTGGTCGAGTGCCCCATTTTGGGGCACTCGACTGGCACTGTGAGGTCCCAAAAGTCTGTGGAGCAGGGATGGACTCTCTGCTCTATATCCGATAGACACCACAGTTGGTTGGACACAGGAGTCCTCCAGGAGGCGGAGATGGGGTATGAAGTCCCGATCCCCTGAGTTCATGTTACCCCTTGGCTCCATGGTGGTCCCCGACACATCTCAGTTCCAGCCCCACAGTCCAGGGTGCCACCCCATCCTGCTCCTGCTCCTGTCCCTGTCCCTGTCCTGGTGTCTTTGCTTCCTGTACAAGTGCCTTTAATTCCATTTCCCAGCTCTGTGGTTCCTGTTCCCGGCCTGGTGGTTCCCGCTCCCAGCTCTCCAGATCTTCTTTGTTGGATTCCTCCTGCCTCTTCCTACATTTGGGTCTTATCAACAACACAAAACATACCAACACAACCCCTCATATGTGTTCTTTGGTCTTTTTGTACAGATTTTGTACTTATTTCATACATTTGTCATGTTGCAACTGGTTAAACTGGTTTCAGACGTGACTGTCAGAATGGGCCGATCTTTGGTGTTTTTAGATTACAGGATTCACTATTTTGTAAAATAAAGTCATTTCCCTGGTCTGTAAAAACACATTCTAATAAGGAAACACCCCAGGGTGCTACAAAGATGGCTGAAGGGGAGTAAATGAAAAAGTAGCTGTCTTCTGGCTGTTGCTTCAGGATTCTGCTCCTCGAAGTGACCTCCCCTAATGCCTTAGTCTCATTGGCTGTTGCTTGGCTGCAGATATTTAATTTCATGTCTGTCTGTCAGTGGCAGCAGCTCTGAGATGCATCAGAACCTGTTCAGTACCGACTTTCTGCCGATTTCCCACCAAAGTGTTGGCGAAATTTTGGTCTGGTCTGTTCTCATTCAGGTCTTAGGGAGGTTCACTTTCCTGAATAAAATCACCTGAACCTTCTGAAAACTATATGTCTGCCTCTGTTTAAGGCAGAATAAGGCGTGTCTGGCCCTGAACCAGGATGTATTAGTGCAGACAATACTCCAGCAGTCAAGCCGTCATCTCCCAGTGAGGAAAAATGTAGGATCTAAAAACAAAAACCAAAACAGACTATTTTAAGAAATGAAAGCTTCAACTCCAGAGTCTTTGAACAAGTGTGTTTCATTTGTGTTTCTATAAAAACATAGATTTGACAAGATAAACCCCAGTGGGATTTTTCTCTTTTAGATGATAAATTAATGCATTTTAGCTGAACACAACAAGAGCCACTCCTGTTTGCGTTTGGACCAACCTGCAGTTGCCTCACTTTCCACCCATTAACAAAAGCCAGTTGTACTTGTTGGATTACACATGAAAGCAGCAGAATGCTCCGTCTCGAGTGTTTTATAAGATCATCAAATAACATCTCAAATCCCAATAATTGTAACTTTCTGAAACTGTGCATCCACTTCATGCTGGTCTGGAATGAGCAGCTGTGGAAGTAGATCCAGTTGGAACCAGGTGCATCATAGTTTGAACTTTTGACTTGTTTTATGGGTTTTGTTTTGTTTTGTTGTTTTTTTTTGGGGGGGGGATTGTTCTATAGCCAAATCTTTTTGGTATCTGACTGCATCCCCAACTTAGATCTGGATGATTTGCCTATCAGCCCATCTTCTCTTGTTTCTCCATTTCCTCTTCATATCTCTACAATCGCTATCACGCAAAGGCGCGCATTTTCAAAACACAGAATTATTGCGTCAAGTGAGGGCTAGATTTGGTTTGGGTCGTGCGTAAAGATAATTTTTATGATCAGATTGCCTTCTGTGGGTTCTTACTCCGTTCTTCTGGTACATGAAACTATTTTATAATGAATAAACTCAAATTCAAAAAAATAAAAGTTTGAGACTTTCAGCAAACAGCCTTGGACAGAATAAATGATGAGAGAAGATGAGACAGTAAAACTGGACAGCAGATGTGCAGAGTGGGAATGTGACTCATCCTCACCCTCCACACCACAGAATAACTGCTTCTGTTACAGAGCTGCACAAGATTATTATGGTCTATTCAGTTGAATGGAAAAGTCCAGGGATCAGCTGCTGTTACTCTTGTAAACATCCTCAGGGACCCTTCAGATGCTCACGTCTAAAACAGATAAACCTGACATCTGTTAAAGCAGCACAAAGGAACTTCGGTCAGTTTTAGCTCCTTCTGTCCCCCCACCTACTTACTTTTACGATGCTGTCCAAAATGAATTGATCAGATGAATTGATCCTGCTCAGTCTGTATGCGTGAGCATCATGACTCTCTGAAGTGTCTGTTCATAAGATACAGCCGAGACAGAAGTTCAAAGTTATTTCAGTGTCACGAACAGCAAATAAAACAGCTAAAATTTGATGGTACACAGCAGTCCTGAGTACTTGCATGAAGGAGCGTTTGCATGAGGGGGTGGGGGGTGGGGGGGTTTAGTCTTATTACATCTCATTTGTGGGATTGTGAAGCTGCAGCCTGAAGGAAGAAGTTCAAACTCTTTGAGCAGAGGGTGAATCACGACTCTGGAGCTCCACAGTGGATCTGGTCTTTCTCAGAACCTGCAGCCCACGTACAGCAGACTGCCACCTTCACAGCCCAGTTTAGGGTTGCTGTTCTTTGTTGACACATGTCCAAAGCAGACGGTGATGGAAAATATTAAGAGTCTTGTAGAAAACAGTTTTCTCTCTTTTATCCACTTGATAAACTTCCTCCAAGAGTACAGGAACTGATGCTCTTTTTTCTTCTCCACCTCAGTATTGGCATCAAATTTCAGATTGTTGTCGACGGTCATCCCATGATATTTCTGCAGTTTTAATATTTATGCATTAATGTCAGTCTGTGGAGGAGGCAGAGGTGGTTTTTGCTTTGCTCTGCCGGCCCCATGCACCTCCTCCTTTTGGTTGCTTCCTGTCTCCTAGATGGGCTGGAGTTGGCAGGAGTAACACAACACTTTGTGAAAGGATGCAAATATTCCCTCACTTGAAACTGAACCCGATACTTTAAAAGGAAAGTATTTTGTGCTGCTTTTGGGCCAGATGATCTGACAAGATGCGACCTTTTTTTTTTCTAAACTACAGATGTTGCTGGAGAAACTAGTGTCATTATTTACAGGTGATATAAGTAAACACATGCAGGTTTAGTTGACTGAAAACTGAATAACTAGTAAAACTCTGTTTCTTCTAATTGTTAAAGGTGTTTCTTTACTGTCCACTCGCATGTAGTCATAACATAAGTAGTAAATGGAAAAGTTTCATGATATTTAATGTAATTGCTTTCATAAATGCATAATTGTAAAGTAAAAAAAGCAGCCTCAGACTGCGCAGCCACGGCGACGCCCCCACTGAGCTGTTTTAAGGACCTCTGCTTCTTGTCTGTTAGTGCTGCAGAGACCACATCACAGGTCGATCCACACATGGCCGAGAGCTTTCAGAGCACCACCATGTGTGAGCTGCAGTAATTGGTGGTGGGTGGTAATTGCTCAGGCGTCACCAAACAGGCGTGTTTGTCCTTATAAAGGATATCTGTCTGTCTGTGTGTGTGTGTGAGTGTGTGTGTTCGTGTGTGTGTGCGCTCGCTGTGTCTCCACGGTGTCTCGAGGTTTCCAGTCTCCCTAAGCTGCTGACAGGACCCTATTAGACACTTCATTACTGTCAGAGCAGCAGAAACAAGCCGTCCAGCCAGTCTTCACTCTTCCATTCCTCATCAGAAGTGGATATTTAAAAAAAAAAAAAGCAATAAAGATATCAGTGGGGGGAGACGGAGACGATTCAGACACTGTCAGTGTGGACGAGGTGGCAGCGCGTGGAGATGGATGACTGAGAGCATTCGTTCTTTTACTTCTTGTTATGTGTCAGGTTGTGAATGCGGACACATAAATTCATCCAAACCACAAACATCAATTTCTTGTTGGGGGGAAAAACAGGAAAGAGATCGTTAAAGTTAATGGGATTGACTCTCTGGATGAATGTTCCTTTTTTTAGAGAAACTATGTTACTGTAGAGCAGAAAAATGTCAGCTCGTGGTGTTAAATGTTTGCCTCCTGCACCCCAGCGCATCCAACCGCTCCTTTGCTTTAGTGGCTTCGTCATGAACTCTTCATTTCTGGTCCTGCCGTTTCAGTGCCAGTAACAGTCTTCCACATTTCATCCTTTTTTTATTTTTTAAGCCAAAAGTGGAAACAAAGAAATGCTCCCGGCAGAACTGGAAACCATCCGCCAGTGCTGATACGACCACAGGAAGGTCCGTCGACACGGGAAGCACGGCCATCGAGTGGCTTGTGGTGGATGTATTTCAGCTTTCAGGAAATCCAAAACCGCTTCAGGACAATCTTATGGTTGAACTGAAGCTCTTAAAACAATTTATTCAATAAATATGTTTCTGTGCCTCATCAGTGCAAACCTCCATCCTGCAAACGTACGTTTTAGGCACCAAGGAAACTAAAAACCAGTGTCAGGTATTTCCTTTCACCTTCTCTGATAACGTTCATAAATCTCATTCAGAGCTGCATTTTAACGCATTAAACAAAAGAGAAAATCATTTGCAGACCACAAAAATCTTCACAGTGCTGTTGGTTACTTTTATGCGCCTCGTCACAATTTTCTCCTCCAACTTTTCAATAAAAGTTGATTAACTACAAGTGCACAGTTATCCTCAGCGAACTGGGATCTACCAACATTCCCACAGTAGCAGAGTTACAATCAGCAACCATTATTTACTGTCGGGGGAGGGGGGAGGAGGGGGGACAGCGTTGCACAACATCCTGACCCTGACCACAGTTTCTGATGGGTATGGCTTTCTGATTAAAACAGTTTGTTATTTCTGACAGGCCTGCGAGGGTCAGCCTGGCGCTGGGAAGAGGGCGGCCCAGCAGACGCCTGAGATCCTGCTGCAGGTAAAACCGCTTTAAACGGGAGGAAATGGGAGCCACAAACAAACCTAGAAATGGAAACCAGTGTGTCGCTGCAGCTGATCACTGGCTGCAGCACTGGTTGTAAGGTGGTCACCACTCTGAAAGTATTTCAGATTAGGTCCGTGAGTATGCTGCGGGTCCTCTGACAGTGGTCTGCTCTCTAACACACACTCCCAGCAATAAGTGGATGAAGACGAGGCGTGTTCCAGCTGTCGCTGTGGCCCACTTGAACTGCGGCCTGCACCTTCTCCTCGCTCTTCAGGTGAACTGACTGTGACTGTTATCGCGCTAATTATCAAATCTCCTCTTCCTCTCCGCCTCACTTCTCCTGCAGGAAAACAGGAAGGCAGGATTAGAGCGACGCACTGCGCTGAGATCCGGAGAGGCCGGATGAGTGCCCCAGTGGAATGTGGGGGGGGGGGGGGGGGGGGGGGGGGGGGGGGGGGGGGGGGGGGAGGGGGGGGGGGGGGGGGGGGGGGGGGGGGGG
>JBAMYA010000006.1:12376580-12388821 GCA_037176975.1 Arrhamphus sclerolepis | reverse complement strand
CAGCTCTCTAGAGCTTCAGCTGAACATGGCACAGCATGAATAAAAGAGCCCCCTAAACCTTAAATGATGGAGAAAAATGGAGAAATGTGACAGAGAAGACAGTGGACAATAGATGTAGAGGCTGATAAACAACTGATATGACAGCTGTAGGCCTTTATGTACTCAGAAGTCATGTAGCAGAAGCTTTTATCCAATGCGACTTACAACAGAGGAAATACAATGAAGCCACAGTTACAAAGTAAATAAGTGTAATTAAATCAGCATAAATAACATTGTTGTGCTTCTCTTGCCTTTAAACACAAACAATTATGTTATGTCAAATGACTTCACAAAGTCATGAGGAATGACTGAGACATTTTTTATTCTTAGTAAATGCTATGGACATAAAATTGTAATAAAATGTTATATCAGGATGCAAGAAGGGTCATTTTTACAAGTGGTTATGACCCATTAATACTTTGACATGCTCTAAACTTGGAGTTGAATCTGAGTTTGAGAAACACTGAGTTGTGAAAGAAGTTAAATTTAGTGTTTTTTAAAAAAATAATAAATAACTTTTACACCTCCATCAACTGCAAAAGCATGACACATGAGGGGAAAAAAATGAATTTACTTGTCGCTGGAGTACGAGGAAGACCTCCCAGCTCGAGTGAGCAGATGGTTTAAGATAACAGCAGACAGCTTGTTTGCAGTTCACACATTAATCTTCCTCTTCTTCTGTCTCTGGTGAACAGCTTGGTGCCAACAGCGGTCTTCATATCATCATATTTGATGAGATTGATGCAATCTGCAGGCAGCGTGGCTGCATGGCAGGCAGGACTGGAGTCCATGACACCATGGTCAATTAGCTGCTATCCAAGACTGACAGAATGGAGAAGCTCAACAACATCCTGGTCCTAGGTGCAAATACTCGCGCTCTGTCCCATGGCATACAAACTAGCACAAACTTTCACACCAACACTCTCTCCAGGGTTGTGCCTGAACACCTGCACTCTATCTCATCTTTCATTCGTCTTCCTCTGTTTTCTCCCCTCTCTCCTGTCCATCCATCTCCATCTCCCTCAGGTATGACCAACGGGCCTGACCTGATAGATGAGGCTTTGTTGAGGCCAGGTAGACTGGAGGTTAAGATGGAGATTAGTAAGACGTGAAGAACATCCAGATAAGATTTCACCCTAAATGTTTATTCCACATAGTTTATCTCAGAGGGCTGGAAAGGGAACTTTTTTTGCATTAATAATAACATAAAGAACTTTAAATTATTACCTCTAACAATCTAATCCAAAGTAATGTAAGCACAAGATGAGGCTGACGCTGTTCTTCTACAGTTAACATGGAATTTAGCTTGAAGCAATAGTAGCAGCTTTTAACTGTTATTGTAATGCAAAGGATTCATAGATTAGTTCTATTTTTCACACATAAATAGTTAAATTCCAGCCTGAAAGAAGAGTGAGATAACACAGCTGCTGATTCCTGAAACATTACAACACATAAGATATGTGAGCACAGAAAATCTCAAATAATTTCAGTTCCTGTTGCAGGCATGGAAATTTTCTGTGAAATTGCAGCAATTTTTTTTTTCTCTATTGCAAATACATTGGACGACAAAAATAAAGTCTTTAGCGGTTCACAAAGGCTGACTCCTTACTGCCTCAATTCTCCTGCTTATAATTATGGTATCCTTTGGGCAGAAAATAGTGAATCGTGGCAAAAACTTTGATGATTCTAACTGCATTAATGAATCAAAATGGGACTGCGTGTCTGTTGTTGCCAATGTACAGTGTAGTGGTTTGTATCATATATACGTTTTGAAGGATCATGTTGGTACACAGTTCAGAAAACTGTTGCAATGTGGTGTTGTGTGGTGCATGGTCTGCGACAAAGATGTCACATGTTAACCTCGGTATCGATATCGGTAACAGACAATCTCAAAACCAAGAAGCACATCGACAAGTGTATGTGACTGGAGAAATGTCTGCGATTACCAGCTAGCTTTCCTTAGCCCAGGGCTGAACAAGGACAAAAAAATGGCACTGGCATTTTTGGCCATTGCAACCCACTCCTTCTCCTCCTTTTTAACTGCAAAACAAATCTACCTACGGGTATAAATAAATTCAACTGAACTGGTTGGTGAAATACTGTAGCGCTCACCACGCTGTTACCAAACTTAAAATAAACCTCAGTGCTCTATGTACTCTGGAATAGACTACCCAGAAAAATCAATGTGCTCATTCACTACTTGTAAACATCTGGCAGTAGTACTGTCGATGGGAACGAAGTATGCAATGCCCAGAGCCAGCTTTTGGCATAGGCTATATAGGTGGTTGCCTAGGGCGCCATCTGCTGAAGTGGCCAACACTGAGGGACGTCCAAAACAAACAAAAAAAGGCGCAAAGTTATCAGTGCACATCTTAGGTAGTGGTTACATGAGAGACGTCAACAAGAAGTAATATACAGTCACTGACCACTTTATTAGGTACACACCTGTTCAATTGCTTAACACAAATACTTGTCCACTGTTCAGCCAATCACATGGCTACAACTCAATGCATTTAGGCATGTAGAGGTGGTCAAGACAACTGGACATCAGAATCGGGAAAAAAGGGGATTTAAGTGACTTTGATGGTTGTTGTTGCCAGACGGGCTGGGCTGAGTATTTCAGAAACTGCTGATCACAGACAACCATCTCTAGAGTTTACAGAGAATAGTCAGAAGAAGAGAAAATCTCCAGTGAGCGGCAGTTGTGTGGAAATGAAATGTGAGAATGCCTTGTTGATGTGAGAGGTCAGAGGATAATGGGCAGACTGGTTTGAGATGATATGAAGGCAACAGTAACTTAAATAACCACTTGTTACAACCAAGGAATTCAGAATACTGTCTCTGAATGCACAACACGTCTCTCCATGAAGAAGATGGGCTACAGCAGCAGAAGACCACACCGTGTTCCACTTCTGTCAGCTAAGAACAGGAAACTGAGAATACAATTCGCACAGACTCACCAAAATTGGACAGTGGAAGACTGGAAAAACGTTGCCTGGTCTGACAAGTCTTGATTTCAGCCTCAACATTCAGATGGTCTGCGAGTCCGTGAGTTACAGACTTAACCAGAAAGTCAGATGAACCGAGTCGTCAGGAGGATTATCTTCATCTGATGTTCCAGCTCCTCTGAGAAGATTCAATTCCTCTGACGTTCAGGTTGAGTCTGTCATTCACTCAGTTCAGATAAATCACGTGAGTCAGAGGTGTTTCCGCTATGCCACTGTTACTCACAAGTCATTTGTTAGCGTAGTGGGTAATGTTAGCGTTAGCAGCCAGAGGACTCATATCAACCGGGTTAGTGGAGACGTGGGACCCATGATTCGTGATTCAGTGGGAAGATTTGGTTCATTAACCTGAGTGAATCAGAATCAGATCCTCTTTTTCCTTTACCGTATGCATTTCTGCCTCATTATGCAAATGAGGAGAGCTGCCCTTCTTGGTCCAGCTCCTCTACTATTGGTCAATAAGCAGGAAGGAGCAGGATCCGGGCGTAGATCATTGTTCATGCCTGCTTGCGCCGTTTCAGGAGAACGCCATATTTGAGAGGAAGTGAAGTCCAGCAGAGACGTCTCAGATGATTGCAGAAGTCTGTGGACCATATATATAAATATATGTATATATACATATATATACATACATATATATATGTGTATCTTTCTTTCTCCTTTTTGCTTTTTTCTTGTCCCTCTCATTTTCCATCCTTTATGAATAGCAATGTAATATAGTATCAAATCCTCACACTTTTATAAACTAATATATAAATATACCCTTTTTTAAGTTCATGTATCAGTATCAAAAATACAAAAAAATAGCCCCCAAAGCGCCCCCTTCCCCCATATGTTGTAAAAATCCTTTGTTCATATTTGTTTTTAAACGTTACTTCAGGTCCACGCTCTGTTCCACAGCCGTACTCCGTTATTTGTTATGCAGAATCTTTTCATGGTAGTTCTATGTTTGGATCTTAAACTTCAACATTTCCCTTAAATCATCATTTCTGCAAAATCCATGCCGCTTTCCTTGTTGATCCATGTTTCTGATATTAAAATTATATTAAACAGCTGTGTGAATAGATTTAAATCATCCTTGATATTATTGAAGTTAGCATACAGGCGTGATTTTGTTTTCAGTCTGTTCCCCAGGTTCCTCTGGAGTCATATATAAAAATGACAATTTCTTGAGATTTTAAAAATGGGAAAAATAACTTTATTAAAATATATTTTTTGAGAAATTTACTGATCACAAAAAGTGAATAAGGACCAGACTGTTATTATGAGAGTAAAAGGGTTAAATATACATTCATAAAATATTGATGGCCAGCTAATGCTAGCTAACATGTCAGTACCATCTAATAAACATTTAATGTCATTGTTTGTCCTTTTTGCGTTCAGCTTCCGCTGCTGACAAAATCCTAGAGGAAACACTGCACATACACACCTGGAATGAAAATATAAATGACTGAGAATAATAACGCAGCTACACCTGAAAAGCAAAATATCAACAATACTTCTAATAAAGATAATCATCGCTTCCGTCTGGATCTTAACCCGTGTCCTATTTCCCCTCCCGCGTCCCGGACACGTTGGACAGATCCACCACCCAGGACTACATTGGCCAGAGTGAGCTGTGTCCCCCAGAACAGGGATTCGGCTACAGCACCCAGAAAGCCAGGACCACAACGAGGCCAGTGGGAATCAGATTTCAACTTTAAATCATTTCCTCCTGGTGACTTTAAAATTTATTTTCTATACTTTCAACATTTGTTGAACAAATTAATTTTACAAAATTGTTATTTTCATCATGAACCAGCTCAGGTGTTACCATGGAAACGCTTGCTCCGTTTACTGGCTGCAGCTCTCAACACCTGTCAATCTGTCCATCACCATGGCAACAAGCAGCATCAGCACAGCCCGACCTCCACCCCAGAGTCTCAGAGACTCGTCCCTCCATGGGACGTCTATGGTCAATAAAGACAGCAGTCGTCGTTTAAATCCACTGAAACTTTATTTGTCTTCTTGAACCTAAACGACACTAAAACTGATTAAACACAAACTTGTTAATTGAAGTAAAAGAAAAACGTTGGATCCTCGTGGAGTCTTCAGCCGCCACCTCAGATGATGCTTACCTTCAACACCTGCGGCCACTTGTCAATCAATCATCAATCACTGCAACTGTACATCTGTGATCAATCAGCGTCAGACCAGACTTACAAAAAATACTTTAATTTATAAATTAAATGTACATCTCTGAGTCAACGGAACAACAGCGGCGACCGCTCCAAAATACCAAAACGTATTCAAGTCGTAAAAACACATTCAGCCTGAAGGCTGAAGACGAGCGGCAGCGCCGCCGTCACGCTTTGTCTTCTGATGGCGCCAAGTCCGTTAAAACCTCCGGGACCACGCCCTCCTCCACCGCCTCCTTCACAGGGAGCTCACATAACTCGCCAGCTGCTTCATGTTTCAGCACAGCCACGCCTTTGCAGGAAACACCCTTCTCTTCCTCTTCCTCCTCCTCCTCTTCCTCCTCCCTCTTCACGAAGGCGCCCAGCGGGTGGTCGGTCAACAACTTGCTGGGTGATGGTGTGATGTCGAGATATGACGATGTCTGTCAGACAGGAAGTTCATGATTTTAAAACTGATCAGTTGATATTAATATCGATTATTCCAGAACTGCTGTTACCATGGAAACACCTGAACCCTCCTAACAGGAAGTGATGTCATTGCTCCAAAAATGCTTTCTAACTCCAAGAACTGAGTAAACAGATTAATGTGAATCAGAAAGATCAATAATATTGATTTTCGCAGTAAACTAGAGAGCATCTATATGGAAACTAAATGTTTTGTTTTAAATAAAACCAGAATATGCATTTTATTTATATTTATTTTCGTGTTACAAGTTTAATAAAAAAAACAAAAAAACAACTTCAATCATCGATTAATCCACACAGAAACTAAACCTTTCAGCACATTGTTCTGTTAAAAAACTAAACCGTTGCCATGACGACCCCAGCACACACCAAACATCCCAGTAAACTCCAGTAACTTTCTCAGGTTAGCTTGCCAAGAATAACATTCAGAGAACGTTCCCACATGGTTCCTCAAACGTTCTGTTCACAACATTGTTATTCTCTTTTTATTCAACCGTGAGTTTTAAATTGAAAAGAAGTTAAATGTTGATCGACTATTGATGATGCAAAATTAAATAAAATTGAGTTTAAGCCAGCAGCACTTATTGAAACCAGTTTCATTTGTGACTTAAGTCTTTGTGAGAAACTGCTTTTCAAAGTTTAGGTTTTTACTGAAAATGCTGTGTGAATCTCTGCAAGGGAATTTCAGAACACGCAATGAAAAGTAAAAACACACAACTGGATCTGCTTAGTGATTATTTAAAATATCATAATAATATTGTTATATCTCCCCAGTTCAGCTGAATTAATGAACAGTGGTGGCGTTTCCTGCTCGCCACTAAAACCAGCTGCGTACTTTGAATTATAGCCCCACCCCCTCGTGTTGATTTCACTGGATAGCTGCACCTCCATTGGCTGATTGGTGGATGTTGCACATGTGACCCATGATTCATTCTGATGTGACTTCCAACTCTGAGGTGGAGGAAACTTTTTACAGAAAAAGAAACAAATCTAAATATTTTTTGGTTCTCACTCATGAAATTATTTTCCAGGACATTTTCAGCCACTACACCAGTGGTGCCCAAGTCCAGGCCTGAATGGATCGTTAACAGCTGATTCAAAGGAATTAAGGGTCTGCACATGTCTGTTGTGGCAGGGACACATACAAAACATCCAGGACGGGGCCCTCGAGGCCTGGAGTTGGACACCACTGCGCTAGAGACCAGTGATGTCATCCACTAACACGTTCCCCTTCATTCTTTTCTACAGTTGTAACTTGCATTTATGTTTATTACTAAATAGTGCTCGCAGACCAATAATAGTGACACTTTAACATCAAGTCTCTAGCTTTGTTTCTAGGCGCTAAGTCCTTAACTCATTCACTGCCAGCGGGTTTTGGCACATTTCTGTCCCGCTGCGCTCGTCTCCTGAGCTCCACCGCTCTACAATCGCCATCTCTTTCTCTGTCGCCACTCGTCACTGAAAAAATGTTCAACTGTAAGATGATTCAAGTTGTTGGACTACGCACGCCACGCCCTTTTCTCTCTCCACCGCCCGTCTCATACTGTCCACCAGATGGTCAGCGCCTTGCGTCGTCACAGAGAAGGGCGCTGCTGCCATCTGGTGGATCACAAGACTAATATTTATTCAGCGGCTGCGCGTTGCGTCATGACACAGTCTATAGACGTCAATGGCAGTCAGTGAGTTAAGACAGTCTGAAAAGTTGCTAAATCTAGCAAAGTCAACTGGAAGCCCTGGGCTGCAGAACTGCTCAAAGCAAAAACAAATTTCATTGGTTGGTAGCGTCATGTGGGGCGCTGCGCCTCAACGTTGCCGAAAAGACGCATGCACATAAGCCAGTTGCGTTCTCTCACAAGGCGAGGAGGATAAATAACTTTCCAGGATAACTTCATCATTTGAAGGACATTTGACCTTCTTTCCTCATTTTCTATGTTTTCCAGGATGCGTGGGAATCCTGAGAATGTTACAGTCAAGGTTCATGTTAAACGTGAATGACAAAAATATTAGTTATCAGTTCATTGATCTGCAACAACATGGAGGAGTAAAAGCTTAAGTTCTGGAGCTGATTAAAGCAAAGCCATGATGCACTCTGGGAAATAAATAATACCTGTATTTATGAATATTAAAATATTCCTTATTTAAATAAAATGAGCAGACACTTTTCCTACTTTTTCTCCCGTCCTTCCTTAAAGCAGAAACAATTGCTGAAACAGATATGCGAGTTTGCTGCAGTTGACCTGGATACTGCTGCTGAACCAGAAACCAACAGTAGACTGGTTCAGACCAGCCGACTCTGAGGAGGAGGACTGGACCTGGGCTCTCATCTATAAATGTTGTGTAAGCACATTATTGGGCTTGAAATTATTATTTTGGTTCAATAAAGTAAGACTGAAAAACTTTTATACATAAAACTAAACTTAGAACTCTGAGGACTCCAGTGTGTCTGTAGTCCAGAATATACTGTGTACAAGAGAACAAGTTTCATGTGTGTACTGTTGAAGCATTGTTCTGCATCGACGTCCTAAATGTTCTTCATAAACATCATGCTGACGTGATGCACAACAAATTTCAGACATGCCTCTGACAATAAATGTGCAGCGCATCAAAACCTGCGTACGTCACTTTCCAAAGTTTGTGATCTATAAAGAACAAACTTGACGTGAGAATGTGCGGTCCATCACGCAAACACCAACCCTTGCGTACGCTGGTTTTGGAGACTGGGTAAACTGGAGACGCAGATGGTGAGGTGGGAGTTGAAGCCAGACTGCATCATGACTCCTCTCAGACATTTAATTTTATTCTATGTCAAACTGTGATCATAGATGGACTTTAGCATCAGCAGTAAAAACCAGTGTTAATTATGCTAGCACTGGTGAGACATAAGGACCTTTCAAATAAATAAAAATAAGGTCTATAAACCAACTTAAATCAAAGTTCTCTCACCATCACATTCTTCTCCGTGAGAAGAGGAATTTCACCACGGAGCACAACTCCATGAGGATGTCACACAACGTTTAAGACGGCAATAGTTTTTTTTAATGTGTTTGACACATCAGACATAACGCAACACTAATTATTCAATACTGTTCTAATTTCTTTCAATTCTTCAGTTGTTTCTCTGATTTTCCAGAACATCATTCATCAGCATCTGTCCTCCTCCAGATGCTCCATGCCCACGGGGTGTGGTTGCGTGGTCTCTGTGGTTGCCATGTCAACCATGAAATAACTTTGATCGGCTGCCTCCTTTAAATACGTATTGACATTCCGGAGGTGCTTTGCATCAACCATTTATGGTTGAATGTGGGCGTGTAGAGGGCAGGACAGGAGGCGGAGCCTCGTAGCAAACGCTGACGTGCAGCTGTGATCTACAAGAGGAAATTCCTGCTGGTGTGTTTTGTAAATCAGGATTTTAATTTTTTTTGGCAAACGCACACTTTTAGTATAGATCCTATGCAATGTTTTATAAATGTGGTGCGATGCGGATGTCGGATCCAAGCACTCTATGAGCATTGATCCCAGTTGTCTCAGGACAGCACCAGACAGGAAACTCAACAGCGCTGCACTGAACCACCTCACCACCAAAGATGACCAGGGAGTCCACTGACTGGCCAGTTCTGCACCATGTCATCTTCAGCAGTTTTGCAAGCGCTTGGTCACTCAAACTACTCACCAAACACCAAGCTCATAAAGCCCTCTTTGTCCTGCCCTGGATCTTCCACTCTAAAAGCAACTTTTGCTGCAGCAAGAGCTGAGACCCAACGCGCCCTCCAGGGTATGGAGGACAACTGGTGGGTGCAGAAGATACAAAAGAGATCCAGCACTTTGCAGACATAAATAACACTCAGGGATTGTACAATGCCATCAAGGCTCTGTATGGCCCTAAGAAGCAGACAGTTGGCCTTGCACGATCAGCTGATGGATCCACGGCATCCTGGCAGGGGTGCTCAAACATGGAGGGTATCTGCTCATTTGCCACCTACATCTCATTTTGCAAATCTGGGGACAGGCGTCTGTCTCTCCCACAGGACTGGAAGGATGCCAACACTGCAGTCATCTACGAGAACAAAGGTGATATGTGTGACTGCAGCAACAGCCGTGGAATCTCTCCTTCCATTGCTGGTAAGGTGTTGGCAAAAATCATGCTCAACAGACTAGTGGAGAACATCTCTAAAGATGCTCTCCCAGAGACTCAATGTGGCTCCCAGAAGACCCAATCCACCACTGACATGGTCTCTGTCCTGAGAAAGTTGATGGAGAAAAGCAGGGAACAGCACAAAGACCTATTCATCTCCAAACTTGGGGTACCACCCTTCTATGGCCGCAGTACAAAGGAGGCGCTATAAGGACTACCCTCCTAAAGACCTCCTCAAGCGCAATACCATCAACACCAGAGAGCTCGAAACTCTGGCACTGTTTAGCAAGGCAGCAGAGCTGGTCCGAGAGACGGCCTTGCGATATCAGAGGGCAGCCCACTGTCCCCCAGTGGCCGGGCTCCCCTGCCCCGAATGCAGGTGGGTGATTGGCTCACACATCGGACTCACCAGACGACACAGGAAGTGAACCCATACCCCACCCTGGAGCAAGTGTCTTCATCAGACACGATGGACAGCTAAGAGAGTCTAATCTGGTCTTGGTTTACTAGCCGTTACATGCTGTAAGCTTTAGCAAACGTAGAAACATCGGGAAAATTTTCCACATTCACTTAAGAAAAAAACAAATAAAAACGTTCCTGCAATTAAGAAGGAACGTTCTGGGAACCAGAAACTGTTCAGATTCAAAACAATAAAAGGACCGTTTGCAGGAATCTTTCCAGCAAACTCTGCCAGCGATGACTGGAAATAAATATTTGATCAATATTTTGTACAACTTTATCCTAAATCTATTTTATGATCTTAAATGTTATCTAAATCCTGCAGCTCTGGTACGAAATAATAGTTTAAAGTTTAAAACCATTAGTTGAGCAATACGTTTCTGATTCAATTGTCAGCTGTTAATAACAGATCAATAATAATCAATCCAGCTGACCTAGACCAGAAATATTTCCATGGTAACAGCCGATGTCAGGAACATCTGCTATCTGAACGCCAGCAGACATGTTTCAGCTGTGAGTGTGTCATTGCTGCGTGGCGTTGGATTAAACTCACGTTCTTGTAGTCTTCAAAGCAGGACGGGTGGAAGTTCTGAGGAGACAGACACAAACGCATTAATGTCTACTTCCTGATGTTGGACAGCGGTAGCGAGGGGGTGGAGCCTTCACCTTATCGTCCACTCTGATGGCGTTCTTCAAGAACCAGTCCTCCTCCTCCTCCACCCAGTAGGTCTCGAAGGGTTCCTGGCAGATCTCACAGGACTGCCGACAACAGGGACATATTGATTAGTGTTGATCAGTAATGGTACTGGTCAGTGGTGGTGGTACTGATGATACTGATCAGCATCCTTACCTCTCCCACCTGGTCCTTGGTGGCTCTCACTCTCTGGAACTCCTTCTCCTTGGCAGCTGCCTGGTTCTTCTGCACCTCCTCCTCATTCTCCTTTTCGAAGAACTGACTCTTGGCTCGCTCCTCCAGGTCGGCGATCTCCTCAAACTCGATCCAGTCCTGATGGAGAAAGCAGTTCAAACCGGTTCCAACCAGCAGATGTTTTAGCAGTTCACTGCCAGAAACGACTGGACAAGCATCCTCTGACATCATGGATCATTTCTGCATGCTGACAGGTGGATACGGTCAAAAATACGAATATTCAATCTTTTTTTTGTCCGCCATGATTGTAACACTGTTGGACACGACCACACAGCATCGTGTACATGAATGATGGAACAATTAGCTTTTCAGAACCAGAGAAATGTATAACTATACCATACATGGTATTATGAGATAAATTGTCATAAATAACTTCCACATCTATGAAGCACCGCCTGGAAGTGAAGACACGCGACGCTCCTTTTTCCCTCCCTTCTTCCTCCGAAAAAATAGAGAGAAGGTGAAGTGGATGATCCAAAACCTGGATCATCCACTTCACCTTCTAAGTCCTCGTTCTCTGGATCAGACTCTGGCTCCTCCTCTGGTCCCTCAGCTCCTTACAGCTCAAAAACGAGCTGCAGTCCAAGATCCACATTCAGAGATCGCTCGTTTTTAATCGCACACAAAAAACAAAACACAACACAGTAACTACCCAGTCCAAACACTCCAAATATCACAAATCTCTCAACTTTCAAAAGATGGGGTTCAGCATTTCTCTTGTTGCCGCTACCACAACTTCAGTTTGCACCAAACACGCAGCAAATGCAACGACTGTATTCAGGAAAAGCATCGCATAAATTATTAAGCACAAGTCCGGTTTTACGACTTCAAACTACATGCCAGTTTCTGTCAGTGTTTCCTCTAGCAACGTTTTCAGCAGTGCAACCTATAAATACAAGTATTTATTGAATGGCCAGTTGAAATTTTTAAAGGCTGAATGTAAAAATAAAAAATAAAACAATTGAATAAATATTAGCATAAACAAACGTTGGCACTGGGCCCAATTAACTTAAGCTCCTGTTATGCTACGGAACGT
>JBAMYA010000006.1:12353566-12364488 GCA_037176975.1 Arrhamphus sclerolepis | reverse complement strand
CACAGTCAGAAACAACCAAACATGTTTAACAATAGTGTAAAATCATACTGAACAGCTGCAGCTGCAGAGTCGCACTAACACCCCCAGCACTGTTCTTAGTGCTTCACCAAGAATCTTGATTGATAAAAGAATATCAGCACCATTGAAAGTGGATACTGGATTTCCCTGGTTACCTGCAACCATCCACCAGCTTACATGTGAAGTGAACCGTCAATGCTAGAAAAGGTAACCTCAGCCTAATTAATATCTCACAATGTCAATCTTTTGCTAAAACTGTATTCTATAACCCCAAAATAACTTTTTTTTTTTTTTGTCCAAAAATATCATCGATTACATTATCCAAAGCTGAGGCCATAATTTCACAGGGAAAAAACGTTCGCACTGGATTCAAATAATCCCTTGAGCTCTGTGTAGGCTGAAATCAGGTAGGTAATTTGAGCTGGACTTTAGAAATCACAAACATCGTCCAGGTCCGCAGATAATACCAGTCCAGATAATACCAGTCCAGACAGTCCAGATAATACCAGACCAGATAATACCAGTCCAGTGTGAACAGGGCAGATGTCAAGGCAAATTGACTTTACATTGAACTAAATAACAAGAAATTTGTAGGAAGCTTTAGATTGATTACTTTCACGTTTCAGTCGTATACATTGCAAGGCATTTTTAAAATAATTTTATTAATTGGATGATGATTAATGTTTTGCAACGTATGCTCCCTCTCCAGCCACAATGGACATAAAAAGATCACAGAGAGTAAGTTAGTTTATTCCTCCACAGTTTTTCTTTTAATGTAAAGTTTAGCAAAGTTACCTGCTGGTCAGTTTTAGTAGATAAATTGTCTGTTTCATTCAAATTCAACAATGACATCAACATTGTCATGGATTTGTTTTCCAGTTATACCATTTTATAAAACTAATAACAAGGTAATGAGTGTCACCGTTGCTTGACATAAAGACATGTTGTCTGACAACTAATATTAAATTAGAAACCACTAAAATAATTAAGGTAAAATACACCCCAAAATGTCTCAGCTGGCCTGGGAACGGGAGAGGGAGGGAGGGAGGTCTGGAGTTCCCTTCTTAGGCTGCTGCCCCCATGACCCGACCCCAGATAAGTCGGAGAAGATGGATGGACGGTAATTTTTGGCTTGTTTTCCAAAATACCAAAATAATCATTAAAGTATAGCCTATTATCCTATCAGAAATATGTCTGTTATGTGTTGAAGGAAAGAGGGGTCAAAATTACAATCATTAAATCCGTTAACCCAAGTCAGAAATCTGGGCGTTATTTTTGACTCTGAGCTGAGCTTTATTCCTCACATAAAGCAGGTTGTAAAAACTGGATTTTATCATCTCAAGAATATAGCCAGAGTCGCCCGTTTCTCTCTCTGGTCAACATGGAGATGCTGATGCATGCTCTTATTTCTGGTCGTATGGATTATTGCAACGCCCTGCTTTCGAGTCTACCCAGAAAAAGTATATGACACCTTCAGGTGCCATGTGCTCGGGGGTCAAGCTCTGGGTTTCTAAAGCGCCTAGAGATGACGACGTAAATAGGCGCGATATAGATAAATTGAATTGTTGACTGGAATTCAGTTGCTCCAGAATTCTGCTGCACGTGTGCTGATGAAGACCAGGAAGCCCATATTACACTGGTTTAAAGACCCCGTGTGTTTCAGGATTGATTTTAAGGTCCTTCTAATTGCTTTTAAATGTCTTAATGATCTTGGGCCCTCATCTTGCAGAACTGCTTTTACCATACCAACTCTCACAGACCCTGAGGTCCCCGGTACTGGCCTTTTATTAGTTCTAAAAGCTACTACAAAATCCCATGGTGAGACGGGTTCCAGTTCTACGCCCCACGACTGTGGAACAACCTGCCAGAGGACCTGAGGGCCATAGAGAATGTTGACGTTTTTAAACGAGGCTAAAGACCCACTTTTTTAGTTTGGCTTTTAATTAATAGTATTTTATCTCCTTGAAAGTACTAGTCTAGTTTTATTTAAACATTATTATTACTATCATTATTTTACATTTCTTATATCATGTTGTTAATATTTTATGGTAGATTTGTGGCTGGCTTCCCATTCCTGATGCAGACGGTTCCATAAGATGGTGTTTCCTCTCTGGTCCTGTGTGCTCAGCCTTATTTTATTTTATTATCATCATGAGTTTTTTGTGTGCATCTGGTATCTTGTATATTTTTTAACATTAAACATTTGTGGTTGAAAAGTGCTTTGTAAATAGTTTGATTGATTGAGGCTGCAGTTCCTCTGATGACCACTAGAAGCTGTGGTTTTTTTCTACTCACAACTGCAGCCTGCAGTTCCTCTACTGTTGACCATTAGAGGCTGCACTTCCTCTACTGACCAACAGAGGCTGCTGTTATTCTACAGCCAACCACTAGAGGCTGTAGTTCTTCTATTGATCTCTAAATGTGGTTCCTGTATCAACTATGAGGCTCAAGTTCCCCTACTGACCACCACACTCTGTAGGTCTTCTACAGGCTAGAGTCCCTCTACTGACCACGAGAGATGTTTTACATGGATCAAACATGAATCAAGTGGACTAATTCAGTGCTGCTACTGTAGTGATTACAGAACTGACATGTAATACAATAAAACCTAAAAGCATCAGGTAATTGTCTTTTATTGACTTAATGATCTACATCAGAAAAAGTGAGCTTCATCAATCCAACATAAAAACGGTATTTGAGTTTCTACATTTATTCTTTTTCTGAAACAAACAAAACAAACTGAAATTCAGAAAAAAAAATAGAAAGATCAGTTGCACTTATTACAGGTGCTGAATGTTTCAAAAACAACTGCAGTTACACTTTGAATCCACTTTATGCTGCCGTACCACTTCTGACCACATGGGGGTGCGCAGACCTGCTGTTCTGATCAGAGACTGCACTGCATCAATGATTGGAGACTGTTCATTAGCTACAATAACCACCAGACATGATGTAGCTATGCCCATCATAGATGGAATGGAACAACACATGTGGCTCCGCCCACCACAGGTTACCAGACATTATGTAGCTCCGCCCACCAGCAATGACAAACATGTGGCTCCAGAGTGGTAAAAAGTAAAAACATAAACTATTCTGTCAGATTTTATTTTTGTTCAAAAACAGCCCCCCCCACACAACTTTTTAATATTTTTTTTCCTCCAAACTTCAGAATTCAAACATTGTTGTCCCTCATCTGATGTGGTTTTCATCTGAAAATAAAAACAGAAAAAAGACCTTGCCGTGTCATTTCATCTCTAGAAAGTATTTCAGTCCTCAGGAACCAGATCTAAGGTCCAGCCAGGACCACCATGAGAACCGAGTCTGCTCCTGGGTTCAGGGAGGACAACGGCACTCTGAGGTCCAGGAGGGCATAAGGAGGGTGAGGGAGGCTTGGGGGGGGTCCAGAAGTCCCTGAGCAAGGCACTAAACTCCACACTGCTTCCACTGGTGTAAAGGGGCGGGGCCTCATACAGCCAGGGTCAGTAGGATCAGGGACCAGGACCTGAACTGATCTGGAGGTCCAACAGCTGGAGATAAGAAAGATTTTTCCACCAGAAGAGGATTAAACTGGAGTTTACTGCAGTCATGTGTTGATGGGTGGGGCCGTCAGAACCAGACCACCAGACCAGAGTTGTACTACATAGCTTTGACAGCAGTACAAAGCTGTAGCACCGGTTTCTAAACCCCTTTTGACAGGAGAGAGGAAGAGTCAACATGACTGACTCCACCCCCCCACAGGGGATGAGAGGAGTCAACATGACCTATTAAGATGTATAGAAAAGGGAGCTTTTGTAGTTTAACATTGTTTGAACTAAAACATGATTTTCCAGGAAACATCTGAAAATGTCTTTAAAGCAGCTCAAAGGAGCATTTGTCATTTTTAGTTCAGAGGACCGCTGAAGCACAGATGTGAAGGTGGTTTGAGACCTGATCTGAGATCTGCTTTCATCGTGGTCCACATGTGACGCAGCAATGTTAATGTTCCTTCGTGCTGCTTTACATCATCATCGTCCCTAACAATGACAAAAACCCCAATAAACGTTCTACTCTAGTAGCTGTGAAAAAAAATCTGTTTGAAAGGTTCAATGGAGGACAGTGACCACGTGATCCCAGTCAGGTAGGCGACCCCAATCAGATGACCTCAGTCAGGCAGGTGACCCCAGTCGGGTGACCTCGGTCAGGTGGCCTGTGGTTCTACATTTCCATCCTCAGGCTAACTATTGTTCAACATTGTAGGAATGAACATTTATCATCATTTCACCAGTTTTTGGTCACCGAAAGTTCCCAGAATTCACCGGGCCTCTGTGCTGTGCTCTGGCTGAGGCGGGGCTTGTTGAGTTTGGGGGCGGAGCTGGAAGAGTTTTAAGGAGCTGATAGGTCAGATCGTCCCATCTCAGAGTGTCCTTTGAGAAGGCCCAGCCTGACCACCACCACCTTCCTCTTCTTCTGGTCTTGGTCCTGATCCTCTTCTACTCGTTTTCCTCTCTCCTTCCTCTTCTCCTCCTTCCTCTGCCTCTTTGCCTTCTTTTTCCTCCACTTTCTACTTTCCTTCTCCTTCACAGCTGGATCCTCTTCTTCTTCCTGAATCCCATCCTGGACTTCCTCCTGCTCCACCTCCTCCTCCACACCCATCATTATCTCCTCCTCCTCCTCTTCTTCTTCTTCTTCTTCTTCCTCCTCCTCCCCTTCGTCTTCTTCTTCTTCTTCTTCCTCTTCCCCCTCGTCTGTCATCACCTCTCCCATCTCTTCTTTCATCTGCTGGTGTTTCAGCATCCTGGCGTGTTCTCCGTCCTGTTGAATGAGGAAGAAGAGCAGAGTTCAGGATTTCCTGATGTGGCGCCCTCGTCTGGTGATTATGTATAGTCTTCTGTTTTTAGCTTAATAAAGATACCCGCCCCCACAACTGCCTCAATCAATCAATCAATCAATCACTGAATCAGGTAGGTGACCTGACCTACAGGCCTGAGGGAATAAGGAAGCTTCTCTTGTTGATTCTTGATGATTTCATTGTTTGTTTATAAAAATGCCATAACAGGAAGTCAGAAAACTGAATTGTAAATAATTAATAGATTAAATAATTTATTCCATGAATAAATATATTAAATAAGTTCTGTTCTTTTTCTGCTAAACTATTACTCTGATATATTGAAGATAAAGAAATTCAATAACCTGCCCCCCCATCTAACGTGGGTATGGGTGGTGGTTCTGGTCTTGGTGGACCCACTCACCAGGTTTTCTCCGTTCCTCAGTCGGTGCAGAAGTAACCGCACAGTGTCCTTGTTCTGACACAGGCCCATGGTGTTGAGGGTGTCGAGGGCGGAGCCAGAGCAGCCTTGAAGCCGAAGCTCCGCCCCCAGAGCAGCCTGCAGGAAGTTGTTCCTCCAGATGTTCCTGGTGAACAGGGGGATGGACAGCGCCACCAGCGTGCGGCGCTCTAGCAGCATGGCAGCGCGCTCCTCGGTCAGCTGGCTGAGGGACAGATGCCGTTAGCAGAAGAAGACACAGACAGAAGTGAAAGTTCAGCTCCGCCCACACTCACTGGCTGCTCTTGAAGACGGCGCTAGCATCAGGGAACAGCGAGCGCAGGCAGCTGGTGACCAGTGGAGCCTTCTCCTGGGCCCAGTTCAGACACCGCCGCCAGGGGAAGGAGGACAGTGGCTTCCTGCCGGACACCTTCTGGTGGAATGGACTGTCAGTCTGCCGGGACAGAGCTTTCATCTGGTACAGGAAGAAAGGTGAGTGACAGGGATAAAGACCAGGGGTCACATTTACAAACGTGGCGTACGTACAAAACGGGACATGAAACCTGCGTACGCGGCTTTCCACGCAAAGGTTGTGATCTACAAAAAACACTTGACGTGAGAATGTGCGGTCCGTCACGCAAACTCTGACCCAAGCGTACGCTGGTCTTGGAGACTGGGGAAACTGGTGACACAGATGGTGAGGTGGGAACTGAAGCTACACTGCATCTTGACTCCTCTCAGACATTTAATTTTATCCCATAATCATAGATGGACTTTAGCATCAGCAGTAAAACCAGTGTTAATTATGCTAGCGCTGGTGAGACATAAGGACCTTTCAAATAAAGAAAAATAAGGTCTATAAACCAACTTAAACCCACACAACATTTCATCAGTTTCCTCACCATCACATTCTTCTCCTGATGATCACCAGGGTGATGTGGACCACAGATGAACACACAGACTGTAACACGGTCTGATTGATGTAAACATTTAAATACTGTGGTGACTCTCCTGCATAACGCTGCACCATGGATTTTTTTTTTAACCTTTATTTAACCAGGAATGTCCCATTGACATTAAAAACCTCTTTTTCAAGGGAGTCCTGGCCAAGAGGCAGCAAAAAAAAAAATTTCAAGTCTATTAAAATAACATTCAAATTAGATAAAACAGTTACAAGTTAAGGAGGCCGTCTCACGTGCTCTCAGTCTGGATTTAAAATCATTCAATGAGATAAGTTCCGTTAGTTTCCAGTCCTTTTGCAACCGGTTCCATGTAAAAGGGGCAGAGAAGACAAAATCCCTTTTTCCCAGCTCAGTGCGGGCAAATGGATGTACTGGTACTGCTGGGTGAACTGGAAAAAGGGAAAAATAGGAGGGAACGAGTTTTCATGTATCACCAGGATTTCCTGGACCATGATGACTGGCTGATCTAGACTCCTTAGAGCTTTACTCTTGGATCTATGTGCTGAACTGGGTTCAGTACTGGAGAGACCGACCAACCAGAACCACACCATCCCTGTTCAGATACAGGTGTTAACCAGTATGGAGTTCCTGGTGAATTAACAGACTGGTTTATGTTTAACATGATCAACAATTAGTTGATTCTCTGCCTGAAGTCACTTTTAGGAACAACATCATTCTGTGACATCATCCACAGGTCTGTGACATCATCCATAGGTCTGTGACATCATCCACAGGTCTGTGACATCATCCACAGGTCTGTGACATCATCCACAGGTCTGTGACATCACAGCCAAGCTAAGCTCAATAATGCTGCATCCTGGATGACGTTAATATGACCAGTCCATCAGATCTCCTACACTGGGAGAACTGGCCACCATTAAAAGGCAGTTTGCAGCAATGTCAGCTTAGATCCTACTATGTTTTATAAATGAGACCTCTGAGGTCTCAGGAGGAATTTCACCACAGAGCACAGCTACGAATGTCATATGATGTTTAAAATTCAGTAACAAGTTCTGTGTTTGACACATCAGACATAACGCCACACAGATTATTCAAGACTGTTCTAATTTCTTTGAATTTCTCAGTTGTTTCTCTGATTTTCCAGAACAGCATTCGTCAGCATCCGTCCTCATCCAGACGCTTCATGAACTTTGAGCGTGGTCGCATGGTCTCCATGGTTACTGTTAACCAATAACATTGATCAGCTGCCACATTTAAATACACATTGACATTCACGAGTTTCTTTGCATCGACCATTTATGGTTGAATGTGGGCGTGTAGAGGGCAGGACAGGAGGAGGAGCCTTGTAGCAAACGTTGAGGTGCAGCTGTGATCTATGAAGGAAACTGCTGCTGGTCTGCGTAGTACGGTTTTATAAATTGGAATCTTTTTTGGCGTACGAAAATTCTAACTTTTTGGCGCTAGAAATCTTTCAGGATGGAATCTATGCAATGTTTTATAAATGAGGTCCCTGATCTCCACCCATGGTGCCTCCACCAGAGTCCCAAACAGAACTAGTTCCTGGTGGCTCAGACAGAGTCCAGCCTGAGTCTACCATGGCCTGGTGTGTACCCCATTGTATCCTTACCAGAATACTGTCAACCCTCCTGTAGTGAGGGTGGAAGTTTTTGTTCCAGACCACCTGACCACCTGCCCCTCACAGGTGCTGTTACATGAGCTGCTCAGTCTCTCTCCTCTGCAGCTGAGCAGAACCACACCCACTAGAACCGGACAATCCACATACCACCAGATCACCAGACTATCAGACCACAAGACCATCAGATCATCAGACCAACAGACCACATCACCATACATGATCACCAGATCACCTGACCAGAACATCAGGCCACTGGATCACCAGACCATCAGACCAACAGAGGAGCTTTGTTTTGAGGAAGATGCTGTGACATCACAGTGATGTCACATTTGAGTGTCTCAGCTAAAAATAAAACCCAGAAGAAGAAAAGATGAAGAACTCACCATCCAAAACCTCCAAAGGAGACGCTTCTCTTCCTCCTCAGCATGCTGTCCTCCTCTTTGTCCCTTTTTCTGCACCTCTGTCTGCCTCCGGCTGTCCTCCCTCCTCTTGAATACCCCCATCCTCCCTCCCAGTCTCCTCCTCCATTTATATTTGCTCATCTCCTCCTCCCTCCATTAATATTTCCTCATCTTGTCCTCCCTTCGTTGATGTTTCCTTGTCCTGTCCTCCCTCTGTTAATGTTTCCTCATCTCCTCCTCCCTCAGTTAATCTTTACTCGTCTTGTCCTGCCTCTGTTAATGTTTCCTTGTCTCCTCCAGCTCTCACTTCATTTAACACTGGTAGGGGGTGGGGTGGCGGACAGAGACATTTAGAATTAAATGAACCCTCTGGACTCTGTCCTCCATCTGAGTCCATCTCTGTCCACTTCATTCTACTTTTTTTTTTTTTTTGATAATTTAAGCTGTTACCGTAAATGAAATAAAATTTCCCATGGGTCTGCATTTTGTTCTGACTTTTTCATCTCTAACTTCAGGTCTTTAAATCAATCAAAAATATACTGTTTATATCAAATTGTTTCTCTTGACCTATCATGGAAATTTTTTGACCAGTTAATTCCTTGTTATTCATAACAAGTTCATAAATCATCATACAATTTAGGTAAAATGGCTTTAATTCTAAACTCTTATGCTCTCCGCCGCTAGAGGATTGTCCTTTCCAGCAGGCCTGGGACGACACTCTACGATCAGCATTTGAGCAAGTGATGACAATTGATGGTCACGCGGTGATCAAAGTTATTCGAGTCACTCATCAATTACAAGCTACAAGATACGCGAATACATAAAATTTCCTCTGTCCTGAATGAAAAAAAAAGGTTTGTCGCTGCGAGCAGGGTTCGAACCTGCGCGGGGAGACCCCATTGGATTTCAAGTCCAACGCCTTAACCACTCGGCCATCGCAGCACGTGTTCAAAACGCAAAGCGTGATATTATAAATCTAGATTAACCTGTGTAAAATTGTTACGTATTCATAATGTGGTTGAAAGGTGAATACATCTGAGTGCAGCAGCTTTGACAAAGCCGAAGACCAAGTCGACCCGGAAAGAAAAAAAGCAAAAAATACCAGAGAAAGCTTTTCAGCACTCGGAGACCGATCAAAAACAGGACAGTTCCCTCCCGAAGAATAATCTCGCATGTAAAACAACAAATCGACATACAGAGCACTACCTCCGCAGCGTGTAGTACAAATTCCGATTGACCGATTCGCCAACGTCCTCGAAGGGGATGTAGCTCAGTGGTAGAGCGCATGCTTCGCATGTATGAGGTCCCGGGTTCAATCCCCGGCATCTCCACAATAAGATTTTATAACTTCAGGATGTTTCCTAAAGAAAACTTATTTGGGTTTTTTTAATGTAAAGAAGAGCAGATAAGATCTCGGGGTTGGCTCCGTTTTTATGGTAAACTAGGAAAGAAAAAGAAAAATGAGACAGTTCAATTACCGTAGTTCGTCGTTTCTTATACAGTTTCCAATGCAAATTCAATCACATACATTTATATACATAAAACTGTACAATTATAAAATAAAACTTAATGGTTCCACTGGGGCTCGAACCCAGGACCTTCTGCGTGTAAAGCAGACGTGATAACCGCTACACTATAGAACCTCCGGATGCAAGAGGACCATATTAGCATTTTTCTCCGTTTCAGTTTGCAATCATACAACGGTTGTTTCCTTATTTGACATTTACAGGAAACTTCAAAAGAGAAGTACAGAGGCAGGCAACTGCAGGCCTCGGGGGCTGCTGTCCTGCACATCTTACCACAACACACCTGAATCACCATCAGTTTGTCATCCAGGGGCCTCATTTATAAAACATTACGTAGATTTAATTCTGAAAGATTGCTAGCGCCACAGTCTTAGAAATTTTGTCAAAAGGATCCCGATTGATAAAACCCTATGTACGCACACCAGCAGTAGTTTCTCCTTCATAGATCACAGCTGCACCTCAACGTTTGCTACGAGGCTCCGCCTCCTGTCCTGCCCTCTACACGCCCACATTCTACCGTAAATGGACAATGCAAAGCACCTCCTGAATGACAATTGTGGGAATAGGGCCTTAACCAGGATATTATATTCTTGTAACTGTGCAGTGTGGGCAGTGAAAGTTCAAACAAGAGCAGAATTCAGATAGTGGCCTGCAGTAGGGTGTAGGAGTCAGCAACTGAGGACCCGAGGTTATGAGAACACAGGCCGAAGGTACAGTAGTTAGTTTACGCTTGCGGGGGGAGGAGGTAGGTGAAGCTCATAACGAACAATGAGCCAGAAGAAGAGCAGTTAGTTTTACCAACAGTTAGGCAGAACTGCTAGAAAGAAATCTACGTAATGTTTTATATATATGAGGCCACTGCAGTGCCAGACTCCTCATGTTTTAGCAACAGTGCCCTCGCTTTTCTTTCAAGCCAACATGGATGGCGATTGGAAGGTGAGTGTTGAAAGTAAATCACAATATTTATTTAATACCTTTCTTTAATTGGAAAATGAAATAGCGTTTATCTGTGACAAGTTCATGCAGAAACTCAGATCATGACCTCTGAGCACATGGCAACACCATCAGTGGCAAGAAAAAAACTCCCTCATGGGAAGGAACCTGGACCAGAACCTGGATCTTAGGGGGACCCTCCTGCTGAAGACCAGCTGGGTAAGAAGGAGATGAGGAGAATT
>JBAMYA010000006.1:12338087-12349377 GCA_037176975.1 Arrhamphus sclerolepis | reverse complement strand
CTGCTCTCCACCTCAGTTATTCCACCTTAAATCAGCTGCTCTCCACCTCAGTTATTCCACTTTCTGATGTCAGAACTAAATCAAACGTTTCCTCACAAATGTTCTAGTTAGAAGTTTAGGATCCTGTTTAAACGCTCTCATGGACCAGAGAAGATGAAGTGGAGGACCAGGGTTGGGGTTGGGTACCTCCAGTTTGACCCCAGTCCTTTAAATCTCCATAGAAATACTAGAAGGGTCACATGTGGAGTTCCTGGGCAGCGGTTTGTTGGTGACGTGGGTTCAGCAGGAAGGATCAGAGAGCTACAGCTGTGTTTTCTCTGCAGATCATGAAGGCGTCTCTGTTTGCTGAGGACGAGGACATGTTCCAGGACCAGGCGGCCCTGAAGCTCTCTGACGTGTCGTCTCCTCACCTGACCCGACCCTCCGGTACCAAGCTGAGACTCCTCAGGAGAACTTCTTCTCTGTTTTCGTCTTCTTCCATTGCCCTCCAACTCTTCTTCTCTGCAGGAGGACTTCTTCAGGCCCGTTTCAGCTCCAGCTTCCTCGCCCACCTCTCAGATTCACCTCGTACTCCTCGTCCTTCATCTTGGTTGTCCCCGATGGCGTCCCATCCATCCCAATGGAAGGGCCAGGTCCCCTCGTCTTTTCCGCCGGCCCCCAGGACTCCAGAGCCTTCTGTCAGGACGGTGGGAGTCCGGCGGCTAGGGGGTCCCGTCCCCCTGAAGGAGTCTGTGACCCAAGGGAAGGTAGGTCACGGTGATGCATTGTAGATGTTTCCTGGATGCTGTGGTTGTCATGGTGATCAGGATGTTCTGTCCTCAGGGAGGCCTGATGATGGACACCGGGCTATTCGCCACCCACTCCTTCAGGGTGGGCTGGGGCCCCGGCTGGACACTGGCTCACTGCGGCAGCAGGATCAGCTCACCTACCTCTGAAGACCTGGAAGTCACCACCAAGACCTTCAGCTTCCTGCCCAGACCTGCCAGGACCAAACCGTAAGAGTTAATCCAGACTGGGATTAAGTTGGTCCAGACAGGGCTGATGTGGGTCTGTAAACTGGCCACATCTGGACTGATGTAGCTCTGTTTGCCGGCCACATCTGGACTGATGTAGCTCTGTAAACCGGCCACATCTGGACTCATGTGGGTCTGTAAACCGGCCACATCTGGACTGATGTAGGTCTGTAAACCGGCCACATCTGGACTTGTGGCCAGTAAACAGAGCTACATATCTGGACTGATGTAGGTCTGTAAACCGGCCACATCTGGACTGATGTAGGTCTGTAAACCGGCCACATCTGGAATGATGAAGGTTGTTGTAAGGTAAACCAGTAGGTTCAGATTACAGCTACAGTTCTTCCTCAGACTGACTGAGAGCCCCTATAAGGTGGTTCTGGAGCAGCTGCTGGGTCTGGATCCTCCACAGATGAAGACCAACCAGGAGGACGATGACAGCCAGTTGCAGCACCCCCTGGAGATCCACCTGAAGCACAGCACCGTGACCATTCCGGATGGGTCCTCCTGTCCTCTGGTGCAACCGCAGACTGGCGTGGCGGCGCTGCACGAGTACGCCCAGTGGATCACAGAGCTCAACGGCAAGCAGGCTGACGCGGAGCGTGAGTGATGTCACAGACTTCTGACTCGCCATTTGGATGGTCATAGGAAATAGTTACTTTTCCAAGGCCCAGAAAGATTGAGAATAAAATATTAGTTGTCCTCTACAGCCCACAGTCCTGTTGATCCTGTAAGCATCACTGCAGAAACTGATCTAGGTCTATGCAGGAAACTAGATGTTAACTCAGCAGTTACACATTTATCAGTTTTGTTTGCTTCCTGATCTACATGAACACCAGGGTTACCCTTAAAGGGCCTCATCATCACCATGGTTACAGTTAAAGGGCCACGTCATTCTTCATTTTCTCAACCAGCTGTGATGTTAGATCTGCTACTTGACTTTAGACTTTAGTGGAGGACCAGATTTGGGTCAGGAGGTTTTGAATTTGACTCTCATCCTCTAATCTGATCCCCACCCCCTTCACCCCCCAGCGCTTCTGGGTCACTGGGCCGAGGTCTGGACTCTGTGTGAGGCCCTGTGGGGCCACCTGGGCCCCTCGGACCAGGACCTGGACACGGAGACGCCCATGGAGTACAAACAGCAGCTGCAGAGGAGGCGGAGCTTTTCAGCCTGGCTGTCCCGCGGCGCCACCCACAGGGTGGAGGAGGAGGTTGCCCTGGCGGGGAAGAGTCGCCACACAGATGCTATCTTCAGCTACCTGACGGGAAACCGCATCAGTGAGGCATGTCAGCTGGCTCAGAAGGAAGGTGAGGAGAGCCCAAGACCTATATTTAATTTTATTTAATTTCTTTCTGTGTGGACCTTTGCAGCAGCCAATCACCTCAGACCACAGATGGCAGACTGACGGAGGACAGTTAATCTGAAATTAATCTGAACACACATTCAGAACCAATGGTCAAAGTAATCTTGTTCATGTCAGCGATTTTAATTATTTTTCTTTGAAATACTCATTTAACGGCCACATTCAGTTAAACCGTGTGAGAGGTGTTGTCTTTCTAGTTTTTATAGCTAATTATATCTTCAGTCGAAGGCTAGTCGTTGATCGATGAAGGCAAATAATAAATCACTGCTAAAGTAATCGCTCATCAGTCGTAATCATTCCCATATGCAGGACCAATAGACTTAAAGGTGACCTAGAATGGTTGTACTGGGTATTTTTACTTGTTCTGTGATGTCATATATAGACAACGAAGGGAAGGTGAGGTGAGGGAACCCTGTCTGTCTGTCTGTCTGCCTGCCTGTCTGTCTAATCAAGGTAAATGTTCAGTTAATGTTGATATTAAGCAGAGGTGACATCACCAGCTCTGGGCTGATGGTCGCTGTTACTGAGCATGTGCAGACAGTCTGAGGTTGGACCTGTCGTAGCTGCTTCCTCCTGAACTGACTCACCTGGACTCGCTCTGTAGTTTACTACGTTACTGTAATTGATGCGTCTGATTAATGTGACATCATGACGTCACACTGACATTGTGACATCATGATGTCATAGCATGGTTCTTGAATCACTCTGTCCTGTGGTTCTCCAGGTGACCACCGTGTGGCGCTGCTGCTGTCCCAGGTCGGGGGTTCTCAGGACTGCAGGGACCTGCTGGCCCTCCAGCTGGCCGACTGGAACCGCATGCAGACGGACTGCTACCTGGCTGAGGAGCGGCTCCGCATCTTTGCGCTGCTCGCTGGAAAACCAGTAGGATGCCATCGATGGAAGCGTTGATGCCAGGAGAACCCTGACACCTGAAACTGATCTGACGTGTCTTTGCAGGTGTGGCAGTCGTCTGACTCCACAGTGAATGTGTGCTCGGAGCTGGACTGGAAACGCTGCATGGCGCTGCACCTGTGGTTTATGTTGCCTCCCACCGCGTCTGTGGCCGACGCCCTCGCCAAATACGAAGAGGCCTTCCAGGTGAGCTGCCGTCACGCCGGCGTCGTCGCCGCCGCGGTTCGACTGTGAGGGCTGAGGCTCCTATTTGTGTCCTGCAGGGATCAGCTGACGGGGGGAAGTACTGCTGCTCTCCACTCCCTCCCTACCTGCAGGAGGAGGAGCCAGAGGAGGAGGGGGAAGAATGTAAACGGCCACTGTTTGATCT
This sequence comes from Arrhamphus sclerolepis, assembly GCA_037176975.1. Taxonomy (NCBI): domain Eukaryota; kingdom Metazoa; phylum Chordata; class Actinopteri; order Beloniformes; family Hemiramphidae; genus Arrhamphus; species Arrhamphus sclerolepis. Next base: position 12,345,718 of record JBAMYA010000006.1, on the reverse strand, counting down.
CTGCTTCCATCTGCTGAAGCTCTACAGCGACAGGCAAGTCCCACCTCACCTGTCTGGAGCAGCCGGGCCTGGTACCTAGTTGATTTGGACCCATATTGATCAGGTCTGGTTTTTGTCCACCTGTTGTCCTGCAGACACTACAGCTTGCAGCAGCTGCTGGACCCTCTGACGGTCACCTGGCAGCGTCTGGACTACCGTCTGAGCTGGCACCTGTGGGGGGTCCTGCAGGCGCTCAACTACCGCCACCTGAGCGCCCCGCGGCAGGGCCTCCTCCACACCAGCTACGCCGCTCAGCTGGAGAGCGCCGGCCTCTGGCACATGGCGGTCTTCATACTGCTGCACATCCCCGACCACACGTAGGTTCACGCCGCCGCTGACGGTTACCAATGAATCAATGAACACAGCCACAGCTGCTGGATTCAAGTAAAAAATAAACGCTCATCACCATGGTTACGGTCATTGAGTCTCATACTTACTAAATGTGCCACCTTTATCATTAAATTGAGGCTTTCGTACTAAAATCACATCTCTCTCATGTAGTATAAAAAATTTAGAAAGCGTGGACTTTTTAGGTAAAAAAGCAAATTTTGTTTTGAAAGATTTTTTTTTTTTTTTTCAGAAATGTTGCAAAATTGTGACATTTTGACTTAAAATTTAATGTTTTATGTTGTTTTGCAACATTTTGATATAAAATTATAATTTTTTAAAAAATAATTTCAACTTCACCTCAACATCATACTTTAAAAAGCAGGTTCATTTTTTTTTCTTCAGTTTTATGTTTATTTTCAGAAGTATCGTGTACAATAAAGACATTGATATTGTTAACACGTAATCCAAAAGGATAAAGAGCAGTTTCAGTTTTTAACCATCTTAACCTTGAATCGCCTCTTCCCCCTCCTTTTTACCGTTCTCATCTATGTAAAAAAAAAAAATGTAGTCTGCAGCATAAACAGTGTTTTACAGTTTACATGCGTATAAAAGATTATATGAAAATTTACATAACCATACTATGAACATAGTTACATTTGTACGGACTTGCTTTGTCAAACATTCTACAGATTTGTGTTGATGGAGGTGGAGAACCGTCTGCAGTAGAACAGGGACGTTTATAGAAGAATATATGTAGAATAAAGACGTGTGGGAGCTTAGACGAGCAGCTTTATGCTGTTTTAGTGTGATCAGGCCAAGGGAACGTGAATTTTCTTTCATTAATTAAAGGTATCAATCAGTCACTGGTTTACCGCGTTTCCTCTTGGATCTTTTTCAGCAGTGGTGACGTACATGACACTTGATTACAGATTTTACTTGTACAACCTATTTATTGATTGGCTTTTTAAAAGCTGAATGTAAAAATAAAAAATAAGAATAAAATTTAAGAAATATTGGCATAAATAAATGTTGGCACTGGGCCCAATTAACTTAAGCTCCTGTTATGCTACGGAACATTTAATATTTTGCAAATGTCTATTTAACCCTTTTACCCCATAATAACAACAGTCCACCTGGTTCTTAGTCTTTTTTGATCAATAAATTTCTCAAAAAAATGTCTTAAGTTAACTCTTTTGCCCTTTTTTTCAGGATAAATTCAACTTTCAAAATCTCTCAAGAAAAATACTCATTTTATATGTTATAGATTCTTTAAACACAAAAAAAGCTAAATAGTTTTGTCTTTCTAAACACTGTAGACGACCAGATCCAAAGATCCACGATGAGGAGTGCTAAAAAAAGAAGTGGTGACATTCCGCTCATTCTAGTTTGGTCGTCTTTGATGGACGCCCATTTATTTTACCTGGGCAGTTGGGTTATTTTATAGAGATAATTAGATTAATAAAACTATCATGAAAGCCAAAGTTCTCATGGACGCTGCACAGGAACCCAAACTCACTGAGTCAAAGGCTTTTTCTGCATCTGAACTGACCAGTAGAACCTGCAACTTTTGTTCTTGAATATGGCTTAATACATGTGATGCTGAGCGTTTGTCTCTGGTCTGAATGGGTGAGCTGGGGGAGAACTCCCTCGATTCTTCTTGCAAGAATTGATGTGGATAGTTTATAATCGATACTGGACTAAACGAGCTGCATTCTAGTGTGTCTTTTCCCTCTTTGGGTAAAACTGAAACAGTGGCGTCTTTCCATGTTGGGTTCTTTTAAAGCATTATCCAATATATGAAGGGGGTGTGGTTTTAGTTTGGTCCTGAAGGTCTGATGATGAGAGGAGTCGTTCCTCTTGGTGGTCTTTGTCAGTGGGGTTGAAGGTGGTGGTGATGGTGCTGACTGGGAGTCCCTCTGCCACTGCGTTCTGGTATGTCTGGATGCCTTTGTTGTAGTGGACCCGCGGTTTTGGCAGGTAGGGAGTTTGAAACTTTATTTTTCACTCTAAGATCTTCAGTGTACTCTTAAGCGTTTCTGAAGCACCGCAGATGAGGAGTCGTGATCCACAAAGAAGCAAGTGTTCTTGTGGCTGCCTGTTTCTGCCAGGCTCTACAAATTACTTCTTCCTTGACTCGATAAGTCGCAATAATGGATCAGGGTTTTGCCTGCGGAATCTACAGTTCTGGTGTGGAGGTAAATGGTTGATCTCTGCTCTTTTGTAACCAAAGTAACGGTGGATCTCTTTCTCGGTGGTCTCCAGCCAGCGCCAGCGGGCCGTCAGGGAGCTGCTGACCCTCTACTGCCCCCTGCAGGACACCGATGAGTCACTGCAGCGTGAGCGCTTCCTGACTGAGAGGCTGCTGATCCCGGAGCGCTGGATCCACGAGGCCAAGGCCACCCGGGCCCATCACCATGGCAACAATCACCAGCAGGCCCTGCACCTGTACCGGGCCGGACACTGGAACCGCTGCCACCGGCTGCTGATTTGCCATTTGGCCTCAGGTGCAGATCAAAGCGCATGTTTGTCTGTCAATGAACAGTTTGATTCCTGGTGGTAAAGGTGTGACTGTTCCTGCAGACTGCATCGTCAATGACAACCACGACTACTTGCTGGAGTTCCTGGAGGGTCTGGCCGTACCTGAACACAGTGCCACCATCCAGGACTGGGACACATCCGGGAGGGTCTACCTGGACTACATCAGAGTCATCAAAACTCTGCAGGACATCCAGCAGGTAGGTGGGCTCCTGGTGGGAGGAGTCAGGCCTGGTGGTGGTGGGAGGAGGTGGGGGTGGGGGGAGTCAGGCCTGGTGGTGGGAGGAGTCTGTTCTGACATCATCTCTAGTCTCAGGTGGAGAACGCCGGCTACCAGCTGGAGCGTCTCTATGGTGACGTGACGTCCCTGTGCAGCAGAATTGAGCTGCTGCCCTGCAGCACTGCCAGGGACCGGCTCGCCCAATCAGGTGAGAGTATGGCTCATGATTTATTCACCTTAGTATTCAATTAATTCACTTTATTCAAAAATGTATTACTTTATTATTGCATTAATTCACTTCGCCTAAAGTTTATTGAATTTACGGGAAAGTTGGAAATCTCGTGAAAACATCAGATGTATTGAAATAAATGAAACCACTGTTGGTCCACGTCGCCGAAGACTAACACAGTCCCCCCCTCCCCCTCCCCGCAGAGATGGCGAAGCGCATGGCGAACATCCTTCGTGTGGTTCTGAGTCTCCAGCAGGGCGATGCCCTCAGCGTCCCAGTCGCCCAGCTGGCGCCACACATCAGCCGCCTACCGATGCCGGAGGACTACACGCTGGAGGAGCTGCGAGGCCTCACACAGTCCTACCTGCGCCAGCTCATCGTTGGCCAATGAGAGCATGGCGCCGCTGTGAAATAATGTCAACATGTTTCGTCTCCTCTGACATCACTGACGCTTTGATCTGGTGTTCAAACAGACTTTTATTTTAATTCAGCGCTGATGGGAACAGCTGCAGCATTTCAGCTGGTGTTGGACGCTGATGTGGTCCACAACCAGACCAGAACCAGACATGAAGAGGTTCTGGATTGGTCCTGCAGCTCCGGAGCAGAAGCCTGAACTTGAACAGGACAACCTTCTTTCCAAACCTGCGTTTTATTCTGAGTCTGTTTGCTGGTTGGTTTCTATATAGAATCTCATCGGTCCAGATCTGCCCCGACGGTCCAGATCTGCCCCGACGCTCCTGGTTCTGTCAGACGCCAGTCTGTGCTCCGAGCAGATTCAGTACTCAGAGGAAAAGCCTGGCGATCTATTTTTGTAGATTTGTGTTTCTAAAGCAGATTCTGAGGAGAGGACGGATTCAGGAACTTTGATCTGGTCTCTGGTCTCAGTAAAGTCTCCCTGTTTCTGAACAAACACTTTGAACTGTGTGTGTGTGTTTGTGTGTTTCTTCATGATTTGATATTTTTTAATAAAGTTGAATAAAATGAATGTCTTTTTCTGTTGGATGCATCAGCTCAAACTGGAAATGTTAAAATAAATTATATTTCAGAACTGGTGTCAAACTTCAGGTCTTTTAGTGACTTTGTCACGTTGGACTGTTTCAGATTTGCAGTAAACTTGACATCTCCATTTAGCGAAGGGCTCGATCCAGAGGTGTGTCACGTTATTTCATCATCACCATGGTTACATGGCATGGGTGAAGATGCTCACTGGTATCTGGTAAAAAAAAAAAAAAAAAGGTGTAGAAGCCAGCATTTACCATGAAGAAACCAGCAATTATGGTGTTAAAATTCTAAAACGGACCGTCCCCACAAGTATAGTGTGTCAAAATACAAAACGTACTGAGTGCAGTATGTTGGAAGAGTTAAAAAGTTCAGAAAGTCATGCTGCATCCTCATTGTCTGTCTCATGCAGCAGCATAAAAACAGCACAGGCCCTGTGTCCACTGTAGAAGACGGTTCAGTTGAAGGTCCACTCCCGAGCTGTTCTGTCGTCCAGCGCAGAGCAGCACAGGCTGGTCTTGGGAGGCCTGCTGGTCTCCTCATGGTGCAGCAGGCTGCCTGGACTTATCTTTGTGGGGAGTGTGTACACTCCTCGGGGACACCTGGGGGTTGGACTGAACGTTTACCAGATACCGTTATGATTGGATCATGGAAAAGTACCAAAGATGAGACCACCAAACACACCAGTAGGATTAGACTGGCATGACTGGCGCAGCACTAAACACGCCTCTGGTCAAAAGTATATAACCTGTTGTATCGCTGTGAAAGTCCAGTTCTTTCTGCAGAAACGACTCGGGTTTTGGACCCTGTGATGGAATAAAGCTCTTTTTGGACCGAGGTTTTTCTTTGTCTCCTGTGCTCGTTTTTTTTTTCTTTTTTTTAAACTTTATTTTTATTTGTTTTTATGCAAACAGAAACAACAAGGAACAAACATGAGGCTAGGACAGACGAGAGAAAATCACGCTGCCATTATGATTTACAGACACGTTATTGTTAGAGGGTCCCAATAACAGGAAAAAAAGAAAACACTAGGTGTGTGTTACAGATCAAACAGACCAGCAAACGTGCTCCTGGTATATAATGGTTAACAGGTACAAGTCTTTGGACATATAAGTATCCCATTTTTTCCAGAGTCTCTCCTTTCTCCTGGAGACGTATTGAAAAAGTCAGCATCTCCACGCTATGGATCATGTTTATAATATTCATGAAGAGCTTCAGGGTGGGGGGGACTTGGCTGGAACCAGCATTTAGTAATTGCCTTCTTGCTTGGGATCATAAATATCTTCAACAAATAGGTATCGCGTGTACTGAGTCCTTCAGGAAGTTGTCCGAGGTACATAAAGGTAAAGGAAGAGTCTAAAGTTATGACCAGACTTTCACAGAACATTTGCTTCACATCATTCCAGAAAGTCTTCAGCTTCAGACTGGCCCAAAATACATGAAAGCAGTCTACAGAGACCACCCCACAGTCTCTCCAACAAGGGAACTGTGAACCACTTAGTCTTGATTTCTGCTTGAGGGTGATAAAAAATCTGATTAGATTCTTGCAGCCAAAATCTGTCCATGTTGAAGAATTTGTAGTAGGAAGGGAGTTCTTCCAGATCTGTAGCCAAACTTCCTGTAAAATTATAATGTTTGCTTCCTTCTCCCACCGCTGTTCATATAATCTGTTGAGCCCTTATTCATAGCTGTGAATTTTTATAACAATGCCTTTTGTATGTTTGGCAGCATATGCATCTGTAAATGTCCGTATTATCCCTTGATTTACATCTAGATCAGGAGTTCTGATTTCCTTCCTAAAAAAGCTCCGAACCTGCAAATAACAGTATTAGTCTCCCCTGCCCACCTCATCAGTCCGGCATAAATCCTTGAAATTTAATAATTAAATAATTAATAATTTTTTATTATACTACAGAATGAGGTGGTTCCCTGTTTATTTGAGTTCTTGACGCTGGTAGAGAGCGCAGGTGATGAGCAGGAAACTTAACACTCCTATCTTCTTGTGTAGCTTAAATTCTTTAACCACCTCTGTCCACTTTTTCAAGGAGAAACTAACACACAGATTTTATAACTGGTATGTTTGGGGTAGCCTGTCCAAGCGGCCCAAAACCAACTGTACGGGGACGTCCAACAAAGAAAGTTCAACGTCCTTCCATTTAGCCTCATAGGCTGGGTGGCACCAGCACACTACAGGTCTGACTTGGGCTTCTAGCAAGGCAGCCCCATACCTCCCTGCTCCCCAGACAGCTGCAGGGTTGAGTATCTTACTCTTGGCCTTTAATTATTCCATATAAATCTAGATAAATGCTTATCCCACCTCCCAAAATTGTTTAGCTGAAACCTCAACTGGAAGTGCTGCAAAAACATACAGCAATCTTGGGGGAACGTTTATCTTTAGTGTTCGGATTCTGCTGCTGAGGTCGAGGGGAAGCAGGCTCCACCTATGCAGATCCTCGTAGATTTTCTTATTAATTCGTTTGTAATTAACCTCACATAACTGAGAACTTTTTTTTGTCAATAAAACACCCAAATACTCTATTTGTGATTGGTGCCAATTGAATCGATAACTAGCCATCCATAGTTTAGAGCGGACAAACCGAAGGTCAGAGTTTTTTGTATATTGAGTCTGTAACTGGAGGGTCTACCATAAGTTTACAGGATGTTCATTAGCTGTGGAATACCCGATTTAGGATTTTTGATTGTTACCGATATATCATCTGCATATAAGCATATTTTGTTTTCCACACTAACTATTGTCACTCCCTCCAAAGCCGTCTCCTCTCTAATGACCTGAGCCAGGGGTTCGATAAAAAGATTAAAGAGCAGTGGGCTTAATGGGCAACTCTGTCTACATCCTCGTTGTAATGTTATTCAGTTTGGAAGGCTTCCATTAATTGTAATTCTTGCTGTTGGGGAGGAGTATATAATTTTTATACAATGGATAAATTTATGACATAGCCCGAATCTCTTCATTACTTGAAACAAAAACTCCCACCCTGCACTTGTTTTTCCTTTAGTTCTATGATCAATAACATGAATGGCCCTTCTTATACTATCATGTGTTTGTCTGTCAGGAAGCTGATCTGTAAATAGGACTGTAAGAGAAGGTGCCATCAGTTCGTTCCCAAGTTTCCTAACATACAATCAGACTCAGAGTCAAAGTATCTTTTTTATAAAAATATAGTTTTACTTGCAAGGAGCCCAGCGTATGGTTACATACAGAAATTGTGCTGAGGTGCTTCTCAGCTCATAGGGATTATATGCAGTTACAATTCATTA
>JBAMYA010000006.1:12207553-12226713 GCA_037176975.1 Arrhamphus sclerolepis | reverse complement strand
CATCTTACAGGGTACAAAAATACATACAATATTATCAAATTAATTTCTGTGTATTTTTTCTTTTCTTCTATTTTTTTCATTCATTTGTATTTTTTTTTTTTTTTTTGTCAAAAATCTTTCAGTTTTACACCTGTTGCTTTTTTCCCCTCAAAAGTCAACAATTTTATTTTATTTGTGATTTTACAAGAAAAAATGTCTTAATTTTAAGATAAAAGTTGCAATTTTATAACGATGAAAAAATATATGATATTGTGAAATTATTTTTTATAAAAAGAGTCAACTTTTTGTCTTAAAATCCCCTTTTTATTATATTCTTTTTCATTTGGGCTGCTGCATAGCCTCGAGGTTAAAGCGGGCGGCCCTTGTACAGAGGCTCAGTCCTCATGCAGCGGTCACAGGTTCGACTCCCGCCCCATGACCCTTTGCTGCGTGTCTCCCACATTCCTGTTTCTCCTGACCTGTCAGTAAAAGACCACTAGTACCAAAAAAAAAAAAATTATTTCTTTTATTCTTTTTTAATTTAATTTTTTTTAAGTATAAAAGCAGTAACAGCTCATATCCTGTAGGACCCTCTGGCCCCCAGAGCTCTGGTGGAGGACCCGAGTTTGAAGGAGACGCAACATGTTTTGTCCTTTGACAAATGGTCGCTGCCTCATGTTGTAATTACACATATTAATAGTCAAAGAGAAGTCTGGCTGAAGGTGGTGACGGCGTACCTGCAAGGCAGAAAGACTGGAGACTGATTACTGGTCTGCAGGTTTACCAGGCAGGAAAGTGGAGCTCATTCAAGTCCATTATGTTTCCATCAACTTTACGTTCAAGCATTCTGCAGTGTTTATGGTGGATTTATTTGATATAAATTAGAAAATGTCTTGAGAAGGCTGCAACATTTTTCAATAAGGAATTAATCAAAATGAATGTGGATCTGTGTTTTAATATCCTTCTGCTGCTGCAGGTGCTAACATGAAGGAGCCATAAAGTTCCTGACTGAAGTTTAATAATCTTCAATATATGTTTTTTTGCTCTTGTCTTTTATTTATGCTTCCTGTTTGGCTCCTGTTTCCCTCCCAGTGGTCGTGTTGTATTTGCAAGCTGTGGGAACCAAAGAATGGAGAGAGGTAAGTTTAATCAAGCTTTTGTTCCCAGTATTAATAAAGAATTTATTTATTTATTTTTTGTATGACAGATTAGTCGGGTTTTTTTTTTGGTTCATGAACTGCACCATATATTAAATCTATGTGGAAGTACGTGGTTGCATATTATTCAGTCGTAACAAACACCAGAGAAGGTTGTCGAGTCCCACCAGCTGCAGACGTGCTGCAGTCTGGTCTTGTTGCAGTTATGCGTCATGCATCAGCACGACCTCATGTCCCACTGCAAACGTTTGTCATTCAGAGCCTCTTACGAATCATATTGTGAATCAAAACCCAAAATCTGAGAACTGGAACCCAGAATCTGTAACCAAAAATCAACTTCTGGAACCCAGAGTTCAGTCATCTTTCTCGACTAACATTTTTCTTTTCTTCTATCGATTCTAAAACCATCTCTATTTTCAAACCGTGTTTCCAGCTCCGCCTTTTCTGTCAAATCAGTGCCACATCAGTCAACAGCAGAGGAGGTGGGACATAGTCAAGCTCCAACACCAGAAGAAGTCACAATAAGACATAACATGAAGGAGGTCCCCAACTCTCAAACAGCCAGTAGCCATAATCAGTTTAATAATGATAATAAATTTTATTTCTATTGCACTTCATATTACAACAATCTCAAAGTGCTAAAAAAGTGTGTGAGTCCAAGAATTAAAAAGTTAAAAGGCTTTCTTAAAAAGGTTGGTTTTTAAATGTAGTTTTAAAAGCATCCACAGACTGAGGCGTCCAGGTGGTTGGGGGTTCTACAACCTCAGAGCAGCAGAGAGGGAGGCCTGATCACCTGTGCTGCAGAGCTTAGTTCTGGGGGCTTGGAGGGTGTTTGTGGTTGCAGAACGGGGGGTGCGTGTAGGGGTGTGTGAGGGAGGTGGATGGGTGAGGAGTTCCTGTAGGTGGAGGAGTGACACCTTGTACTGAATTCTGAATTCTGAGCGGGACGGGGAGCCAGTGAAGGGATTTCAGGACGGGTGATGTGCTCATGTTTGTGCACCCTCATCAGGATCCTGGCAGCACTGCTTTAGATGTATTGAAATTTCTGGATGCTCTTGCCAGTGTTTCTTTTTCTACCTTCAGTAATCAAACGTACCTATTTTTAAAAATAAATAAACCAAAAAGACAGAGACTTGCCTTCCTAACTTATAAAAAAACAGAAATCAAAATAAACAGCGGTCCACCCCTACAAAACTCTGCAGGTTACAAAAATGATTTCTAAATTACAGTCAGAATGAGAAAAATGTTCTGTCCCCCCAGAGGACAGAAAATAAGAGAGAACCACTGGTTTAAACGGTTTGCAAACATCAGCCAGAAATAAATAAAACCTCCTCTCCTGTAGATGTCGTGGTATAGCGCTCGCCTTGATGGGTGGGAGCAGATTCTGGCCGTCACAAGGTATATATCCAGATTATACACAGCAACTGGTTAAGCTGTTTTTACATTTTCACTAAACTATGTAGAATATCACAATATACCTAGTAACGTAAAGTACCGTGATAGAATCACATTGTGACAAATGTATCATGATATGTATCGTATCGTGACCTTCTTACCAATTCCCACCTCTAACTGTGACTGGCGGAAGAAGACATGGTTACCATCGAGTAGCACATAGTTTTACTGAAATTCCCTTCGCTATTTTTTCTTTTATAAAATATATTGAATTGGATTGAATGGACTGAGTTTACACTAGATTCAGATAATATAGTTATTCAACACCACAATCCTGTTATGAAGTACACATTTACCCTAAATTACTAAAAAAAATAGAAAATAAAATCTATTCCAGAGCCTAAATATCTAGTATCAGAGAGATCGATACGTCAGCATCGACTACTACCTCACAGTGTTTGCCAGTGTTCCATTTTTGAGACATGACAGGCTGCACTCAGGACACAGCTGGACCTTGGAAGTCCTGCTCCTGGTGAGACTCACACCAGGAATTTCCATTAGTTCACTTGCTTTGGTCTGGACCAAATGAAGTGTTTATTTCTTTTCCTCTGTTGTGGTTTGCTTTCACCTTGCGGGTTTTTGCAAGTGGAGCAGAATTTGCAAACAAAAACACGTGTGCTGAAGGTCGTTCAACCATTGGACAGAAACTTGGGGGGCGGAGCAAAGCAGGAAGCCCAAAGTGAAACGCAATCATGGAGATTTTGCGTGTTGTTCTAGTTGTAGCGATATGGTTCATTCAGAGACAGATGTTTGCAGAAATGTTTGAATGTCAAGACCGTTTGATCCAACATCAGTTTTACAATAAAGTGCTACGTCTGCCCAGGTGGTCTGCTTTCACATCTGAAACCACCGTACCAGAGTTCATTTGGAACGCTCCAAGACCGCCTCTTCAGCTGGTTCTCAGTTCGCACTAGAGTTTGAATGCTTGTATTCACACCTGCCCAAAAGGTCTGAACCAGGAGTGGGAACGAATTTGAGTTCATCCAAAGTGAATTAGACAAGGCAGGTGTGAACACCACCTCATTCTTGAATGTTAAAATAGAGCTGGAGCTCCTTGTTGGTGGAGCAGATCTTCTTAGACGGTTCCAAAGTGCACCATGGAGCTATACCGTCACGCCTCTGTGCCCAGTGAGATCCAGGATTTACATGTAACCTCTAAGAAAAAAGGATTGTATATTTTTAAGTAAGCTAGCATTAATTCTCACCACGACTCAGCGTATGAAGAGCCAAAGGGTGGATGTTTCATTGAAAATGCTCCCTTTGACGTTTTGCTGTCACCGTTTTAAATCGGTCTTGATTTGCTCCATTCATGTGCTGCTCTTTGAATTTTTTCTTTTTTTCTTTATCTTGCACATCTCCGTGGCAAACACCACCATGTTTTCCTTCCTCTCTAATATTGACATCAATGCAGCCACTTTCTTTACCCATTTTAAAAGTCAAAATCAACAACTACGTGTGATTGAGGACTTCACTGCTGTTGCTCCGCTCACATCAAGACGCCTCATGCCTTTTTTTTTTAGATTCCATGCAGAAAGGCCTAATCAAAACCACGCTATGAACTGTGCTGCAATCAGCGAAGTAAACAACATGCCACCAGCTGAACACATATTGACACCTGAGCAGATAATAATTGAGCTTGGATTGAATTGTGGCGAAAGCTTTGCTTTTTGACATCACGCCTCACAAACGTCAATGAAATTAGCCCATTTCTCCAGTAAGTTGCTGTAATTCCCCACCCACAGTCCTAACAGACCAGATCAGCGGGAGCTGATTAAAGGCTACCAACAAGAAAATTAGTGGGATTGCAGACATCACACAAATCAGCCCACAATCACTTTTTACTGCATTTGCAGATGTACTGGACACTAAAATGTGTTTAAGGTGTGATCTTAATCATATAGCTGTAAAACTTCAAAGCTGATGTTAATTATGGACATTTCTACCTCATCTACAAGAATCAACATTTCATGGGTTGAAAACATCCCAGTTGAACTATTTTGAATCGCACTAAATCTGCAACGCCAGCGAAGGAATGGAGCCAGCCGCCGTTCAGGTTCCATTTCATGGTCTTAGATTTCTTTTAAAGAGTTTCAGCTTATCCAATATGTTTTCACTCCACTCTGATGATATAAGTAATAACATTGAAAACTGATTTAAACATTAAGTAAGAAACAATTACGAGTAAAAAAGAAAAAAAAAAAAAAACTGGGAGGACAAACGACAGAGACGGGGGAGGAACAAATGTATAAACATGTGGAGACTGAGGTGGTTAGCGGGTCGGACTGCTGGTTAGCGGGTCAGTGCTACCTCCGTCAGCAACCAGAGCCCTCTTGTTGAACTACTTAGACCTGGAACATTCCAAGACCCTTCCAGGGTTGCTGAACCCAACTGCCTATTCTATTTTTTTTAAACGCAGAAGGTTTGACATCCTGTGAAAATGGATGTTTCCTTGACTCTCATAGGGCTTGAGGACTAATCCTTCCTGGTGGAAGGTGAAACATCTTCAAGAACAAGATAGTCCAGTCCAGTTTTCTGATCTTGGCATTCATTTGGTTTTTAACTTCTTAAATTTCGAGTGAAAAGATGGTTCAATTTGAACCAAGAGTACAGAACATCACAGTTAGCAAAACAAAACAAGTGGTGAGCCATAAGAGGAAAATATGCCCTTTTATACCCAGTTAGCTGCAGTTTAATTAAAAAGAATCTTGGTGACACAGGGTTTCGAGAATATTAATGTACCTGTGATCACCCTACATATCACCCTACATCACTGGATACGTACTAAACAGCCCCGTATTGATAATATTCAGTCAGTAGCGTCACTGATCACTCAACAGTGCTTTCATGCACAAACATGAAATAAAACAGTCCAATTTTGGAGAAGTCGTTTTAGTAGGACTCAAACATACCTACCTTTTAGTTTGTTAGTTTCTTTGTTTGTTTGTTTGGGGGGCAGTGTCCAGGCAAAAGGCCACTGAAAACGGGTCTGCTACCCACTTTTTGGTCACGGTCAAGCGCTTCCAGGTTGAAGACATTTTTGTTGCAGTTCCTCCACTGACCACTAGGTGCTGGCTCGAAAACAGAACAAATCTCCATTCATCTCCAACTTTGCAGCAGAATTAAATGTGTTTAAAGCGTGGTACAGAAATCAGTTTTGGTCTCTATAGTTAGATGTTATATTCACAAAAAACTGTACTGGGGGTGAACTGTTTTGAAGCACATCAGATAAATTTATATGAAGCAATAAAACTGACCAATCAGATGAATGGACTTATTTGACATGCTTGAATGAGATCTATCTATTGGCTTTGTTGCTAGCTTTCACAGTTTTGCGCCACGTGGGTCGAAGAAAAATGGGCTTCAAAGGCTGTGGAGATCTGTGGATCATGTGACCAGAGTCTGTGTCCATTTATATACACCAGTCGTGAATGGTTTAAACCAAACTAAAACAAACTGTGAAACTGAATTTAAAATGGCAAGAAAATGTAAAAAACAAACAAAGAAAAAAGCTGCTAGTCTTGAAGTCTGGTCTTGTTTGTGGGATTCTTGTGCATCACCTCCACCTCCCTTCTAGTGACCTCATTGTTTGTCCACAAGTTAATGATCCAGACCGACATTAACTGCGTTCAGCAGCTAATGTTGCAGCAGGCCGGTGGTTTGGGATGATGAAGGAGACCTTGTGCACGTCTCAGACACACAAATGAAGTTGACAAAAACAGCAGTTGGCTCGCCTCCCGTAGCCCCTCGCCCCTGAGTGGGAGTCTGATAAAAAACACTCAGATTTTCAAATTGAAGAAATTACAGCCTCTTTCAGTGCTATTAGAGAATTATACAATACCTTCTGCTCCTTCAGATTAGACAAGAGCAACCTCAGATAAAGGACTACCATGACACACTTCAGACGAAGTGTGTAAAATCTGAGCCTGTTTCTACAGGAATGGATGGAGTAATTAGCCGAATGTTGCTCATCAGATGCTCTTGATTGATCATCATCAGGCTTCAACACCTTTTATGAGCCAGACCTTCTGCAGTTTGCTGGAGTGGAACATTCGGGAGTCTGTTACACAGTGCCAAGGAGGAAAGACATAAGTGAAGATATTAGAGGAGCGATTGTTGCTGCTCATCAGTCTGTGAAGGGTTATAAGGTCATTTCCAAACAATTCTGGGGTTCATCATGCTTGAGTGAGAAAGATAATTCACAAGTGAGAATTGTTGAAGACAGCGGCCAGTCTTCGCTTGAGCAGACTTCACAGCAATTTCACCCCAAAGTCAGGACAAGTCACACTCAGAGGAGAAAAAAAAAAGACCTAACAATCTCAGACTGCAGGCCTCAGCTAGCATCCATCCATCCACTGACTTCTGCACTAGCTTGAGCCGAGAGGCCCAGACCTCCCTCTACTTGGTCACTTTCTCAGTTCAATTCAACTTTATTTATACAGCATCTGTTCACAACAAAGTTGTCTCTACGCGCTTCTCAGAAACCCCAGATCATGACCCCTGAGCACGTCAAAGCCAAACAGTCGCAAGAACTCCCTCTTTGGAAGAAACCTGGACCAGGACCCAGCTCAGTTCTAGGGAGAACCCTCCTGCTGATAGCCAGCTGGGTGAAGGAAGACATGAGGAGGGAGACAGGACAGAGAGAGGAGAGGGACAAAAAAAATACAAATATCTATAAGTAATTTACATATGTGGTGGTCGGAGGGACTGCAGGTCGGCCGCACCAGCAGGCATCCCACAGTGGCATCCAGTCAACAGGTGCAGGTAAATACCTCCAGCTCTTCTGGTGGAACAGAAGTTTTCCGAAACCATCAAGAGACGATTTCCAGCATGTCTTGGACCTCCTTCCGGTCGGTAACATCCAGAATACCTCTCCTGGAAACATTTTTCCCTGAATCAGCTCAAGTGGCTCCTCTCCATGTGGTGAAGTGACTCGCATCAACTGGGTTGCGTCCACGATCTTGCTCTTTCGTTTGCACTACTAACTACTGGTAAAAAGCAGCAGCAAACCTCTAACAATGTTTCTGAAGAAATTTAAAAAAGAGCTGTGCTTGTAGCGGCTCTTTAAAAGTTAAGTGAACTCAACCAAAGTTATTTACAGTGAGCTAAAACGATGTGCGACACTGATGGTGTCGTTTAGAAAATGGATTATTTCAAGTTACTGTTTCCAAAGTAGTTTTACAAGCTCCTGCAAATTAGACTATATTTATTAACACCTTATTAATCCCAGAAGGGAAATTATACCTCAGAGCTGTACTTAGTTTTTCACACACACACACACACACACACACACACAGCTTCTGTGTTTTGTCTTAGTTTCTGCTCATGAATAACAGCACGATATAATTGTCATGTTTTGTTGTTCATTTAGGTTGTATTCAGCCATTTTTTAAGACCCAGTAAAGATTGGGTTATCTATAAAACCTCAGAATTGAAAGTGAGTATACTTTCTTTTATCATATGACTAAATCCTGATCACGACTGTAAATCATTGAGATAGAATTTCAGTTTTTGTATATGTGATTGCTTCTAGCTTTTGCTCTGGCCACAAGAGTTACTTTGTCCGTTAGAGACTGATTTTGCTTCTGGCATTTCTGTGGCTGGAGCCAACGGCTCAAAAATGATGCATCACACTTTATCCGCCATACTAACATGTGCTGCAGGGGATTCTGCAGAGCCAAAGCTTCACCACCTGAACATGGACTATGTAGCAGGGCACTTGTGACGTTTCCATTTGCACATCACTCATAAATCTTCCCTTTATTTTACCTTTTTCTTTTCTTATCTTTTTTTTTTTAAGCAGTTTCAAAATTAAAGGTAGGGTATGCGATTTCTGGATGCCATCATGTCAACAAAACTCAGAGAGCTGGCTCCTCCCTCCATATCTTTTCTCAGTAAACTGAATGACAAACGTTTTCTGGGTTAGAAACCACGTAGAATTACTTAACCTACCTTTAAAGAGTGGGAGCAGTTGCATTCAGACCTAGCCATCACACTTCCGGGTTGAAGACCAACAAGGAAATATATTTTGTTGCAGTTCTTCCACAGACCACTAAGTGCTGGCTCCAAAACAGAGCTAATCCCCATTGACCTCTGTGTTAAAATGGCTAACTTTGCATTTTTATTAAGCAATAAAGCTGATCAATCAGATTCATTTGATGTGCTTGAAAGAGAGCTAACCATTGGCTTTCACAGTCTTGTCCTGCCTCTTTGCAGCATGCTGCCATGCCTTTCGAGGAAAACTGGGCTTCAAAAGCTCTCTGTAGAAACCAATGGGCAGGGTTCATCCATAGTTATATAAAGTCATTGGTTACAACTATTTTACATTTTTACCTTTAATATTGACAAACGGTGTAAAGTTTGATTTAAAAATTATGTAGGAATTTTTTGTTTATACTTTCCATCTGAGAAATAAAGGGATTCAGTGGCTTCTTAGGCCCACTTAGACGGAAACGTTCTGAACTAAAAGACACAAAAGTGGCGTTCCATTCTGACTTATAACTCTGCATTTAAAAAAGCGTTTTTTGGGGGGGAAATCTGTGTGCAGACGGTGTGTGAAATTTCCTATTTATTGATGCAGTATACACACCAGGTGACTAGGTGCCAACACCACCAAGTCCAAGTGCCTGCATAGAACCTTTCTATTTCTCTTCTTCCTGTTCACTCCTAGCACAAAATACAAGAACAAAGAGAAAGGATGCATGAAAACTGACAATGTTGTCTGCACAGACGAGGAGGTAGGGGTGTTGCTAAACATAACGCTAGACTACAAAGGCGCAAGAAAAGGTGGACTGGGAGTCCTGCCAGTTTAAATATACAGAAATATGGACCAAGCAGTATCCAGTATTGAGAAAACACAGTTTTGCGTTGTCAACACTTTAAACCAGGGGTCTCAAAATCAATTTACCCAGGGGCCACTGGAGGCTGAGTCTAGGTGAGGCTGGGGCCACATCAGTTACCCCTCCCCCCCAAAAACAAACAAACAAAAAAGAACATAGCCAGTGTTGAGTAAGTAAAGTAAGTAATTAAACACTTTGCCTTAAAATCTGCTAATCTGAACTCGAAAATGTCAAAAAGATATTTGCAAAAGCGACATGGCAGTTGTGTAAATTTACCTGCGACCGTCAACTAAACAATACATGGGCCATCTGGCCAGCTGGGAGAAGTATGACAACTTGTGCAATGGTCGCTCTTTCTTCAAAGTTGTGCTGAATTCCGACAAATTTGTTCAAATTTCCAAAATGCTTCCACAAAATGTGTGAAATTTCAGGTGCAAAATATTGGGGCCCAAATATAAGGCGCAAGTTAAGCTAAAACGCGAGTAACTGCATATGTGAGTTAACGGTGCTCACCTGTACTTGCTTTTGCGTTTACACATCCCTGCATCTATCACAGCATCGATTTAAAAAAAATAAATAAATAAAAAATCTGTCTATAACTCTGTCTGCAGTCTGTACAAACTATCCTTCTCTTATTTAATCTGAGCACACATGCACATGTTCACTGCTGCTGGTTCACTTAAATACAGTATAAAAAGAAGATGGGCTGTATCTGAAATGGACCTAATGGACTGCTCTGTGCACACAAGCCATAATGAAACTAGTAATTGTCTTTGAAACTCCTCTGCTCACTTTAGGAACAGAAGGCATCCATTCCCTAACTTCTACCCATGAGGCGCTCTCACCTATTAACCAATCGTGTTTGAAGGCGATTTAATAAATAAATAAATAAATAACCCAAAGGCCCCCAGACCCTAAAAAGCAAGGAAATATACGGCTTTTCCTGCTGGATCAATACTGCTGGGACGCTCTGAAGTCCAGTACACTCCCCCGCGAGGCCTCGATAATGGATGGGTTTGGGACGCACTTGATAGTGTGGATTATGCGCGCGGGGCACTAAAGACACGAGTCGAGGTATTGAGGCTGTAGTGAGGTAGCGGCAAAATCAATAGCTCATTACACAGAGCTGTCGGGGCCAGGCCATGGAGGCGAGGCCAGCGCTTGACTGGGGGGATTACTGGTTTGATTGTCAGGGTGATGGAAAGATGGCCCGGCTCCGGAGAGCGACTGAACGTACGCGGGTCGGAGTGCTGGCTCTGATGCAGCACAGTGATTTCTCTGGGGATGTGGGTTTAGCTCGTACAGCTCAGTCTGATGATGTCTGGTCATATTTTTTTGCGATGGAGTTTTCATATTTATGGCTTCGTGATCTGTGTGTGTTGTGTTGCAAAAATAATCTAAAACTTTATTCACATGTGAGCAGAGGTATTCAAGCGAATGAAAACTAAGACTAAAACTGACACGAAGAGTGAAAAAATAATTGTCAACTGAAATAAAATAAACTTTTTTTTTTTTTTATAAAACGAAAACTGAAATACAAACTAAAATTAAGAATGCAAAACTAATTGAAACTAAATAGAATTTGTGAACTTTTTAGTTTTACATCCTGGAACCGAGCAGGTAGGGACATGAAACAACAGGGAATTGTCTATGATGCACTGGATTTCTGGATGTAAGAGAAGATATTTAGCCTAAAATAAAGATATTTACCCAAAAATAATGACCCAATATCTTTAGATCCAGTCAGTGATTTAATTGAGTATTTTCAATTGTATTGTCCTGCTGTCATCTGGTCTGAGAAATCAGGATACAACTTCTCTAAAACAAAATGTTTTTCTTCAAATTAATAAGAAATAACTGAACTGTAGATCTACAGGCGCTTGAGTGTGTTTCTGTTCAGATGTGTTGGTGAGTTTCACTATGGAGACTCACATTGATGTCCCCTCAACTCTGATTTAATTTAAACATGCTACCTCTTCAAGAAAAGACTGTTTTCTTAAAAATTTAATGTTGATGATTGATGATTGTTTTTGCACTGCATTCTGGATACCAGCATCTTTTAACCTCTTTACGTTACATTTTTCTAGCTACTCGAAGTAAAGAATAAAGATAGATTAAAGATTTGACATTGTTGTTGTAACGTTCTTTTATCATAGATCTTTTTGATCGATATCTACAAGTCAGCAAGTCAAAACGAAAACTGAAGTAAAGCTAACCGAGTTTCAAAATTAAAACTACAAATGACCTAACTAAAACTAAACTGAAATAATCAAACAAACTCAAAACCAAAATAAAAACCATCAGAAAATTCAAAACTGTTGTAACTCTGCATGTGAGTACACTAGCATATGTGGAAGCAAGAGTTGCTGCTCTTATTACCACCAACAAATCTCTTCTTCTCTTTTTTTATTTGTAGTTCGGCAGGACGGAGGTCATTGACAACACTCGGAATCCAGACTTCGTCCGGAAATTTGTCCTGGATTTCTTCTTTGAAGAGAAACAGAACCTGAGGTTTGATGTGTAAGTAGCTTCACTTATTCTAAACTTTAAACATGTCAAACTTAAATCCAGCCCGCTGCTTCATTTTTTTATGATAAAAATCACAGTTTGACATTTTATCACAAAAATTCACATTTGCTTTTACAAAAAAAAAAAAAAAAAGATTTAATATTGTGAATGTCCCAATTTTACAACACTGGCTACTGTCAGTCAAGCACGTCAAATAAATCTGACATCTGATTGGTCAGCCATATTGCTTAATAAAAATTTATCTGATGTGGTACAACAAAATTCATCCACTGTAAAGTTGTCATGGATGTAAAATATCACAATAAAGACTTTTTCTACCAGGCTGTAAATACGTTTAATTCTGCTGCAAAGTTGGTACTTTTAACACGGAGGGGGTCAGTGGGGTCAACGGAGGGGGGACTTGCTCTGTTTTAGAGCCTACACCTAGTGGTCAGTGGAGGAACTGCAATAAAGCTTACTTCTTGGATGAGCTTCAACCCAGAAATGGGATTGTTGCTGCTTGGTCTAAACATCATGGAGGAAACAAACAAAACAAAGCTACAGCTCTGCAGAAAAGACCCCACACTGCCACCTAGCGTTGCGGTGGTGTAGCTGCAGACCAACAAAAACGGCAGCATGAGAGTAAACGGCAACAATAATGTGGGTTGTATATGTAGGCTAGGTGTGTAGTGGCTATGTAGAAGCACAGATCACGCTGTTTTATGGTGTATTAATTCAGAAAACCAGGTCATTCTAAAGCTTTGACATACTTTTTCTTGCCACCCTAGTCATGATGCATCATTTTGTACACATAATTTGTGTCTTGCAGGTACAATGTGGACTCCAGAAGCTGTAACATATCCAAACACGTAAGTGCAGTATGTTACGTTGTGCTCAAAGCTGACGGCCTCCATCAGCGTAGAGGTCATTTTAAGCGAATAATTACAGCAGCCGATGATGAATTAGCATAAATGAAATATGCATTTATTACATTGCAAAGTCATCCTGTGACAATGACTTCTGTTCTTTTCTTTCCTTCTGAAATGAACAACTCGGGAGAACAGAAGGTGGGTGCTTTCACTTGCAGATTTTTTAGACTCATGAGTCCCTTTTTGTTCATTTCGCTTTTCATTTCACCGTAAACCTCAGCATCCCAAGATGAAACTTGTAATTTTGTGGTGTGATTCATTCACTGTGACTTTATTGTATTCTTTTTTTTCTCCTATTCCTTCACACCTGGAAAGCTTCCGCCATTGTGTCATACTTCATTTTACATGTCTGCGTTTTCTCATCAGCTCAGGTAAAAAAACAAACAAAAAAAAAACTTTCAGAACTGCACTTCAGAGGCGACGCAGCTGTTGCTGCTTCGTTGGAGGACGCTCCAGCAGCATTGTGCATTCACACATCTTCAGGGCTCACATTTCCACCCTCCGGCGCCCACGCACCACAAACATCGGCCCTCTGCTCCTGTTGCAGCGCTGTGTTGTTTTATTATGCCGTGTCATCTCTGCGTTTCATGTTGCCATGTGTTTTTCTCTGTAGTGTGTGGGAAGCATCGAAACCACAAAAGCTGTTCTTTGCTAAAAATGTTGTACGAAGGGGAAACGCTCCCAACTACACCGATGACATTTCATTTCAGTGCTGCCTTTTGATCAGTCCGTCAGCGAGCAGCTGAATTATGCAGCCCTTTATGGCTCCTGAAAGGAGCTCCAGTGTTAAACCAACCCCACGGGTGTATTATTAGATGGTAAGACTTGAAAATTTTTATTAGGGACCAAAACAATGTGAAAGCATCAACAGTTTTAAGTCAGAATAGTAGATGTGTCACAGTAAAATCAGGATACTGTGTTGTTTCTTAAGCCTATCTTTTAAAAATAAAGTTTAAGAGGTGACCTGGTATTGCAGGAAAAAGTCCGCTGAGGCTGGACTTTAACACCAAAGACTTATTCTCAGCGAGACACTGCATCAGCCCCAGTTCACAATATGGACATATGGCAATATGGAAATCTCCCCCTCCCCTGTTTCTTGTCAGCATAACATTTTTATAGGCTGTAATTTTCATTCATTTCATATTCACTCTGATTGGTTAATGGGACAGAAAACTGAACTTCTCACCTAAACTGGTAACTGTCTTCAGCTCAGCCAGAAGCTTTCACTGTCCCTTTCAGACGTAATACATGAAGGGCTGAAGACAGACACTGCACCTGCAGCTTTAAACATGTTACATTTAAGACTTTAAGATCTTTTTACAGAGTAAATGGGTGAAACCTAAAGCAGCACAGAGGAACTTTTGCCATGCATTTACACATGGCAAACAACGAAGCAACATGGAAAAAAACTGTTGCTGTTGTTGTTTTAATTCTGTAAAGCACTTGACGTTAACCGTTGCACAAGTGGTATGAAAAGTGTTATGCGAATATACTATCACACAACTATCACATATTTAAGACTTTTTAAAGCCTTAAAGTCTGATAGTTGTATTTTAGACTATTTTTTTTTAGTCCTGCGGACTCCCTGAAACCGTCTTTAACCCTCTGACAAGATTTAAAAAAGAAAACGGTGAAGTTGAGCTATACATAGTGATCCTGCATGTATTTTCTTAATTTTGTGAATGTAAAGAAAGTTTATGGTTGACATCTAAATCCATTTGTTGCCTTGTGATAAATCTGCATAAGTCGACTACAGATGACGCAAACTGCTGACGGTAGCTGAAATTAGAGGAGATTGTGGCTTCTTCTTCTACAGAAGTGGATATTTATATTTTTAGGAGTTTACTATCCAGAACAAAGGGTTGTTCTAGCATTTAAGGAATGTTCCTTGAAGCATGACCCAGTTGTTCTAATGAACGTTTGTGTTAATGGTGGGACTGAACTGTAAAGTTAATGTTTAATTTAAAATGACGAGACATGAAGAAGAAATTGTAATTTAATGACTTTAATATCTCTGCTGCTATCCCAGTCGTTTTTACTCACATAATTACCATTGAGTCTGTCATCTGTGGCATTAACCCTGGAGTAGAGTTGAAGATGAAAGATTCAGAGCGGCTTTGAGTTACTGACTTCATTCTCGCTGCTGCCAACTGATGAAACTGTGGGGCTGCCAGCCCAAACCCCCCATTAGGCATGTCTAGATTATAGACAGACTTTCTGTTTGATGGTCTGACCAGCCAAAAGCCACATAAAATGCAGTTTTGTTCCCCCCCAAATCAGATTCAACCACGTATGTAGGTGATTTCAAATAATAATTATATATAATAATAATAATTCCAGTCAGATTTGCCTCAAACTAAACGGTCTTGTTGTTCAAATAAGATTTCATATACTCGATGTCACTCACAATACAACACCAGCATTTGAATAAACATAATAAAGCTGCAAATATGTTTGTAGAAGGGGCGTGGTCTTTTGATTGATGGCAGACATAGGCAACGACTGGCTGTCGTCATTTTTAGAGCGACACTTCGACCTCTTTGGGCAGATGAAATTAGTTACACATATATGGCGCAACACAAACGACTTTTATTTGTTTTGTCCTCCAGTGATTCTATGATTTACTGCTGTACCACGTGCATCCTGCATTCAGTGGCATTCAGGGCTTAATTTGAGCTGGATCCTGGATCCAGATCAAGATCCGGGAACTCTTAGTTTGACAGGATGCTTTCAGGTAACTGTTTGCTTGAATCCGATAAGTCTCAAGGCTACGAATAATAAAGCCAAGAACAAAATTGACTACCTTGAACAAATAAAACAAAAACAAAAAGCTAAAATGTACAGTTTATGTAATCTCCAAATAATTACACAAAACATAAATTTTAAATATAACGGCCACTCACGAGCTTCTTAAAATCATCTAAGATGTCCCTTCAAGGTAGCATAAAATAATATAAAATTACACTGAAAAGAGAAACATTTGAAACACATTACGTAGCACATCACATTTGAAATAAAAGGTGCCATTTGTCAAAATAACGAAGCAAAATATGGAACAGGGATGAGGATGAGACGCAGCGGGCTGCAGTGTGGGATATACTGAACAACTAGTAAGGTAAGACGTGATCCTGCACTTAACACACTCTAAAACACTTTATTTGTAATTGTAACAAAAAAGAACTAAAGGTCTTCAAAAAATAATCAGGATGTCACAAGTCTAAGTCATGGCTGGTTTGACCTCATTAAACAATGAAACCATCTATTCAGATCCTCAATATACATTACTGATGCAAAATGTGACATGTCATCGTTCAGGCTTCTCCAAAACGATCGTTATATGATCAGTTTTCTGATTAAATTAAACCTGTTTCAACTTCATGAAGGAGAGGAGACAAAGAAACTCTGGTATGTTGACGAAAAACTGCTTCTGGACAGCTTTTGTTCACAGAGTCAGTTACCGTGGAAACAGAGACCAGGTTTAGTTCACAGAGTCAGTTACCATGGTAACAGAGACCAGGGACCTGTATCATGAATTAGGGTTAAGTTTTCTGGGTTCCCCTGACCTATCCAGTTCAACTTACCCGAACAAACCCCAGTCAGGATAATCAGTATCATGACGCTGTCTAGCAACTCAGTAACTTGTCTCATCAAGACTCATGAACACGCGTTTAAAGGGCAGGTTCCAAAGAAGCGGACCAATCACAATCATGAGCATAATGAGCATCATAAGAGGGAAAGAGAAAGCGCGTACTTTGCAGCCGAGGAACAGCGACTCATGCTGATAAACTACGAAGAAGAAAAACAAAACCTATATGAGAAATCTAACCCTATTACCACTGCCAGGAGACAAAATAGCTGGCGACACATAACAGGCAGCATAAATGCATAAGTTACACATATATCTGATACTGATCACAGCTGTGAATCCCATCAAATCAATGCGTTGCGCTGATGAATAGAATGGATGACAATTAGTCATTAAGTCTTCTTCCCCAGATGCAATCCCTAGGAGGGGATCAAGGACATAAAAATAAACATAAAAACATCATTGCGTCCGGTAAGTTGGTCTAATATAATGTCAGGCTGGAATAAAGCTTGAAGCCTTGGCCACTATTAAATCATATCCATATTCCAAGTTATTGGCCGGAAAATGGAAAGATATTTTATTCATCCCAATGGGAAGTTCACAACGAATAAAATGAAATGAATAAAATCCATTCAGCTATTGAGCTGTGGTAGAAAGTAGTAGGTTGATTCTTGTAAACTTATACTATAAGATTTTACAAAAGCAAGTTATAACTGTAAGCCTTGGAATTGAACCCACTACCTTCTGCTTAGCAGACTGTCAATGAGCCTCAGGAGCCACAGACACTTGCTATGCAGTTGTATTTGAAATGTCGTCACATGGTATTCTTCGATTATAGGCCAACATCTTGTTGATATTTTTCCAACGGGCAAACACTCTCCATGCGTTGTCTTTCCAATAAACCTTTTTACATCTTGCCACGTCTGCAAGATGTACAGTGGGGAGAAAAAGTATTTAGTCAACCATCAATTGTGCCAGTTCTCCCACGATGACAGAGGCCTGTAATTTTCATCATAGGTGCACTTCAACTATGAGAGACAAAATGAGAAAAAAATCCAGAAAATAACATTATCTGATTTTTAAAGAATTTTTTTCCAAATCATGGTCTAAAATAAGTATTTGTTCAATGACAAAACTTCAGGTCAATATTTTGTTCTATAGCCTTTGTTGGCAATGACAGAGGTCAAACGTTTTCTGGAAGTCTTAAGATTTTCACCACTGTCGCTGATATCTTGGCCCATTCCTCCATGCAGATCTCCTCTAGAGCAGTGATGCTTTAGGGTTGTTGTTGGGCAACACAGACTGTCTTCACAGCCTGGTGCAGGTCTACAGTTTGGTTTCTGGTGTCCTTTGACAGGTCTTTGGTCTTGGCCATAGTAGAGTTTGGAGTGGGACTGTTTGAGGTTGTGGACAGGTGTCTTTTATACTTGTCACCAGTTCAAACAGGTGCCATGAATACAGGTAACGAGTGGAGGACAGAGGAACCTCTTCCAGAAGAAGTTCCAGGTCTGTGAGAGCCAGAAATCTGGCTGGTTTGGAAGTGAACAAATACTGGTTTTTCCACTATCATTTGCAAATAAATTCTTTAAAAATCAGACTGTGATTTTCTGGATTTTTTTTCTCCCATTGGTGCACTTCATACTTGAAGTGCACCTATGGTGAAAATTACAGGCCTCTCTCATTTTTTAAGTGGGAGAACTGGTACAACTGGTGGCTGAATAAAGCCGTTTTTTCCCCACTGTATGTGTGCTGTCCAATGACTGTATATAATAATATAATGCTGTCTGGGAGAGCACGCCATTTTCCCTGAAAAGCTGATTGGCCAGTGGGTGAGGCTTTATATAGGATTGGATTCCCTCCTATGGAGCAGGTTAGTCGTTCAGCGTATGTTACCACGGTGATGTAGCTCGATAAGTGATTACCCAGTTTCGTGATACAGAAAACCCAGGATTAACCCTGAAGTTACCTTGCTAAAGCAAAGTCTAGCTTCGCGATACAGGCCCCAGGTTTAGTTCAGAGTCAGTTACCATGGTAACAAAGACTAGGTTGAGTTCAGTGTCAGTTACCATGGTAACAGAGACCAGGTTTAGTTCAGAGTCAGTTACCGGAGCACTCAGTTTCTGAAACTGGATCAACTGAACCCTCTTTCTTGGGGTTCAGTAACCTCTCTTTCTGAAATGGACCCTACGTTTGTATGTGACAGACTGAGGTAAATAAACAATCCATGGACAGAAGGCTGGTCTTCAGAAAAAAAAGGTGATGCCACCTCAACAAGACGCATTAGTTCGTTGGGCTTCAACCTGGAAGTGGGAATGGTTGAAGCTTGGACAGGGCATGCCTTTGCGAGATTTTTCTGCGTTGATCAGGCCAGCGTGTCATTGGGAGTAAAACTGGAGATTTTTATGCAAATGTTCTAGAATGTCAGTACGTAAGCGTCTTCTGAGGATAAAGTTCAAGACTTGTAAAATTAAAAGGAAATGTATCAACACTTTGTCTTCTCCACCTGAAGGACTTCCTTGGCCAGACCTTCTGTACGCTCGGAGAGATCATCGGCTCCACAGGAGGACGGATGGAGAGGACCCTATCGTGAGTCTCTAACAGCTGTTTTATTGTCTCATAATGATATTTTTGGTGGGGGGGGGGGAGGGGGGGGGTGGGGGGGGGGGGGGGGGGGGGGGGGGGGGGGGGGGGGGGGGGGGGGGGGGGGGGG
>JBAMYA010000006.1:12177355-12207453 GCA_037176975.1 Arrhamphus sclerolepis | reverse complement strand
GACTTTTATTTAACAGAAACTAGTTATGTAAAATTTTTGCTTGCTTAATCTTGTGTGTGTGTGTGTGTGTGTGTGTGTAGGGGGGGTTTATGCAATGATTTTGCAGCGACTTTGCACAAAAAGTTGCGAGTTTTATATATCTAGTTTTGTTACAAGAAAATTCAGAAATTGCAACATTTCTATTTATTAAACACAAAAACAACATGCAGTCTCCATTTTCAACAAAATTTGCTTAAAAATCTCAAAACTGTAGTCATAAAGTGCATATAAAATGTATGCTATTCAAATTATTAAAAAGGTGCAATTTCCTTCAACAGCAACTTAAATTAAGAACAATGCGAATTCTTTGCAACTTTATCCAACTAGCTCAGTATAATATTGTTAAAGACTAAACTTATTCAGCTTTTGCTGTAATTTCTAAAAACTAACCAACTGTAGAATTGTTTAGGGGAATTTCTTTGTATTTAACAGATTTGTAGAACGTTTGGAGAATATGACCAACAAGATGTATCTTTGTAATAAACACAAAGATCCCATTTACACACAAAAAAAGACTAGACAAATAAAAAAATTAAAAAAAATCAACAAAACAAATCATTTGATTGAGCTCTCAGAGCCAAACAGAATAATTCTTGCATGTTTATTTTATGAAATTCAGAAGTGGCTATGTTTGAGGTTCAATCCAATAATACAAAAGTAAAAAGTCACACAGTTATAAACTGCTTCAGTCTCCCTCCAGAAAAATGAGAAAAAAAAGAGGTGCCATTTCATATGTATGTAAATAAACCTGAGTTTAAACCACAAACCATCACACATCTTAAATGTAAACTCTACAACTCCAGACGCGAATGTGATGGCTAATTGTTTCCGTCAGATTTTATTTTGTTTTCGAAAAAGTGTTTATCCAGCAAAGATTTTTGTTTTTGATCCACCATAATGTTTAAAGTGTAGAATGAATTACATCTTCTTTCACGCATAACATTTGGAAGTACATTTTCACGGTCTTTCTGTGTTATTTTAGTAATCAGATAAACAGCTTATCTTTTATACTTTCACAGATTGATAAAACTGTCTGCTAACTGGTGGAGCTAGCGTTTGTAGTTTCGCTTCCAGAACTGTGGGACTTTCGTTCTCTTTCTCTCAGCATTTTTGCTCTGCGTGACCAAAAATTGCGGAGAGGTGTGTAACGTAGAAAAATGACAACCCTCTGCATATATTGCAGACTTTGGTTGAATTTGCGTTAATTATTGCAAAATCCTGGAGGGACTGGATAGTAGCAAAACGTATCTCACATTGTTGAATCCCAGTAATTCACCTAAGGACTAGAAATCCAACAGGAAAGATGGCGAAAAATGCTCCAAACTCATCTAGTGATTTCAAAATATTTATGTTCCATTATGTCGTTAATTTGTTCCCTTGTTGGTGAAGCTGTTCTGTACTCATGACAGTAAAAGTGAAGAAGGATGGGGTAAAATCTAATTGCTGATGTGAGAGGACAGTTGAAACAGTAGTTTCAGTCATCTACAACCTTTTTTCATCTCATCAGGCTTTGTGGTGCTGTAAATAATATAAGTGGATATATGGCGTGCAGCGTGGCTGCAGATCACCCCCCACCCCCCACCCACGCTAAAATCTTAGTAACATAATTGTGCATAAGTGTGTACAAACACGTGTGTTTATCAATATTGAAGTATCTAAAGTTTTGTGCTGGTGGTCCATATCCACCCGCTGTACAACGTTATGCACTTGCAAAGAGAGTGAGCACTTACTGTCAGCATTTGACTAGTTCCTAGTATTGTCCTGCTGTTTTAGGATATTACAAGTTGGAATACTCTGTAATTAGATATTCATACAGATATTAAGCTACAGAAGTGGCAAGTGATCAGCTGCTGATCATAATTGGCTGATTTTCATCTGACCTGGCCTGCCCGTTGATATTATTATTACTATAAATATAGCTGTAATATTTTTTTCCCAAGGCTGTACATACATTATGCACAAAACAAGACTCAACCCAACATTTAAATAGCATATCTTTGCTTCACTGTCAACATTAGGAAGCTCACAAAGGCTAAAAAGTTAAAATTAGGCATATAGACCTTTAATACCAGATCTAAAAAAAACAAAAAACAAAACAAAACCTAAAGCAACTTTTCAATTCTGAGATTTTAGCACCCTCTGCAGGCATCTGGGTGAAGTACTTCTGACAGTCGCCATTACTGAATGTGTTTACTGGCCAATGCAGAAGCAGGGAGAAAGGCAACCTGAGGAAACTTCTGGCTGACTGTGTGAAGAAAAAAAATATATATATATATAACTTGGATGCAGGTATCAGTGTATTATTTTTGTGACAGTGTGACAAGCATATTAACATAAATAGAGATGGATTTGCATTTGCAGTCAGTGATTCATCCTTGGATTTCCGGAGCATTCTTGCTGACTACTTACAATATTCCAACCTATATGAGGCTGTGAAGACGTTAAAGTGAAAAGCAGCTCTTGCAAGTGAAGGGCGTCCTGGGATTCAGAAGTTGCTTTGTTGGTTTCTGCTGACATCAGGCCCACTGGGTCTGAAAGCTCAATAATAGCTCCTAAAAATAATTAAATGTTCTTTAGTAAGAAAATTGAATCTGGCATTTTATGATGACAGTTATTTTGTTCCGCTTCAAGAACATCCGGCATGCTCAAGAATATCTAACGGATTAACAGGTAGGCACATCAGCTGGTAGCCCGTGTTGTTAAGCTGGTGACACTGGCCCTTACAATAATTCATTCATTTCATTTAAGGATTTAATTAATAATCTTTATTTAAGATGAGCAAAAAAAGAAAATGACCTCAACATATCAGGCAGAAAGGGTGGAAAAAAAACATAAATTAACCTCTAATCTGTGTCATAGTCCAATTTAACTAATCTGACCAGACACATTTAGCTACAAAACTGCTGTCAGTTTCAGTTTATAGTAGAGCTGCTAAATATCAGAAAAACATGCATTATCACACATGATAACCGCTATGATGGTATGATATAAATATGAATTCATTTTTCTCCCTTTGTGAAAATAACCTATTAAGACATGTACACATACACACAATAAAAAAAACCCAGAATATATCATTTCTGTTCCAGCAACATGGTTTCTGATAAATAAATAAAAATTGCATCTTACAACACTGTTTGTATAAATTAGCATCTTACTTGACGTGCCCGGCAGTGCGGCACAATCTGATTGATCAAATATATCATTGACATTTATAGTGTGACTGTATGGCATGTGGAAAATAATGGAATATATACGTAAGAAATAAGACCAAAATCCTAGTACGCACAGTGTTGAGTTTCCACCAATCATGCACCAAATGAATTTAGCCACAGTTATCACCTTTGATTGCTGTGAACATCCTGTGTGTTTATTTTTCAGATTAAAAAAAAAAGAGCAGGAAATATATATATATATATATATATATATATACTTGCTCTTAGCTTTGAGCACCTGAAAAAAGTGACCTTGGTGTAAGATGAATTTTGTTTCGCTTTGTAACATCTGGTTTATCTGTAAATGTGTGTGACTGGCGCCCATGTTGGCTCCTGCATGACAGGGAACACCGTTTTACACTCGGACTTTCAGCCTTTGATGGATGTTGAGTCTGAATGAGTGTGACTCAGTGTTTTGCTCTTGTTTTAATCACAGTCTGTGGTTTCTTCCTGTGTTTTCCAGGTGTAAACAATGGTTGAAGAACTGTCATCGCCAAGACTTGGCATCACAATCTGCTGAGCAGTTGCACAAGCAGTACAGACTTTGTGCCAAGCACTTCGAGTCCTCGATGATTTCTGATCAGGTAAGGAGCAAACCTTACCTGACTCGCTGCTTAGAGGTCTCATATACTGGGCTAAATTTCTTTTTCTTCTTACATTCATAAGTTGAAACTGTTTGAAAATAAGAGACCAGGGCTGTGTTCCAATATCCATACTTCCGTGCTTACTATACTCAGTTTGAGTGCGTAGGGTGTTCCAGTTCCGACTGCGACACAAATAAGTGCACTGAAAGGACCCAGATGGTTTACCCAAAAGGGCCAAAACGCTGAGTGCAGGACTTTCTTTACTCTTCGTACTTCACGTCTGCCACCTTAGCTACATAGCGGAAGAGGTGGAGCCAGGTGGATCCAAGTCAGCTTGAAAAAATAAAAGAAAGAAGGCTAGCGTAACAGCAAAAACGGCAACTGGATCGGTTACAGCTCCAGAATCTTATAGGTATTAAATTTTGTGGTTTTACATTTTAATAATTTGGGTGGGTGATGAGCCGAGGCGACAATCGTGACGTAACTTCTGGTAAGTGGACCATTGAGTATCCGACTTGGAACGACACGTACTTGCCGTACTCTCCGCACGTGTCATTCCAAGTCAGATACTCAACGTACTACGTTTAAGTGTACTCATTAAAGTATGGATATTGGAACACAGCCCAGATGTACATTTGAGTAAATAAAAGTTGTCTCTGTCCTAGTAGAGAATCTGAGTTGGGGAAAAAAGATTCTTGGAAATGTTGGTCGCTAGCGGGGGAATTCATGAGCTGAGTGACTGAGGGTGTGTGATGCAGTGTGCTAATCCTACTGGTGCATGTCAAAAACCAAACGTTTATTTATGGAATCTGCAGTAGTGATTTAGTGCAACTAAAAACTCAAGCTGGTGTTAGTCCAGCGTATCAGACCTCAGCCAAAGTTTGGTAATTTTCTTGTTTTTTTTATTTTATGTCTAAAGTGTCCTTGAGTGATTTGAAAGGCGCTGTGAAATAAAATGTCTCATTATCATTATTATTATTATTAAAATGTTTGTCACTTATGTTTACTTATAATGAAAGCAGCCTTTATGAAATGTTGATATGTTGTTGTGCCATTTAAACGTCTAAATTCAAAAATAAACAGAACTTGCAATCAGCGCATGATGTGAAGAAATAAACATTAAATAAGTAGTTTCTGTCAGGAGACCAACCCATGTGGAAGTATTCAGTTATGTCTGCTTACAGTGTTTATGTAGCTAAATTATATAAAAATATATTTTAAAATTTCCAGCAAAAACTGTCAGGTGTTTAGCCTGATTAACTTTCACTTTGGATTTCAGTTTACTACCAGTCACAAATCTGGACTCACCATCTCATTTAATGGTTTTCTTTATTTTCATAACTATTTACGTTGTAGATTGTCACTGAAAGCATCAAAATTTGTGAATGAACACATCTGGAATTATTTAGCAAACAAAAAAAGTGTGAAATAATTCAAAACATGTTTTATATTCTAGGTTCTTCAAACTAGCCTCCCTTTACACACTCTGGATGAGCTTCATGAGGTGGTCACCTGACACGGTTTCCACCAGCAGGGTTCTGCTGGAACGCTGCTGCGAGCGCCGCGTTCAGATGACTGCTCTCCCTTTTTTTGTTTTGCTATTTAACAAAAGTGTGAAATGCAACATTAACAATTTAGGAATGTGCTAAAGTTATAAGTAAAGACGACAAAAAAGAAATATAACAACAAATGCTGAAGAAATAATAATAATTGACATGGCTATATGAAAAACTATATAAATACTTACAAACAAGCATTAAAAATGCTGACAAAATGTACAAAACCTCAAAAGCACCGTAATGTAGCGTATCTATGGAGTTAGTCTAAATAGTCACAAATGTGCAGGACAAGATTCACACGTGTTTGTGATTCACACAAATACAGTTCCTGGTCTGTGGACTTCTCTGCATCTGTGTGGGAACTTTGAGACTCCCTGACGTGCCTCAACTCACAAATGCATTCTTTTTAACACGGAATGATCTGCAACCAATCAGATATCTTCCTTGTTTCAGCCAATCATAAGAACGCACCCCGAGTGGGAAATGATGTGCTCATAAGCCAATCACATTAAACCATTCAAACAGTGCATGTGTGAATCATCCTGCACATTTGTGACTACTGAGCCGGTTCTAACTGCATACGTATCAACGCAAAGCTGCTTATACGTATGCGACAGCTCTCAGAATCTGTTGGAATTACGTTGTTAGCGTAGATGTCCAGGAGTTGCAGTAATTTGAAAAATGCAAGTCGCCGGCGACAGCTCTGGTTTATTATTCACTTAAATCAATGACTGGAGTGAAGTTCTGCAAAACCATGTCAGTCCGCAGTGTTTCCATCGTTGCTACCTGCTGACTCAGCAAGTTCATAACTTTCTCGGTTCAGCAGCTGGATGAGTCAACCAGCGTAGCCGAGTCTGTCTCGGATTCGGCTCTGCTGACTCAGCGGTATTTCCGCTACGCTGCCGTCTGCTCTCACTCACTCCATTTGAACTTAGCGTTAGCAGCTAGAGGACTTATTTAAACCGTGTTCGTGGAGACGTTGAACTTGTGATTCAGATCATTAACCTGAGTAAATGAAGAACTGACCAGCTCTACCGGCGCCGCGATAACGGCGAGTGGGCGAAGAGACAGGAAGAGAGGCTACGAGTTAACAAAAGTCACACGGAAGTAGATCAGTGCTTAAAATGGGTAGAAAACATTTTAAAATGATGATGATGGTGGCGCCACGCCATCGTCGTATGGTGGGGAGACCCCGGACCAGTCTGGAAGCAGCTCCCAGACGTGCTGAGCACTGGTTGGTCCTTCTGCCTTCACTCTGCAAAGGGTGGCTGCTTTGAGGAATCTAAAATATAAAACATATTTAGAGTTCTTTCATGTTTTTTGTTTGCTACATAATTCCATATATTTAGCTTCACAGTTTTGATGTCTTCAGTATGTGAAATGTAGAAAGTAATAAAAAGAAAGAAAAATCAGTGAATGAGAAGGTGTGTCCAGACTTCTGACTGGTAGTTTAGGTAATCGGCTCCAGCGGTTTTTACAGTCAGGTCACTTCAAAGGTCATGCTGTCTTATGAATGTTGTATGAACGCAGGTTATATTTGATATTGGGATATGTTGCCGAAGTAGATGATAATAATAATAAAAAGAAGATGGTTTAAGGATGTAACATTAATATCCCCAAATTTGATTATCCATTCAAGTGTGCCAAGCATGACAGCAGACCTCCACTGATGTTGGATCGTTTACATTTTTGTCCTAACATTTTCAGATAATCTGTGATATGATATGATGGTTTATATCAGGAAAGACGTTTGACAGATTTTAACTAGGATTAATGTCTTTACAAAATAACCAAAGTATTGTTAAGGCTATCATGGTTTATCTAAAGATGTAAAGAATGTCAACTGTTCAGCCTCAGAATTGTTATGACACTGATAAAACCCTGCAAATTAGGTCAAAGATTACTTGTCGTGCAATCTGTAAAATTTTGTTGAATTAAATTTGGCTGCAGAAAACAATAGGTTTTTATTGTCCCACACAGACTGCTATGTATAAGTGAACTCAGCGTTGTTAACATTTATTGGACATTTATTATTGTGTTAGTGTAACATTTCTGTTTGGACTTTTCTTTTCTTTTTAATAAAACTATAAAAAATGTAGCTTTAAAAGAGGATCTATGTTTTGTTTTTCAGACTGCTTCCAGTTGCGTCTTGAAGGAAGATGCTGTTCCAACAATATTTGACTTTACGACGCCTGTGAATAAGCAGTCGACTTGTAACAGGAAACGAACCCGAGACCCTGTAAGTGTTTAAACCAGTGTTTAAATGGATTCTTTTTGTTATTGTCTATTAACATTTACACACACTAAAGCCCAGATTCTTTCTTCCTATGCAGTCAGAAGAGGAATTGGCTGTTGTGAAAAAAACAAAAGGTACAGACACCAGTACGACCACTTTTAGAATCATTCCTGTGTTTGGTTCATGTTTAGATGTGTTGGCTCTTGATGCAAATCATGATTTACTGAATAGTTTTATGTTTTTGAGATGTTTTCATTCAGAATGTTTTCTGTCATGTCAGAGAATGCAACAGAAGTGGCAGAGGAGACAAAAGTGTTGGGAGAGAACAGTGTAGCAGCTGACCTGCAGAAAGATCACCAAACCCAGGAGGATGTAGCCAGCTCCAAAGCAAAAGAGACATTGAAAGTTTATTTCAAGGAGATCCTTGCACTGACAGGATTCAGCATCAATGGTGCAAAACTCGATGAGCCGATCGGAGGTGGAAGGGGCCAGCAGGCTCTCAATCGGATCTGCGTGGAGAAAATTGACAAGAAAGAAATTCTGCAGTTCAGCGAAGACCTCATGCGCGAGGAGATCCAGAACAACCTTAGACTGGCAAGGTTCTTCTCCATTCTGCTTCAGGACGTGACGAACATAGAGGGAAAGGAGCAGATTCCAGTCTTCATTAGGTCTGTGACCATAGCGGGTTTCCCTCAAAAGCACCTCATTGGGTTCTTGCCGTGCGACCTAGATGCAGAGAATCTATTTTACATGCTTCTTTCTGAGCTGCGAAATAAGTGGGGGCTGAGGATGGAGCACTGCAGAGGACTCACGTATCTCATTACAGGGAACATGTGTCAGAAAATGCGAGACCTTACCTGCAGAATCCTGCAGGAGTTTCCACAAGTAGTTTTGTCACCAAGTGACCCATATGCATTCAACATATGGATAATCCGATGCATGCCTGTGCTCTCTATCCAGAAGGTTGCAGACACTGTAGAGGAGGTGGCCTCATTACTCAGGAGCACCCCAGAGCTAAGCAAGCGATTGGAAGGGAAGATCCAGATGACGTATGGGCATTTAAAAGGGGAAGTTGACAGGATCAAAGCAGGTCTCAGTGGGAATTGGGAGTATGGCACTGATGCCTTCCAGACCATGCTGGAAATTCTCGAACCATTCCTTAATTGCATCAATGAGATCATTTCAAAGGTGGATGAAGATACTGCTGAACAGATGGCCAAGCTCAAGCCAGTTTTGAAGAATTTCAATTTCATCATCACACTTGTTGTTCTGAAGAACACTCTCTGCTGTGTGAGCATACTTAACTCAAGTCTCAGGGGAATAATCAGCATCAGCAGTACTTTGCAGTACACAATTTCCAATGCCTTAAAGCTGGTAAGCAAATACCAACAGGAGCTTGCAATATTTCACAGGAAATGGTTTTCAGATGCAGTTTGTCGAGCAAAGAAGCTGGGAGTGGAGGTCACCAAACCAGAGATGGCTCAAGCAGACACAAGTGAGACGCCACTGGAGGACTTTTACAGAGAGACCCTGAGTCGGCCTATCCTGCAGTATCTTGTTGCAGAGGTGAAGAGAGTGTTCAGCACAGAGATGGTGAGGATTCTCCGGTGGCTCTCCTTAGTGCCCTCTTACATGGCAGACCACAATTTCAGCATTCGCAGGGATAAAGTAGCAGATGCAAACTTAAACAACCTTGCACGGCCGGACACGTTTTACGAAGAGCTCGGTTGTTGGGAAGTGAAGTGGAGGCATGCAAGCAAGCGCAGAATCCTGCCAACCACAGTGTTTGCTACACTGAAGATCCCTGATATTGGGTTCTATCCAAATGTGCAAAGCCTGCTGAGGGTGTTGGGTACTGTTCCCTGTGTAAACGCAGAGGCGGATGTGTATGGTCAATACCATATGGTACTGGAGCGGTGCCAGTCCTACCTGAAAGCCACACCAGACGACCAAAGACAGTGCAGCATGGCGTTTGTGTATGTCAACCAGGATGTGCACTTCAGTGTTGAACAGATGGTGGAGTCGTATGCCCAGAAGCACCCAGATATCCTGCAGTTGCTGCAAACGGTTGGTAGATGTTCATAAGTAGAACATTAACGTTTCTTTTGCAGTTCATCCTGAAATAACATGGAATTGTGTGGCTTTTTTTTACAGAACGATTCAACAGAGAGGCCAACACAAGGTGAGATGACTTAGAAATAAATTATTTTCCAAGGCTGTGAGACTTTTCAGACATGTTTTTCAAGGTGGCTAACTTGTCCAAAATGGAAAATGGAGGCTTTTTAATAATCGAGAGGACTAATAAATAAACCCTGAGACTTATAAAATATACACTGGCTGTGATAACTGGTGGAGGAATGATATCTTGAAATAAAATCATCAATATGAGCATTTAAATATTCTTAAAATTGTTATATATCCCAGATGTCACATTATTAAAAAGTATAGCTGTGTGCAAATAAGGGCTATCTTTTTCCACTTTATGACCCACACAAATTAATGACTATGAAACTGTCTAAAATATAAAATTGTTATTTGATAGATTTGTAAAATCATATTGCTTATTTATTTATTTATCTTGTATTGCCCAAAGAAAAGAAAAGTGTAATTTGGTTCTGCAGAGCACTATCGACATGCAGGGGAAAAGCTTGAGTGAAAAGTGAGTCAGCTACAAAGAATATTAGGCAACCAAAGTTGAATTAAGTTTTTTCTTGTGAACTTTGTAAGCAGTCAATAATTGAAATTGTCATTCCTCACAAACATCAAGGTGCTCATTTATAAAACTGCGCGCAGAATCCCTACTAAAAGTTTGCGTGCGGCAAAAAATATTGCTATTCATGAAGCCCAGCGTGCGCGCAGGTGCAACCCCTTTATAAATCACACTTCTCCTGGAAGTTTGCGCAGGTGAATGTGGCTCAGCCCCCAATTCGCCAGGAACCCCAGAGTGGTTAACACCAGTATTTTAACAGGGATGGCGTGGTTCTGCCGAGTCAGTGTCTCCAATACAGTTCAGCAGAGATCGAAGGGTAGAGCTCTAGGGAGTCTAGATCGGCATGTTAGCCAGTCATCGTCATCATCATCGTCATGGTCCAGGAAATCTTTGTGCTCTCTGAAAACTCTCTCCATCCTGATCCTTCCATTGGTTCAGTCTTCAAGCTTCATCCATGGTGAAGCCTTACGCACAAGTGTCACTGCAGTATTTACATGTTACACTGATTGCTACACACCTTGTCACAATAAATGCACCAGTGAGTGCCATCGCTATATTACTTGCAGGTGTTCGTATGTACATACTGCCTGGAGCTCTTCAGTGAGTGTTCATGGAACGTATGGCTCCATTCAGGGTCACATCTATTATGTTACAGGCATCAGTGTTTCTGATTACGAGGGTCTGTAAGTCTGGTATGAATGCTCAAATGCACGAGGTGGCTTAAATTCACCATCTCACCAGCTGCACTGCCAGTTTTCCTCATCTCCACAGTGTCCGTGCGCAGGATTCAGAGTTTACAGTTATGCACATTCTACCGTCAGGTTTGTTTTTTTCTTTGAAAGTGGCGTGCGCCACATTCAGGCCCTGTTTTGTACGTATACAAGCTTTATAAATAAGCACCCAGCTCCTTTTTTTTGTTGTTTTGCAAATTTCAAAGTCATAATTCAACTTGATTGGTGACCAGTTCAGTTTGGTAACAGTCTTGGACCAGCATCAAAATGTCTGGTTGGACGTTTGAGGTGAATGTCTAAAACATTACAAACACATCAAAAATCTACGGATAAGCCCCAAACAAGATCAATCAGAATTTTACGTAACTTTCCCTTTTTTTTTTTCTTTCTCAAACTGCATGGTGTCATTCTCATGATTGTAGCAGTCACATCATCCATTCATTTTGCAGTATTTTTTTTTTGATAAGTTTTATTTTATCCAGAAACATGGCCAAACTTAGGGAGTTTCAGATGCATCTCAAATTGAGCTGGTTGCTCTTTATCATTATTAAATAACAGACTGTGAGCCCAACACTTTTTAATTGGCCTGCAAAAGTAACAACACAGTTTTTTGTTTGAGTTTCTTTTTACTTACCTGACTGTTAATCCCCGTTTCCCCATTTCATCATATTACACTTTTAATTAATTGCACCATTATGGTAACAAATGAATCTGAAATGCAATAACTATTAATGTGTGTTAATGAAATTTACAATACCTCACAAGAAATCCCCACCTTTGATTTCAGTGCCACCCCATGGAAATCATGCTGAAAAGGATGCTGAAGAGGAACTGCAGCTCATAAATCTAGAGATGGATGCTGAGAGGCTTGTGGAGATGAAATGTGCAGAGACCGACAGAGAAGCTCTGAAATCAGCTTTGCAGGCTGCCGTTACGGCTGCTTACAGCAGTCAAACGCGGCTACGTAACGATGCTTGTTCTGCTCAGGATGGAGAGGTGGAGTATGTGACCAAATCTGAGATGAACGAAGTTCTTGCAGTTTGTGAGGATGCTGTCAGGGAGGGAATTCTCATGGAGGTGGGAAGTTCATTTTTTTCTTTGATTATCGACCGTGTTGTAAAACTGGGAGATAGGGACTATCTTCCACTCTTGCTCAGGTTTGTGGATAGTTTTGATGTCATGCGGTTGGAGCTCATGGGATTCATTGAAGCAGATCTTGATTGTGACGTCATGGTACGTCGTCTTCTGGAAATCGTAACAGTGGACTGGCATCTTGATTTGAATAACTGCAGAGGTCAAGCATACCTTGGTTCTGGTGATGTTTCCTACAAGCTGAAAGCCTTTGCCTGCAAAGTTCAGGAGAAGTATCCTCTTGCTATAAGCACACACTGTTCTTCTTATTCTTTCAACACATGGTGGTCAAAATCAATCCCAGTGCCTGCAGTTAAAAGAGCCCTAGATACATTTGAAGAGGTGTTGATGTTTTTTGGCAGCAGCGCTGCACTGGAGAAGCAGCTCGACCATGTCATAGCCTATGGTCTCAGAGAGAACTTTGAAAAGGTCCAGGAGTTACAAGGGAAGTTCTGCTCACTTTGGCAAGAGAAGCATGATTCTTATGAGGTGTTTGTACAGATTCTTGAGCCCCTAGTCGAATGTCTTGAAAAGGTCAAAAGTAACCCACAAAGATGGAAAACCTTTGAGTCTGATCAAGCAGCAGCCCTTCTTCGCAGGGTGATGGAATTTGATTTCATCATTGCAATGGTTGTCCTGAAGAACGCATGTTCTTTCACCAGAGAGCTGAGTGCGGGTATTCAGAAGGACCAGTTCAGTGCTGCGTCCCAGCTTTGCCAAATCAGTGGTATCGTGGCCACTCTGAACAGAGTGAAAACAAACATGAAGGTGTTTCACCAGAACTGGTTTGATGAGGCGTGTGCAATCGCCCAGAGCCTCAGAGTTCAGATCGAAGTTCCCGAAAACTCTCTGCCAAGAGATGGCATGATAAAACCTGTCGGATATTACAAAGACAGCTTGAGTGTGCCCCTTGTAGACAACCTCATCAATGCTGTGAAGGATCATTTTTCAGAGGACCACAAAGAAGCTCTCAACTTCCTGTCCCTGGTTCCGTGCTCAGTAACTGTGAGTTACATGTTTGAGAGTTTGAAGTCGAAGCCTCCACTGTACAGCAGTGATCTCCCTGATGCTGACAACTTCTTTACAGAGCTGTGTTGTTGGAGAGTAACGTGGAAGACTAAAGTTGCATCTGTGACTATCCCCAGCTCCATCTTCCACACATTACGCCTGCCACTCATGCAGTACTTTGGTAACATCAATACTCTGCTGAGGATTATGTCTGTGCTTCCCAGCACAACACTGGAGGACTGTGGTGTTGTCATGCGCCACAAAAAGTTCCAGGACTACCTGAGATACACAAATCCTGAAGACAGGTCTCCATGTTTGGCAATGCTTCATGTGAGCACGGACTTCAGCAGAGACCTGGACCGCATGGTGACCCAGTGCTTGAAGGTTACCCCACAAGCCTTGGAGGGCATTTGTCTGGTATGTACATGCATACTTTAAGTGTTTTTCCTGACTTTAAGCAGTTCAAAAGTGATTTGTAGTAGTATTTATCCATCTTCTATTTAATTTAGATGCGTGTTTTGTGGTTCACAGCAAAGTCATCAAAATCTGTGTTTGAGTGCTTTAAACAGTTTGAAACCATATTATAAATAATTTAATTCTTATTTTCACAAATATACATTTATATTTCAGTTCACAAAAATAAAAATAATAATTAGGCTAACGAAGGTTAAAAAGCATTTGGCAGCAAAAAGTGAATTGATTACTCCCTCTGACCATGTTGTGCTTTGCTATTACCTGTCATATCTCTTTCTATAGAGCGTTTTAGAGATTTTATAGAGCATCTATAGGTAATGTGATCATAATGTAAAGTAAGCAAAAGCAGTTTGCTAATTAAAGATCAAATAATCCAGTTGTTCACACCATTTGCCCATCATTCGTTATAACCAATTACTCATCATTCAGAGGTGTACTGCAACAGTTGGTGCACAGGTCCTGGTGGCCTACCCTGGTCACTCTCTGGATCAGAACTGGGGTCCAAAAGACACAGCTGTATAACAGGCCGTACCACTGGCAGACATTCGCAAAGGCTAAGCTTCTGACACTTGTTTGTGCATGTGAGGCAGGCGTAGAGAGCAGCTCTTTGTGCCAGGTAGTCCTGCTGTATTCTACGTTTGAGCGATTCAGAAACGTCAGCAGTAACAGGAGAGCGGTGTAGGACGTCAAGAAAGCCCAAGGAAGAGGCACAGTAAAACCAAAACAAGCTGCTCTGTCTAGAAAACCACATGTTGAGTCGGTGTCTGTGTCTGCTTTGTCCAAATAAATTAACTTCAACTTGCGTGATATGAGAGCTTCGACTGAAATGGAAGTTACACGCATGTTCTCTTTAACCTTTTGCAGTAGTATGAATATGAGAATACCTGTAATACACCTCACTTTTCTTGCAGGATAAGGAATCAAAGAGTCTCGTGAAGAACTCTGAAAATAATATGGAAGGTATGGTTGTAGAGATTTTTGGCCTCCGTTTTTCTGCCTCAGTGTGAGAGTGAACTCTTACGTTGTCTTCTTTTCTGCCTGGTGTTTTAGCTGATTCTTTCAAAGAGGAAGTTGAGGAGCCCAAAGTTCAGCAATCGCCTGAGAAGATGCAGGACCAAGACATGACACCAGTGGATGAGAACGGGCACACGGGAGACAACCGTCAAAGTCTGGCTACAGTTTTTAGGCTCGCGGCTCTCCTGGGGAAACAGAATCGCTGTCTGCATGACCTCACAGAAGAGGAGCAAGAGCCGCTCGTTCAGGAGCTCAAGATGTGCCAGTGGTTTGGAAACGAGAGTAGAAACGCAACACCTCTTAGTGATGATGACTTGTTGAACCTCCTCATAAACGCAATCAGAGATATCATACTTAAAGAAATACAGGAATCTCCTTTCTTCTCACTCATCACAGACAAACCTGTTGAAATTGCTGACAAAACCCTCCTGCCTGTTTTTGTCAGGTATGTGGGGGAATCTGCACCCAAAGTGGAGCTGATGGGTTTCTTACCTTGTAATGAAAGCTGTAGTGTTGATAGACAAGCAAGCCACCTAGCAAAGATTCTCACTGAAGAGTGGGGCTTACCGATGTCTCAGTGTCGGGGGCAGGCCTTCATGCATTTGGGCTCAGGTTGTCAAAGCCTGAAAAAAATGTCTTTGGATTTCCTCAAGGCCTACCCGCTCTGCATTGCCACACCCAGTGAATCTTGTGGACTTGCCCATTGGCTGGCCAGTAGTGTGCCTTGCCCTTCAGTGGCAAAAATGCTGGACGTCACAGAAGATCTACTGCTGTTCTTTGATGAATCTCCTTGCCTGGAGGGGCAGTTAGCACAAGCTGTTG
Source organism: Arrhamphus sclerolepis (assembly GCA_037176975.1). NCBI lineage: Eukaryota > Metazoa > Chordata > Actinopteri > Beloniformes > Hemiramphidae > Arrhamphus > Arrhamphus sclerolepis. The sequence goes on along the minus strand of JBAMYA010000006.1, from coordinate 12,191,930 downwards.
ATGGGCTTCTGAATATGCCAAGAGAAGCTTTAGATGAAGTTCCAGAAACATGTTACTCAAGATGGAAAAAGAGGGAGGATTTCTTTGACGTTCTCACTGACACCTTGGAGGGCATTCTGAGCTGTCTGGATGCTGTTAGCTCAAGTGCCACAGGTGCCAAGTCCATGCATGCACAAGTGCTCTCCACTGCTCTGAGAAACATGGATTTCATCGTCACCCTTGTGATTTTGACAAACGCTTGTGCTCCCCTTCGTAACTGTAGCACTGTTTTCCGCTGTGGAAACCCCGCTGACATCCTCTGTGAGGTGGAAAAAATCCCTTCAATCATTGAGACTCTGGACAAAATGTTAGAAAATGTGAGCACTCTGCACTCCACCTGGTTTGAACAGGCATTCCAGTTAGCAACCAAGGTCGCTCCTGAACAAGTGTGTTTCTCAGAGGAAGCCAACAGCTATGATTCTCCAGAGATTTATTACAGAGAGAGTCTGAGTATTCCACTCTTGCGAAGTCTTATTGATGAAATGAAATATTGCTTCTCAGACAACCACTTAAAGGTCTTGTCAGTCCTTTCATTGCTGCCTTCTTGCAATCCACAATCCATCCTGTCAGAGTCAATAGACAAGCTTTTCAGCCTCTACCTGACAGATCTTCCTGATCCTGAAGCTGCTGAGCAGGAAATCAACACCTGGGCTGCTGTTTGGAGAGAGAAATACCAGGATGTTGCTCCTCCGACATCCATAGCTGAAACACTTGTCCATCCTGAATCTAAGAGCCACCCGGCGGTTTCCTTGCTGCTTCGGCTTGTAGCCATCCTGCCCAGTGTCAGTATGGAGTGTGACCTGATGAAGACCACTCTGAATTCACTGAGGGATCTGTTTAAAACCACTGTAGGCAGAGGCAGCCTAATGGACCGAGTCATGCTCTTTTCTCACTGCATAATACTACAGAGGCTGCCAGAGGTGGTCGTGAAGTGTATGGAGGTGGATCCAGAGAGCACCACATGTCTCTCGCAGGTAAATTCAAGCAGCTTTCCATGAATCCTACTCGTGCTACTGAAGTTAATTGTCCACATTTTTCATGAAAAGTTCAAGTTTCCCACATGATGGTTTTCTCTTTATTTTCATTGCACCTGCTGTTCATGCAGAAAGTATTCAGAGCGCTTCACTTTTTCCACATTTTCTTATTTAACAGCCTTATTCCAAAATGGATTAAATTCATTGTGTGTGTGTTTACAGGACTGTATCACTGACTTTTGCCCAAAGTAGTGGTGCTGCACAGTTTGAATGCCTTGTAGCATAATAGAATCAACTTTTAGCACAAGACCAAAACTTGAATTGGAGGATGTTTGCATCCACCCGTTTTCAAAACCGAATACCTGCAAGCATTGGTTTTGGTAAAATGTAGTATTCAGTATGGAAACGGTTCCATCATCCTGTCTCTCAGCACTGTTCTGACATAGCAGAATTAAGAATTAGCACTTTTATTAATAGTTTTGATTTATTTCAAACCACAGAACTTAGCAATTTAAAGAGATTTATCATGGTTTATGATGTTTTTCTCTGTTAAAAAAAAAAAAAAAGGTGCTGAGAATCTGTGATCAAAATGATTGAAATTTCCTGTTGGACCAAAAATAAAGGAAGTTCACTTGAATGTTCTTAAAACATCGTTTCTGCTGAATTCTAAATGATCTATTTACATGTGACCTCAATGATTGCTCATTCTGTGAAGAACACGTTCCAATTATGAAACATTTACACAATGAAGGTATTTTTGAAACCACTTTCTGGATTGATTTGCATTATTGTTTTTCTCCTAAATTTTTCTCCTAAAGTGATTAATGTCACTAGTTTCTCTGAAGAATATCCTTACAACGCGTGCAATATGTACGTTGCTATCTGCAGATCACTTTAATGTTTTTATATGCTTTATATTTCTTCAGAATGGCTTTCGTAGCCCTGTGTTTAATTTGGACTTAGTTTATCAGACGTCTGAAGTAGCGATGGAAGTAATGTTGCACTGGCAGACTGATGCTTCAAAAATGCACCTAGTGAAAACAGTTTTATATTCATAACAGTCTGCGCTGCATAACTGACATTTTTATACATTTATTTTTAGGCAATGGAAACTCTGCAAAGATTGAAGTTGATCAGAGGTAAGTGAATTTGTGACATAATATAAAAGTAAAAGTCATGAGAGATCATGTGTGAATTCTGGTGAAATAGCATCTTTATTTTATTTATTTTTGAAACAGGAGCCATTGAAGTAAAACTAGAAGAAGCAACAGAGTCCCAAAGCGCCAGTGAAGCTGAGAAATCAGCTGACGAGGAAGTGACACTTGAGGTTGTTGAAGGACTAAGAACCGCAGTGTCTTTCTATGAGCCGCAACTACGGGAGCAAATCATCAAGGAACTCTGGGACTCGCAGTTCTTCACAGTTATAACCGAGCAGGCGGTTGAAATTGATGGCGAGCGCTACGTCCCCTTGTGCATCAGGTACCTTAACAAAGAAGACATCCAGTGTGAGGAAACACTGGCGTTCATACCTTTTGTTGAAGACTCGCTTGTCCTCTCCGATGCTGTCGAAACTGCTCTGTCTGAAAAGTGGGGGCTCAACATGGAGTATTGCAGAGGACAGGCCCTGCTGAGTGTTGGTGAAGTAGGAGCTCAGATGAGAACTGTGAGTGTTGCTATTGCTGAAAAATACCCTCATGCTATCAGAACTGTCAGCTCTTCTTTGTCACTGAATGGCTGGCTGGCTAAATCTTCTCCTGCTGCAGAAGCAGCTGATGGTGCAGCCCTCATAGGTAGATTCTTACACTGGCTAACAGAGGATGCACAACGTCAGAACAAGCTGGAAGACATGATCATTTATGTGTTCCAGCAGGATGAAGGAAAGGCCAATGAGTTGAGGGACAGACTTGTCAAGAACTGGGATAAGAGTCATGAAATGCATGAGGTAATGGTAGAGATTTTAGAAGCAGCTATGCTCTGCTTGAATGAGCTAAAAGAGGAAGGAAGTTCTTCAGACCAACAGCAAGCATCACAATTCTTTGAAGCAATCAGAAGCTTTGAGTTCATCCTTTCTACTGTGGTGCAGAAACACGTCTTGAGTGTTACTAAGAAGCTAAGCCAGTCTCTTCAGGGCAAACCCTTAGATATGTTGATTGCTGTGAACAGCTTGCCTGATCTGAAAGCATCCCTCAGTAAACTCAAAAGTGATATTGATATTCACCACAAGGCCTGGTTTGAGGAAGCTGCTGCCCTGGCCTCCAAACTCCATGTCCCAATGCTGCATTCTGTGCTTCTAGAGCCTTTGAGTGAGTTTTACAAAGAATCTGTTAGTGTGAAGGTGGTGGAGCATTCAATAGCAGAAATCAACGACCTCTTCACAGAAAAGGTATTGGATACCTTGAGATGTCTGGAGATTGTGCCTTACGCAATGTCCAAAGTTGAAACCAGCATTCTTAGTGGTCTTGTGTTCCGCCTGTACAAGGAGGACCTGCCAGACCAGGGCTCCCTACACTCTGAGATGAAGGCCTGGAAGGAGAAGTGGTTGGATCCTTTGGCAGGCTATCTTCCTACGACTGTGCTCGACACACTCAAGACGTCACAGATAAGAAGTTTTAGTAACATTGAAACTCTCCTCAGACTTCAGGTTATCTTGCCCTTTTCAAGGAGGGAAAGCAACTTCAGGCAGGGAAAAAGAAGCTTGCAGGAGTTCATTCAGCAGAGGAAGAGGTCCCTCAAGGAGCTCCATCCTCTGTAAGAGTTGCAGGTCTTCCATTAGCAGATTTGAGCAACGTGGTTTCAAGTCAGTGGATGTCAGCACCACTATCCTGAAGGACTCGTGTTCCATCCTTATGAACTTCTGAACACAGTTTCTCTGTACATTACTGATTTGTTTTACTTTGGTTGTCCTGGAAAGCCCTGTCCTATGATTTATTTTTTCTTTATTTTATTTTATTTTTTAAATATGTAGTTTGTACAGTTTTACTTCCCAATGGGACCAATATCATGACAAAAAAATAAATGAAATAAAAAAATTAGCAGTGCCCCGCTGACGGTTATCAATGCTTGTGTGCCTTGATGAGAAATTAATAATTCCCTTCATGTTTCATGATAATACGTAAGTTTTGAAAATGTCCCATTGGCTTTTTGAAAAGAACTATTTTTTCCATTACCAGAAATGAACGTTGTCAGCTCATTCCAGTTATTAGATTGCACCCCATCTTTCCTGGGCACAAATAGAAATGATTAGTTCTGTCATGTTTTCTGATGAATTACCTTGTTCCTGTCTCCATACAGGAATAAATTTGCTGTAAACGTATCTTTGAGAAGAATGTTTCCTTGATGGGAAAACCTTCATATATATTTGTCAAAAAAGTAATAAAATGATCCAAAAATATGTATTAGTTTGTGGGTTTTCAAGTTTCTTTCTTCTTACCGTTAAGCTTGTGGTCATTTCTTTAAATCAGCACAAGAGGGCGCAGTGGAGCTGCATTTATCTTGAGAGTGAACGTTGACTCAGAAATGGTAAATCTACAAGTAAGTTTTAGTAAAAAATAATTTAATGCTTTACAAAGAACATGTTAAAGTAGTGCGTAGAAGTAGCTGCAAAGGCAGAGTTCCTTGTTTGTGTCTCTGATTATGCTTCATTAATAAGCCGACTTAAAAGTCAGTGTTTGCTGAACACCAGTCATGGATTATATAATCAAAACTCGTGATTCAGTGTGGTTCACTCATCACCCTGGTGGTGTTTTACAGGGAGACTTGTGTCCAAATATCAACTAGTTTATCTTTAGGATAACAAGTAAATCTTTAATTTATAATTGTTACTTGTCTTTGGATAAAGCTCGAGGCTACTTGGGGGCTTGATATGTGGCGTAGACGTATTTGCCATTGATGCAAATCACTTCTGCTCTCCATTGTTTCACTTGTGGTTTGGTTAATATTTAATTCAAAGACGCAGTGGTTTCTATGAGTCTCCTGTTGGACATTGTCTCCCATTCCTGTTAATTATTTGCAATGAATTCCAGTTTGGTAAAGGAGGTTTTACAGAGGAATGTCAATAATATTGCTACTGTACTGGGAGATGCAAGTGGGTGGTTTCATTGTTCTATTAAACAATGGAAGCATTATCATAAATGTAAAAGAAAATTTAAAGTTGGTGTTTGATTTTTTCTCCCCTGTTCCTCCTGTGAGCTCTTAGTGCAGACGCGTCCTTGACAAAGAGTGTGATTGTTGGTGCTCAGCTCAGTGTGTCTCCTCAGCAGCTCCACAGATGGACGTGCTTCTGCTGGGACCTTCACGGGCCGAACCATCGCCGTACGGCACCACAGCAGGATCTCACTCCCACCATTTTCTGAAAAGTGTGTTTTTATTTGTTTACACATAAGTTACAGTCGTAGGCTGCAGTGTGAGGAACAGATCCTCCATCTCCAGGCAAAACAAGGTATTGCCATAATTGACCCATGCACCAGAGTTTCCTGTTGGATGTCAAGGTTCTGCGCTGATACAAGACCTGTGGCGGTCCGTAATCATGTCCATACACAGCCAGGATTTAACTACGCTCCCAAGGGAAAGACACAGAGCTTAAGTGGATTTTATTTCAAGGTTTCCTTTCAGGAAAAATTGGCAGCATGAGCCGCAAAGCAGATCCTTCCAGTACTGCGAGCAAAACGTTTGGTTTGAATTACTCACATGTCATCTTGCTGATTGTACTCTAAAAGCACACTTAATTTTTATCTGCAATTGTAAAACTACAGGATTTGAAACGGTTTATGTGAAGGATTGTCTGACTGTGGAGTACTAAGGTGTTTAAGATATTATCTAATCAAAAACCAGTGAATCACCTTTCTTACGGATGCTTCCAGGTTTTACCAGACCCTGAAATTCAGAGCGGGACTCGGCTCCCCTTCTGGACCTATGCAATAGCGTCCTAAAGTGTTTATTTGGTCTTGGAACACTTTCATAGAGTAACGGTCATGCAGTGAAGAATTTCAAAAGCTTTGTGATCCTTAAAAAAAAAACAAAAAAAAACGTAAGCTTTAATCATTCATAAAGATGCTTTGGTGTTCTTACGCCTCCACTAACCACAATCTAACGGCCTATATTCATAAGAACCAGATGTATCTGCACAATTTATCTATTGTGCTGTTCAGAGGCCCACAGCCATGCTGGTGCCAGTCTATGTGATTTCTCTGCTGCTCTTCGGCTTCAGATTTAGCAGGAGGTGCAGGCAGAAAGGCATCTGTAAATGAATGGAGTGTCCCAGATTTCTGAAGTCATTACTCCTCCCACATGGTTCACCTTAACCCCCTGTGCCCTCCTCTTCAGAAACACCTCCTCAGACACGCAGGAGTGTCGTCATACTCTGTGATGAAGCACCTGCACGACGGCCCTGCCACAAAGCAGAACGTGCAAATGTTCCTTTTAAAGTCATGGGTGTCTTTTTTTTATTATTATATTATTAACTGTGGCTTGGACTGACTAACAGCTGTGAGACTATAGTGGTGATGTCACAACAGGACAAACCTTAAAGCTGCTCAGTGCTGGTTAAGTCATTTAAAACCATATTTTAACTGACTGCAGTAACTGCGGCTCTGCTTTGAACCAGTGTTCGACTTGGATTATGGCATCATGACCCTCTAATTTCCATGGCGGTCGGTAACTGGTAAACTGGTCAGATTATTTACCAGAAGCTGTTACAGATCATGGTGATGGAGTCAGATTCAGAGACTCCTACAGCTGATATTTGCACCATCATGTTCTTGCACATTGTACATTTGTAAATATATTTCTAGTCTTCTTTATCTCTTATTTTCATTCTCCATGCTCTTAATTCATTTATTTTGTTCTATTTTATTATTACTTCCATTAACCTGTGTTGTCTGTACCACTGCAACAAAACAAAATCCAATCTGAGAGCATCTTCACAGAAATGGCAATAAAGCTATTCTGGTTCTGGTTCTGGTTCTGTTGTCCATCTGGTTGATCTTGTCACCAGCTGATGGTGCAGCGAGTTCTCATCAGCGGAGCAGAGCAGCCCTGTTCTGTTCAGTGTTTTATCTGACTGAAGGCAAAATTATTCTATAAATATTCTATAAATGATATAGCTACTGAGTTTGTTTTAGTTAGTGTCGTACCCACGCTAGAAAGGGTTCAGTTTAGTAATACTCTCACCAGTTTGAAATGTTAAGTTTATAACTGCAGGTTGTAAAAGGCTGCATTTTTTTTTTTAAATAAAAGAGAACTAAAGTGAAAATGATTTTAAAAAAACTGTAAATCAAAGCTGAACAACTTTCTATATTAATGCCTTTTTTTTGGTCATCTCTGTTTTAAACTCATTTTTTTAACTCAGGCAGGAACATTTTTTATCTCCATGTAAGTTTTGCAACATAACAACAAAGAAACAACAGAAATACATTTGCGCTACGATGTTTGTCGGAGTCTAGCTTAGCTCTGAGAGCGTTTTCCAGAGCTGTGACAGTAACTGGAGCCTCTGAGGCTCTGATCCTCCTGGGTGGAAGCTGAGTGTCCTTCCTGCTCTCCCAGCTGAGATTCCTGATTCATGATATGGGTTTGATCCTCTGGAGCTTCGGGGGACGATGGCCTGGCGCTGTGAGACTGTTTCCACACCAAACTGTTTGAAGCCAGTCGGGTTAACTCCATCCTCCATCCAGCCTGCTCACAAAAACGGCTCTTAAAACATTTACTTGGTGGCAGCTTTACAGCACAGGAATCACTTTGCACCTCCAGTGTTTTAGCAAATAAATTACAGTTTGTTTTTTTGTTTTAAAAAAGAAGAAATATTTCATTAGGTTTTCATCATATTCCAGAATCTAAAAGGACTTTTCACAATAGTGTTTTGTAAACCAGAGGTAGTTTGGGTGTACTTGTTAGTTTTTTTACGTACTGTTGCATGTTCACCAGTTACCCTCTCATGTCTGAAGCTGAGCACAGCGACAGTTAAAAACTACAATGTAAATGTAACTTTATCTGCGTAAAGCTGCTTTTCATCTCAGATGTGGATTATCTATCATAACTCAGCTCTGACTCTGCTCTTACACAAACATGAGTTATTTCATTATAATGAACCTCCGCAGCCCCCGCCCCCCGTCCCCCTGTGTTGCTTGGAAGGTGAGATATGAAGATCAAGGGGCTGCGTGTTGATCCTAGCCCAGGAATGGAGAGCCTGTGTGCAAAAGGTCTGTGCGTAGACGCGGGCCCAGTCCTCCTGGAAGCGCCACAACTCCCACACACACTCTGACCCTGTGCCCATTCACAGCTGACTGCCATGTAAAGCACACTGAGGCTCTCTGGAAGCAGGATCCCAGACCTGCGTACTGTAAATAAGATACATGCATGCGGAGCGATCAGACACCAAACCCTGTTTGGCAAACACAAATCCAAACGGGGCTCCAGAGGAAGAGGGCTTGTTGTGGTCTCGGCCTATGTCTGCTTCAGAGACAGCGTGACAGCACCTGGCCCACTTTTCTCGGTGGAGCAGCCAGCATTACACAAGGCCAGCCGCATTAGCTATAGTAGCTGCAAGGTTCAGGGTCAAGGTCTGGACAACAGCTCAGCGTTGCCTTTTGTCAGATTTGAGGGAAACTATACGTTACTTTCCCACAGCTGGCTCGACAGTGTATCACTTACAGCGTGGTTAATAATAGAGCAAATCAGACAGCACAGGAAAACTGCGTAACTGCGTAGCTTTTCTTTTCTTTAAAGATTGTTTTTCAACAGAACATATGTTGGTTAGCATTCGTGTGTATCTGGAATACCACAATATCATGTCACAGCGCATTATAGCACATATACTGCAACTATTACATGGTGCTCGCACTAATAAATAAAAGATGTGTTTAATATTGTACTGAAGTCAGAGAACCATTTACATTTCCAAGTGGTAACAATTTAAAATTTTAGAGGAAATTGTATTTTATATGTGTCTGTGGCGATTAAGTTTCCATTAAACATTACCTCTGGAGGAATTTTTTATCAAAACAGTTTACTTGCTAATGAAAGAGTGCGTCTACATGGTGTTTTGTTTGTGGTGAGGCCTGAATGTAAAGCCCAGTGTCTGGATGGCTGTAGATGAAAAGCATGTGACAGACATTTTCAAGAAATAATAGTCGAACAATTCCCTTTTCCTCGTGCGACTATACGTTTCATATGTAGAATTCCATTTGATTTTTTTAATCATTATATCTCGCTATATATTTAGTTTGCAGAAATGCAGTGCATACACTGTCTGATTTTAGTGTTTGGAACAAAAACAACACATTTGGCTCATCTCTGCATCTTTCTGTCTTGTTATTTATCTTTAAAACACAATGTAAAAAAGATGTCACGTAAATGTCTCACTGCAACATTTTAAATCCAACATATATAAATAATAGCTTTTAGCCTTAAACCTGATGAAAAATTTGTAATACTTTTGTAATATAAGTGAATTTTATATAATTACAATTGATTTCATTCAAAAATATAATTTATACAGAAAACAACATAAAAATACTTTGCCAAAGTCAAGGCAAAACAGTATTGTTTTATATTAAAATAAAAATGAGACCATACTATTTTCTGTCCCTTTATTTAGATAGCTAAATAGAAAATTCAGAGAGAAAAATAGAAATTGTTTTGTTTTGTTTTTTAAAGCGAATCAGACATAGAAGTATCTATATTAGCTGACCTATAGGCTAGATAACATATGCATAAAACAGAAGCAAACAATGTTCTGAACAAAATGTTTTTATGAAGGAAAGTCTGTATTTTTGTTTGACCTCTCAGAAACAAGCACATATTTGACATATTTAACCCATATATATGTTTGACATGATATCATCTAGGATTTATTCTATTTAGGTGTAAATGTTTTCTGTTTGTATCTAAATCAGACTGTAAAATAATTCTGTGTATCATTAAAGCTTAATAAAGCCTGTAATTATAGTCATTATTATCCTTGTAGAGTCACTGCTGGCGGGATGGTTAATGTTAAGTTTGATAAGGGATCACTAAGCACACTTTCAGGTGTCTATGTGGGGGTTTTATTGGGGTGTGATATAATAAAAGCGTCCTTGAGGTCGGAGCTTGGACACTTCACCATCTCAGGCTCTCTGAGGTAAGAATGTAGGAAGCCCCGCTCGGCTCGGCTCGGCTCCGGTCCCGGTGCAAGGCTGCTTTCTTATGCTAATGCAGGTCTGACATCACCAGTGAGATCAAAGTGGGGCAGGGGTACTTTAGAGCCGTGTCTGCCCCCACTCAGCTCACTCACTCCCCTCCACTCGGACCGCTCCGTCTCTGAACGCACACCGACACCATGCGTACCTGTGCGGAGCCGCTCTACCTCCCCGTGCTGGATTTTACTGCTGCATCTGGCTGAGACCGACGCGCACAGCTGCCTGGACGGATATCTGGACCCGCTGACATTTGGCTTTGCCCCCCAGCTCGAGCTTGTGTCGGTTTGTTCCAGGGAGAAGCGGCGCGGCGCAGTGAAGGTGAGTCTGGAGGGAGTCTGGCTGCTGGCTGAGGTGCGCTGCCTCAAACCTCCGCACAAAAATGCGTCCAAATTAACGAAAAACGGACAACTTCTTATACATAAACTTAGGCCTACTTATTAAGTTTACTTTCAAATTACCATTATTTTTTTAGTTGGTTATGCCATCTGCTTCTAGGAACCCCCACCCCCCCACCCCGTGAAACTTAGCTACATGAAAGTCAGTCCACATGAAAGCTTTGGTGTTTTTCAGCAGTTCTAATATCAGAAAGTTGTAAAATTATTATGTCCAGTGGCTCATGTTTGTTGAAGTCCACCTCCACGGAGACATAAGTAGTGATCCATTGTGTGCATGACTTCCTAATGTGAGGATGAAGAATGTTAAATGCAGCTGTACGTCCAGGCACCTCCAGGCTTCTTGATTTGTCAAGGTTTTAATGTCAACCATTTATTTTCCATTCTCTTTAACACAGAAACATAAAATGCCGCCTTAAACTTAAACAGAAGGAATATTAATTCCCATCGTTGCAAACATCTATGTGGGATAGTTTTTATTACAGTTAAATTTCTTGGTTTTGAGGACAGCCACACTAAATACTTTTGCGTGTTGTCTTTTTTTCTCCCTGAAACTTGTGTGGTTTTATTTAGTGTATAAAGGTCTTTTCTGTGGAGCATGTTGAAAACCTCCACTGTCGGCTGTCTCTTGTGTGTGTCTTAAAAATAGCTAAATATGTAGGCTACGGTCGTTTAGACTTTTACAGAACAACAGGACTAAGAGTTTGGAACAGCATTGTAGCCTATACTGGGGAAAAGGAAACAAAAAAATGTGGACATGTTTTGGGTTCTTATTTTTAATTTAAAAGTAGGGCAAATATGAGGCCAAGCAGCAAACAAAGTTTTCATGTTGGCCAGGCAGCTTTTTTCGGTTCAACTGTTTGACCTCGCAGGTCAGTGTCGGTAGCTGCCACACAAGTGCTCGCTTGGACTCCTGCTGACGGACTTGAATGAGGAATATCAGTGAATTTCGCGCAGTTCCGAAAGTTCGCGGCCAATCAGCGACGAGGACCGGAACCGGCACTTCACACAGGCTCATTATCAGCTACCTGAACGCTTCACGCGCTCGTTACGGGTCGTCTTCAAAGGGCCGTCTTATCAACAGCCCCCAGCGCTATCAGATAAGTCCTCTGATGTGCTGCCCTGTCCTCTGTCCACAAATTACTGCCTTGATCTGGTCTGTCCTGTTAATGCGAGCCCATCTGAAATTCCTCACATTTTTCCACGTGGAGCTCAGGGCGACACCGAATTGAATTACAAGCGACTGAAATATCCAAACGAGCTGCTCCATGTGGCATCATGAGAAGTAGAGCATCTGGGTTTAAATGTGTCCGCTTCAGAGAGCAGAAGTTCATGGGATTGACATTGAAATTTATTGTAATTTAAATTTCCATAAACCTAATCCAACATGTTCTACAAAATATGACAGAGACAATAATTCAGATGAGTGTGTTCATTTGTTTTGTGTATTATGATATTTAAAAATATATAACAAAAGATAGAAAAAGATCCCATTTAAATTACAACCTGAGTATGTCCAAGGATATCCAATGTGTGTCTTTGCGTGCATGAAAAGTATTCTTTTGTCTCCGAGGTTTCCTGCAGTTGCTTTTCTCTGCATTTACTGACATGTCCTTGGAGCCTCAAGGAGCCTTTACTGTGGATTTTCCTTTAAAGTGTGATTGGTTGTTTATTGTGCAACAATGACTGCCTGGAGACATTTTTGTAAGAGGCACAGACCATTTCCAAGTTTGACTTTTAAATCTAGAGGTTGTTGAGAGAGAACTAAAATTGATAACTCTGTTTCATTGTTTGATCAAGTTTGTAATCTCACCCTTGTGAGATTTGAGGGCTCACACGGGTCACGGGTTTTTCAGAGTATTAATCACCCCAACGCCGCTGGCCCACTGTGGCACCGTGCAGTCATTCATATTATTTGCTTGATTTATTCCAGGATTCAGAGGAGGGGCTCTGCCATGAGAGTTGACCTCTGCGTTTGAGCCCAACAGCCCTTTGTATTCGTGTCCTGTGTGAACTGGAGCCACTGTCCATCATGAGGAGCAGCGCTCACGTCCTGCCTCTTGGTGTGCTCACAGCCCTGCTGCTGTCTCAAGTCTGCTCGGGCATCAAATGGCTGTAAGTATTCTCAGGGGTGCCGCCATCTCGTTCTGTAAGTCATGTTTGCCCTGTTTTCCATGCGAAGCGTGCCTGTGATGTAAGGAGGCTACATGATATTGTTTGCTGCATGTTTTATGGGGGGATGAGCCGTAGCAGCTTGGAAATGGGCCCCAACATTCCTCAAGTTTCCGCTGTGTATTCTGTGCATGTTTATCCAATGAAGTGAACAGTAGATTAGCTGGTGGTTCTTCATCTCATGAATGGAAATGTCTTTGTTTTATTGATTTTAATGTGGCCGGAGTAACACGAGAAAGTGTTTGCGCTTCGAGTCTAGATCGCAGACTGAAATGAACTCCGGCTGTATATGAAGAAGATGAACAGAAAATAAAATGAGGAGGCGTCATGGTGGCGTGCACAGCGCCAGTGATGTCACCGCTTAGTATGTTGTCTAGTTAGGCCTCAAATCATAAAAATATTTCACTTTAGAAAGGAAGCTCTGATGTTGATGTGAATGTTGGCTGCTTTTACTGCGCAAAAGACAATATTTTTCACGGAAAAAAGAAAGATCTCCATTGAACGTTTGGTATAAAAGGCCGCTGGAATTTCTGTTGTGTACTCCTGTATCTGGGTTTTGATCCCAGTGTTTCATGTCTGAGCACCGTGAAAGTGCCAGCTTTACCCAAAATATCAGTGGTTTCTTATCTGACTAAGTGGTGGCAATACTCACAATAGGAACACTTCAGCAGATGTGCCCATGAGAGCCAACATGGCATGTGCAAAGTCTGACTGAGAAGCCTTTCACAGCGGTGCAATGCAGAACAGATGCAGCTGTAAACACCTGTGAGTGCAGGGTTACTACTAGCCCGACGAATCATAGCTTATCATTGGGCACATAATGGTGGCCCCTCAGCCCTTAATGCAAAACAGGCCAAGGTGCAGGCAGTCCTGCCTGGTTCTCACGAACTCGCAGCACAATCCAAGAGCAGATATCACAACTGACCTCCGCCGCCGTAATTTCTCTATTAAGCAAATCCTCAATAATTCAGAGTTGTTTAAATCAAACCTGTGCCTACGTTAATAGTCTCTGCACAGATGATTCACGTTAAACTGAGGCCAAAGAGGTGATTCTTTCTTGGGTTGGAAAATTCAAATGATAAGGAGTTCGTGCAGTTTCTCATCTGAGTGCAGATCTAAGTTTAGAAAGGCTGTTATATATTTTGGCTCATCATTAAGCTTCTTCTGTGCTATAACAAAAGAAAGCTCCTGTGCCAAGAAGGTGTCACTTGTATTTTATGAATCCACAGCTGACTTTCTTTTGTGATTTTGACTGTGATATGATGGTTCTTGCTCTGTCGGATGTCAAAAATAATTCTCCGCCTGAAGCTTTATCTGTTTTGATTTTTAAGTTGTTTGTTAAAAGCTGATGTGTCCCAAAGTGCAAAAGTAAATCAAATCTCTCCTCAACTCAACAAATTAAAAAGTCACAGCTTAGTTAGTCTTCCAAAAGTGATAATTTAACATTATTTATCATGTTGTGTTGCAGATGTACTGTGACCAAAATCTTTTGCCTGTTTGCTTTTTCCCTTCCAGAACTCTATCACACACTCCTTCCTCATTATACATGAACCACACCCAGAACTGTAAGAAGCTGCCTGGTTTGGTGTCCTCCCAAGCTCAGTTGTGCCGCAGTAACCTGGAGCTCATGCAAACCATTATCCAAGCTGCCAAAGAAGTCAAGAAAACATGCCAGAAGACCTTCTTTGATATGCGGTGGAATTGTTCCTCCATTGAAATCCCTGCTGGTACCCAAAAGTATTGGCCAGACCTGGACAGAGGTATGATTACAGTCGAGAATAATAGAATGACAGTGCAGTTTGAGGGGTTTATATATTTATTATATATG
>JBAMYA010000006.1:12164010-12177255 GCA_037176975.1 Arrhamphus sclerolepis | reverse complement strand
GTTATTTTGTACAGCACTTTGGTCAGCTGCTGTTGTTTTTAAAGTGCTTAACAAATAAAGTTGGATTGGATTGGATTCTCATTTGCATATAAAGAAAAATATGTAGTCTGTTGTGTAAACATAGTGTTTTAAAGTATACATGTGTATAAAGTGTGTCTTTAAAAATAATCCCAGAGATTATATGTGTAAATAAATAAATAAACTGCAAAAAACAATAACAACAAAGTGCAGATGGAATTAGGCTATTATATGTATATTTACATACCCATACTATGCACTTCCTTACATTTGTACATACTTGCTTTCTCAGACATACATGCATACCTGCCTACATATTTGTATTCATAAATGAGGATGGGGGTAGGGGATGGATAACCGTTTACTTTCACTGAACAGTAGAACAGGGATGAAGAATAGAAAAATATATGTAGAACAGAAGATAGCAGCACTTTTGTGGGCGTTTAGACTAGCTGTCATATGCTATTTTAGTGTGGTCATGCAAAGGGAAAATACATGAATTTTCTTGTTCATTAATAAGGGTATCAGCCTGTTGTTTTCATATCACTGGTTTAGTTGTTTTTCCATTCTTTCCCTCAATTTGACCGTCTCTTTTCTACAAAGGAGATCCACTTTGACCATATTTTAGTAAATCTGTCCATTTGTAGGTTAAGTGAGTGCATGATCTCTTCCATTAGAAACATGTCGTCAGTCATGTCCACCCATTCTCTCAGTGTGGGAGGTTTGGAGCATTTATTCTATACTCAGTTACATCATAGATGTTTATGAATACGTATTAGCCTTGCTAGCTGAGCTGTGATGCCATCAAGCACACTGGTGTTCCAGTGAGCTGCGTCATTCTGTCCTCAGAAGTTCATACTCGGCAATAACGACTTGGGAGAATGCACTTTGGTCAACAGAAGTCCAGACTTTGTGTTTTGGCCATTGTCTTGTCTTTGTCTCCGTCCTTGTTGGTTTCTTCTGATTTCATCTTGGTTCTTGTCTTGTCCTGGTTCTTCTGGTTTTCTTTGTGTTTTGGACTAAATTTTATGGTGGCAACATTTCTCAAATAGTGGCACTAAAAAAGACCTGGTGTTACAACCTGACTCGTACATAACTCATACAGACTAAACATCTTAAGAGGTCCCTGGCATGATTTGGAGTAAAAAGAGCATCTTTAAGAGGCAGAGCATCCTACACCTGAAGACGGGAACAAGTTCAGCAATTTCTGAAAAAAAAACTAAAACAAAAACAAATTTCATCTAGAAGCTGTGGAACTATTTCAGAATTAAGTGGGAAATGTTTCATTATCTACAATAAAAAACATAATCTTAAGTTTCAGAGACTCTGTATGCATGGGACAAGGCCAAAAATTAATATTAGACGTCCATGACAGTCGGTCTCTTGTGGCACATAATAATGATAACAATAATAATAATAATGATAATAATAATAATAACAATAATAATAATACATATGTGGAGGCAAACTTGAAAATGTGAGAGAGGAACCATCAGGCTCAGTTTCAAAACTTGATGGTATGAAGTACGCTTTAGTGCCTATGAAATCTGGAAAGAAAACATCGGTGCTTACAGGTTTATACGTGTTTTAGGGAAACACGTGGTCCCATGTAGACATCATTTTTGGGGAAGGCCTTGTATCCTACATGAAGTCAACGCTGAACTGCATACTGCATCCATTACACAAGAACATGGTTTTGTAGTAGAAAAGCTTGGAAACTGAACAGACCTTTTTTTTCTTTACAAATTGAAAACATTTGACGCTTCATGAAATAAAGAATATGACAAAGTAGACCCAGCCCAAATGTTTCATTACACAAGAATGGGACAAGGTTCCTCCCCAAAATTTCAGCATCTGATCTCAGGTCTCAGACATATTTGGTCCAACTCTTTCAGGAGGACACCAAGGTGTTTCCAGGCCAGCAGTGAAATATAATCTCTCATTCTACTGGTTGGACATGACTGAAACACCCCCCCAGGGAGGCAACCAGGAGGTGCTATGGAGACAAATAAAGCATCACAGCAAACTCAGATGGTCTTTGCAGTTCAAAATTAGGATTTATTTCAGGCAGTTCAAACACATACAAGCATTCTCAAGAGAATTCCCAAAACCCCAACCTATGTAATGTTGTTATGTCCATTTTATTGTTTAGTTTCTCCAGTGACATGTTTTTTTTTTAAATCACTTCTTATCGTGGGATATCAAATCCTTGAACTTGTGCTTATGCAGTGATGCACATCTTTAGCCCGTGTTTATGTTACATCAGCTGTTTCCAAAAAGGCATCCTAACCAAGTGAACCACTTCAAATACTCAAAGTCTCTTTTTAGTATTTTGTATTCGTGATCTTGCTCTTTCGGTCACTACAGTTCTTCCCCATAGGGAACTCTAGGAGCAGAGATCAGCCAGTAAACAGAGCGCTTCAACTGTGTCATCACCCAAACCAGAAAGAGCAATCCAACCTTTCTTCTGACTGAGAACCATGGGCTCAGATTTGGAGGTGCTGATGCTCATCCCCACTGCTTCACACTCGGTAGTGAACCACTACAAGAAACAAAGGTGCCCACCCAATGATGCCAATGGGAGCAAATCATCTACAAAAAGCATTGATGGAACACCACAGAATGGGACACCCTCTGCCCCTTAGCTGCTCCTAGAAATTCTCTGCCTAAATGTTCTGAACAAAATCTGTGACAAAGGGCAGCTGTGTGAGTCCAACACACCTGGAACCACTTGCTGCCACTGCAGACCAAACTGTCTGCTTATATATGGATGGAATAGCCAGTACTAATGGCCCAGCACTCCATGCTCCCAGAGCATCTCCTACAGAATAACCCAAGGTACAAAATCAAGTGCCTTCAATCCACAAAGTCCACAAAACAATGTAGACGAGGCAAACTGGGCAAACTCCCATGTCCCCTCCAGGACCCTAAGGATACAGAGCTTGTCCAGTCTTCCTCAGTCAGGACAGAACCCATAAAGGAGGAGATGGAAGCCACTGATATCAAGACAAGAAAGCTCCTCACAATGCGTGGATGGTTTCATCCAAAATCCAGCACTCTGAGACTATACGCTAACGCTGCATTCACATGTATGTGTTGTGTGCATTTGTCTGTGTCAATCTCCGTAGACTTGAATGATGGCCAGGTTGAATGTTGCTGATACGTTGTAGGCCTCCACATGTCGCAGCCAGGGAGATGAGGAAAAGTTGTATATGTGTATGTATGTGTGTATTTATATATATACACACATATATATATATATATATATATATATATATGTGTATATATATTTCCCACTGTCCTAATTCTCCTCATCTTCTTCTTACCCAGCTGGTCTTCAGCAGGAGGGTCCCCCTAAGAACCAGGTCCTGCTCAAAGTTTCTTCCCATGAGGGAGTTTTTTTCTTGCCACTGATGGTGTTGCCATGTGCTCGGGGGTCAAGCTCTGGGTTTCTAAAGCGCCTAGAGATGACTTGTCATAAATTTATATCCATATATATGTATATATGTATATTATGTGTATATATACACATAATATACATATATACATATATATGGATATGAATCAGCATTTTACCTGCTTAACGAACAATAGAATGTGGCTGAATAACTTACACCTGTCCATGAAACAGCTTATACGACAACTGCTTCACTAAAATTAAGCAAATGTCCAAATACTTGTGGACACAAACTTGTGCCTGAATGCAGCCGTTGGAAGAGCTAAGAGCTCAGACAGCTGATCCTCTTCATGCTGATACTGATGTATGATCTGATAATGTGTGTTTTGACTTTCTGAGTTATTTGACACTGAGGTGCATGAGGCCAAAATATTAAAAAGTGTGTGTAGACCCCCGACCAGCAGCGCAGAGGGTCATGGAATGGGGAGGCCCAGAACTCTGCGCCTACAAAAATAATAATAACATGCTTCTCTGTAGTTCCCCTCTGTTTCAAAAGCCGAGCCTGCTGCGCTGCTAGACGCAAAAATGAATTTCTGTCTGGAGATGCCAGAAGCCGTTACTCTGAACAGCAGAACCCGAGTCACATTGAGACAAGAGGGAGGGATGATGAGGGATGATGAGGGATGATGAGGGATACTCTGCGCTGTTAGGACTTCTAATTGAATAAGTAGGAATCTCATTTCCATTTTCTGCCTTGTCATGTATTCTGTCATTCTTACTGCTTTTCTTGCCTTACTTGTCATGTGAAAAGGAATGTGTAACCACTTCAATGGTTTTATGAATCAGGAATCAATTCAGTTCAAATCATCCTATTTGTGTCATACTAACTGACAACATAAGTAATTTAAAACAAGCTGAGTACAATCCACTTCAGTTCAATTACATTTCAGGGGTGGGGGGTCTGAGAGTAATCTGTATCTCACAGAGTAATCTATCCGTGAGATACAAAACAGAACGATGTTAATTGTTGTTGTTCAAGTCTACACATATAAGAAGAGGAAAGACAGCAGGCTGATAAGTTTTAAGGGTAATTTTAAAGATGAAGAGTTGACTTCAAGTTGACTTCGTTAGTTGACTTACAACCTTGTTCCCCAATAAAGGAGAGTTTGTATATACTGTAGGTCTATAATTAGTTAGTACTCCAAGATAAAATAAATCAATTCTATTGCTCCCATTGGAATTAAAGGAGTGTACAGTATAGCTTGATTAGGTTCCATTAATGAAATGCTTGATTGGTAATTAACAAGTGTAGCTTTGAAGCATTCGGGGATATGAAGACGTCTTAAATGATATATAACTAGCTGTTGCCCCCCACCAACCCAGGAAGATGTTTTAGTCCATCGCCAAACAATTTGGAGTCCATGATTTTTACAGTGAGAAATAACATTAGAAAATGTTTAAAACCATAGTTAATCTTCCCAAAAGTGGACAGCCCAGCAAGTTCATCAAGGTCAAACAAGGTCAAAATTGCAAGTAACCCATGAGAATCCGTGTCATTAATTACTTCAATCAAATTAGTCTGTAGTTCTAGTGCTGCCATGCTTTCAGTACATTCTCTTACAGAAAACTTTCTGGGTCACGTAAACCCAACCGATGAAATATTAAAAACAAAATTTTGGTCTTGTGACCAGATTTTCCCTTTCATACTTTTGATCTGAATCTAAATTGAAAGTATACAAATAAAGCCTTTTTCATTTTTTGGTATCTGATTCAAAAACAAATTACCAAACAACCAGTCACTTTTTTCATTTTTCATTGTTTTTTTGTCTGTTGAAAATAGAAAGAATGAATGATACGTGGATTCATGACCTACACCTCAGACCTGCTGATCCTCTGATAGAAGAAACCTTCCTCCTGCTCAAAAAAGTCCAGCTTAGATTTGAAAAGTTGTGCTGGAACAATCCACAGCTCCTCTGAAACAATGTCCCTTGGAATGTAAAACACACGTGGAGATGTTTGACCATCGTGCACTGTCCCGCATTTGTTGAAAAGCAAGCACCCTAAATCAGCATGAATGTCTCAGACCAGCTGTCATGCAAGATGATGGAGGGGTGATGATCTGAGTCGATCATAAACTCCTCTGTGTACCAAAATATTGGGCCAAATATGAGGCTATTTTCAGGGCACCTTCAAACTTCTACGTTTGGCTAAAACTGGGTCATGCAACAGAGCAATGATCTGGAACACACTTGGAAGCTGAAAAAGAAAAGGATCAAGGTGTTGCAATGGTCCTATCAAAGCCCAGACCCCAACATACTACAATTAAAATGCAGTGCATTCAATTAATGCTGCAAACTTCAGGGGAACTGATGCAACGCTGCAGAAAAGTGAGCAATGGAGCAATGATGTGAGTGAATGTTAACATTATGGGTAATAACAGAAGCTACCTGAGTCCCACAGACTCATTAGATGGACAGTGCTTGCATTCATTTGGGGCTGTGTAGATCTGTGATTTTCCAGTGGCTTCCTCCAGTTGTTCCAGTAGACACCAGCTGTAATAACTGAATCACCACCAACCACGGGGACCACTCAGGTTGCTACACCACTCGTGTAGCTCTAACTGCTGATCTCTTCCTTGTCAAAATGACGGGGACGTAGCCTCAAACTTCTTGTGAAGTCCAATACGTCCACATTGTCCCCTGTTTTGTCCTCCCCTCATATTCAGATTGCTCTACTTGAAGGGGGATTGGGATTTTTGTGTACGGAGATTTCCACACAAAGATTTAGAATGAAATCCACACAAGTCTTCTTCTGTGCTGACATGTAAAACTTTGAAATTGAGGGAAAATGTGTCACATGAATGCACAGTATTTCTCTGTTTTTTCTTCTTCTTGTTACTCCTTATTTTCTGTCCTTTTGCTCATCCCTTTTCTTAAAGTTCTTTATTTTACTTTACCTCTCTTTTCCCTTCATAACTCCTCAGCACATCAGACAAGCCAAGAGTCTTTTTACCTGTCTGGTAAAGTGACAGACACACACTGAGAGGATGGAGTTACAGCTGCACACTGAGCTCCACGAGTACATTTTGACAGCTCTTAAAAGCTGCTGCCTTGGCGGTGACAGAGCGCTGAACGCTGCATTTGATGGGACGCAGTTAAAGTTACAGCAGCATATGGAAAAGCGTCACAGAGAGTCATGCAGAGCTACTTACATGCCCCTGCCTTTGTGCAGCTTATGAACAGAGATGTATTGGAAGTGGAAGGTTTCATACATCTTCTGCTCAAACACATCTCGGGCATCAGGAAAAGCAGCCTCGTAGTTTTTCACATTGCAGCTGGGTGAAGTTTGAACCGTCTACACAAGCTCACCCCCTTTCCTTCTTCATTTGTCTCTTACTTTTGTTTTTTCTTTGTCGACATAGTATTATACACCATTGAGCTGCCACCCTAAGACTTGATTTATTTCCAATAGGTGCAAAAGGGAGTCCCGGCTTGAAGGATGTATGGCCCTGGAGGTGTGGCAGGTAGCATGATGTTACACCACAGGCTCTTGTGGATAACATTGCCGCCCTGCTGCACTGATGTCATTCAACATTCATACCCACCTCATACCCTGCAGTATGGCTGATCCTGTTACCATTCAGAGAAAGGAATTCAAGAAGAATAAATACTCAGCTGTGTAAGAGTTTCCCTGGATGTTATTTATCCCTGTAGCTAAGGGGAGATCCCATATGAGCAAAGGGCATTCAGGGGTTAACGTGAAATCCTCCTTATTTCCCTCATACAAGATGATTTATTCCTTCAACTTAAGTTGTAGCACATGTGTCTCACATATACAGAGCAGCACATCGGATATGAGTGCGCCAAATACCTTGGGACTCATTTGTTTAGGGTCCAAAGGGGTCAGAGAAAATTTTTGACCCTACAATCAGCCGAGCCTGCCGGCTGTGGCATACACATCAGCTCTTGTGTTCTCTTTGTCGCTTAACAAGCAGGAGCCTTCAATTCAAGTGCCAACAGCTGCTAAGCTATCATGTTAACATCCATTTTTACACACAGACACTCAGAAAATTAAAGAAAAAAACTGCCAAACTTTAAGTCTGAGAATCAGCCATTATACAACCACAGAGAGTGTAGATGTGACTGGAGGCTACAAGTATGTAGGAGCTGTAAAGGTTAGCGATCAGGATTATCAAAGCCTTGGCGAGGATTAAAATACACCATTTTTTCTATTGAAGGTGTATTTTCAACCTCCTTTGACATTGTTCATCCACATCTCCAGTATCCACTTGGTGTCTATTCTTAGATCTGTTGTAACTGGGATTATGGTGACATGTTGTCTATTGTGGCTCTTATTCCAACTAAGTATCCGCCGCCTCAGGACAACAACAGGCCAGTTGCAGCAAGTTCCAGGTTTCTTTAGTCACACTGCACACCTGGATGAACCCACATACATCTGCTGAAGGTTTTTTTTTTTTTACAGTGATGTGGAGTGTCTCATGAATAACTGCTTTTTTAATCATCACAAGTTGTTTTAGTCATCCCTGTAACATTTACTGATACAAAATAATAACATAAGCTCAACCTTCAAGAAACTAACAAAAAGAACATTTATAGGTTAGCTATGACGTGACCTTTTTCCATGCACACTAGTTTAAAGGAAGGGAACAGGGAGAGACGGACACTGTGGTGAAAACATGAGATTCTGTAGAGTTCTGTTACTTCCTTGAGTCCTGCAGTCAAGAGAATAATCAGGAAGTAGCCCTTATGAATAAACATATATTAAACATATATTTTTGACATACAGACATGTGAAAAAGAACAAAGAAGAGTTTACATTACTGAGGTATATTAAATAGCATCACATCAATGCAAATTCACATTAAGAACAACAAAACCTATATAACTATTACTATTAAGAAAAACATCCAAAATGCTGAATAGCTTGTAAAACCACCTTTAGGAGTAATAAGTTGAAGTAACTGTTTTCTGTAAGTTCTCTGTTTTGCACAATGCTGCTTCACTTGGCTGAAGGTTGTTTCAGTTTTTGTTAGTACACACCTTTTCTACGGTTTTTACAGTGTCTGCAGTATTTCAGTCTGATTTAAACCTGGACTTTAGTGGGACGATTGTAACACACTAATTCAGGTGATTGCGTTAAGAATCATCGTCCTGATGAATGATGCAGATGCAGCACGGCAACACATTTGACTTGGGAATATTTTGACCTGCAGAGGTGTTCATGGTCATGGTTCACATGTTGCAACACAAATCTCAATTTATCACCCCCTGCACTGCCGTCCTTAAAGTGTATTAAATACCTTACTCTTGCAACTTTACCACAGAGCATCTCCCTTTATCTGGGTATTTCATATGACTGTAATGTGTGAGGAAGCTGTGGCTCAGGTAGGGGCAACATCTGCCAATCAGAAAGTTGATGATTTGATTCTGGGCATCACTCTTCATATTTGAAAGTGTCCTTGGATACCAAACACTGCACTGTTTCCGATGTGTTATCTGTGTATAATTGAATAAAGCTTTTCCAGATTTAGTAGAAAAATAAATCTTTGTGTGGTTCTCTGAAGATTAAGAATGCTATCTGAATGTGTGCATGACTTATAGTAAAAAAAAGTGCTTTGAGTGCTCAATAAAAGTAGAAAAGTGCTACATAAATACAGTTCATTTGCCATTTTTACAAATGTTGCATTCAGACAAGATGGTCAATGTGATTTTCTGAACCACAGTGAATTTAAAGAAGCACAAAGGGACTTTTGCCATTTTTAGCTTGGGAAGTCCACTTATACGCATGGAGGTTAACATGCTTTCAGAAAACCATAAGATTTGTTTAGTCTCATGGTTGGTTTGTCTCTGGTTTCCTCTTACATCGTTACTTTCCTGAGTCTTTTAGTCGCCTCTGCCCTGGGACCAACTGTATCTCAGTGAGCTAGTTTAACTGTTGCTGATGTGTGATATTGTGCCATAAAGTCTTTTCTCTTGTGAAGTCATCACAAGTGACGACCGGAATGGAAACCCCGAGTTACTTTGGCGGGTTTTTGCTGATAGAAGAGACAGCAGACTGTGAGAGCTAGACACGGTCACCTAAAAGTGAGATGATGTTCGTTCACATGAAGTAGAAACCAGCCCTTACTGGTTCAACAAGTACAGAGCAAAACTGAATAAGGTTGTTACTACACAACTGTTATTATTATGACAACGGTCCCACAAAGAACCCCTACCATGCAGCACATGACAGGAAGAAGATGTATACCGAACAGATGAGCAGGAAACTGCACACCGAACAGTGGACTTGTTAAAACGTTATAAATATGTGTTCTCTGGAGCACACATTAGAAGCCAAAGCCAGGTCAGTCTCTTGATATATTACCATTACTGCAGTGATTCTCCCCAGTGATTTGGTGAATCGAGAATGAAAATATTAAAAATATAAAACAAGTGAGTCATTCCTCTTCCTGTTTTAACGTCCTCGGCTGTGCTATAAGTCACTAATGCACAGTACATAATCCCTGACATTATGTGTCAGGAATATTACATTTTCAATATGTGTGCTTTACAAATATAGATAATTTATTGTGATTGACAAATGTGGACAATTTCTTTTCAGTTGTGTTTTTTTTCTTCTTCTATATGAAGGAACTTCTGTCAGAATTTGAACTTTGGCCACGCTACTACAGCTCAGTCCATTTTAAACCCATTAAAAAAAAACAAAAAAAACATGTCATCTTGTTAATTCACTTAGCCTTGAACCAGTAAGGAACAAAAGTGAAACATCTGCATCAAGGAAGGACTACTATTTCTGATAATGTATCCACATATGCCTCCGATAAAAGTGGTGGGAAATGAGGGTCAGTGTTGACATCGCTAAGGCCGTAGATATAAATCTGGCAAAGTCAATAGTAGTTAGATGGGATATATGAAGACTTTGAAGGAGACATCTCTAGATCAGTGCCCCATCCCTTGGGGCTTGTAAAGCAGGCCCCTCCACTCAGCCCCACCTGCATCCCTCCTCTCTTAAACTGGGCCTGCACTGCAGCCTCCATCTCATCCATCTCATCTGGTCCTGCTCACTGCCTCCTCAGGAATCCACATACCACCTTTACTCTGCAGCCCTGCACCTCTGCCAAATCCCCGTTCAGTCCACAAACAACAAATGACTGACCTCAGCTGATGGATGACTCACTGTGAAACCTCGGATGATCACTTTAATCTTGTCTTGTAGTTACTGACAGCTTAACGGGAGCCCTAACAAAGTTTCATCATGATGAAAACGCTGGCAAACGCCGTTCAGAAAAATACATAAATTTATTTTGTGTTTAGTACTACTGCACGACACTGTGTGCTTTTATTTATAATAGTACATAAAAAGGGAACTTCCACGCACGTACTGCTGACGCCATTTAAAGTATTAGTTACTGGGCCAGGACAAGTTAACTCATCCCACCACCAAATCCATTTTATTTGCTTGTTTTTTTTTGTTTTATTTTAATTTTTTTAATTTTGTTTCATTTTTTGTACTAGATCTGTACTGGACTGTACTGTAACTTCTTTGAAGTCTGAAAATATTCCCATTATTTATTACTCCTGCTCCGAGTGGGACCAGAGTTTTCATGTTCACATGTTCCCATGAACACAAACCTTTAAATTATCACGATGTTTTGCTCTACAGGAGCAAACCTTGGTCTCCTTTCCCACTTCCAACTAAAGTGACCTGTCTTTTGTGGAAAGTGAACTTCCTTTATGATGATGGAGCTTAACGTATACTTTTGTCTGGCTGGACCTAATGGGCAGAAACCCAACCAAGCTTCTTCCTCAGACCAGACTCCTAGCCAGGATTTATTTATCTTTTATTTATTCAGTTTCTTTTAACCTAGCTATAAACCCATAAAGATAATTTGCAGATAAAACACCTTTATTCAGGCCAGGTTTTGAAGACAGCTGCTTTAGTTTTATTTCCTGTTTGAATGACCACACTGTTCTTATATCACCCAGTCATATGCCCCAAGAAAGTCCAGTTAATACATTTTAGTTACCTATTTTTTAAAAAGCCCCCCCCCCTGCATCTCTAATCTGAGCCAGATATCTGGATAGAGCATTGAAAAGTTACTGATTAATGTATTACATTTAATAAAGCAGAAATAATACAGACACTTTCCTTTGGGGATTGATAAATTATTATTAATCGAGTTGAATTGAATTGAATCAAATTGATATTGTTGTAGGGAGGATAAAGTTAGTCGGTCTTTTTTTCCATTTCCATTTCATCATTGTTAATATTGTGCAAGTGTAGGCGACACAAACTCAGGCCCACAACATCCAGAGTTGTCTTGGTGTAATGGAGCTAGCTTTTCTGTCTGGATGCACTTTGAGCAGGTGAAGAAACGGGATTTCACTGACTGCTTATGCAAAACAAACATGACTGTGGGTGGCACTGGTTTTAGACAGGAAGATTTGCTGGAATTCCAGATGGCTCATTGAAGCCAGAACAGTGACAGATTGATAGCTGAAGGTTCTCTGTGAGCAGCCACTTCAGCTGGACCATCAGCAGCAGGATGACAGAAGGCAGAAGGATTAAAAGTGATGAGTGAGTGAGAAATTGATGGGAACTTTATTCTACTTTTATTGTTACTTACCGTCTAGATTTACCTGTCTCTCTCTCTCTCTCTCTATGACAGCAATAGAGAGAGAGAGAGGCAGGGCACACCCAGGACAGTCTGCCAGTCCATCATGGGGCAAAAGAAACAAGCAAGACAACCACCTATGCTCATGGAATTATCAAATAACCTTAGGGGCATGCTTTTGACTGTAGGACCAAGTCGCACACACGTCTCCAACTCACAGCCCATCAGCTGTGAGTCGGAGACGTGTCTTTCAGACACACTCATCGGACTCATCTCTTTTTTTTTTTTTTCCCTGAGTTTTTCCCCCTTTTTTTTCCACCCAGTGCTCAGTACCTAAGTTGCAGTCCTGAGCATTGCACTCCCTCTGCCAACCCTGGGAGGACCACACTGGTCTCCTTCTCTACCTGAGGAGTGAACAGGTCCTTCTTTACACCTGGGGATAGGGGATTCCCCAACTGGACATACCACGTGGAAGGATCACGTTATTCCAGCCAGATCCTCCCTGCTCCCTCGGGTGCCTCGGCCAGCCAGGGGAGGCAATGTGAAGGCTCAGGACTACTGCATGTTTTTGTGAGGGTAGCATCAGCTGACCAAGGGAACGTGGAGAGAACATGCAAACTCCACACAGAAAGGCCCTTTTGCCAATCCCACCCAGGGTATGGGTGCTGGTGATGCAGAGACACAAACACACCCCAAGAACCCACAGCGTCCCCTTGTGGGAGTTGAACCCAGGATCTTCTAGCTGTGAGGCAATTGCGCATGGTGGCGCTGCACCACCATGCCCCATCGGACTCATCTCTGATGGTGTCCCAATATGATGTTGGGTCCCACCATGTTAATGTTGGATCCAACCATGGTGATGTTGGGTTCTACCATGGTGATATTGGATGTTACCATGGTGATTCTGGCCCTACCATAGTGATGTTGGGTCCTACCATGTTGATGTTGGGTCCTACCATAGTTATACTAAATCCTACCATGGTGATGTTGGGTCCTACCATGGTGATATTGGGTCCTACCATGGTTATACTGAATCCTACCATGGTGATGTTGGGTCCTACCATAGTGATGTTGGGTCCTACCATGGTTATACTGAATCCTACCATGGTGATATTGGGTCCTACCATGGTGATGTTGGGTCCTACCATGGTGATATTGGGTCCTACCATGGTTATACTGAATCCTACCATGGTGA
>JBAMYA010000006.1:12121952-12163910 GCA_037176975.1 Arrhamphus sclerolepis | reverse complement strand
ATTAGGGGTTGTATCATTAGAGGTCATGTCAGAGGACATGTCATTAGGGGTTGTATCATTAGAGGTCATGTCAGAGGTCGTGTCATTAGAAGTCGTGTCATTAGAGGTCGTGTCATTAGAGGTCGTGTCAGAGGTCGTATCATTAGAGGTCGTATCATTAGAGGTCGTGTCATTAGAGGTCGTGTCATTAGAGGTCGTGTCATTATAGGTCGTGTCATTAGAGGTCGTGTCACTACTGAACTGAGGCCAAATCCATTAGTCATTAATAAAATGATGAACTGTTGTTTCGTCTGCCAGGATCCTGGACAGGATGAAGGAGGTATAGAAAACGGGTAGATCAAAATTATTTTGCTTCGTTTCTTTGTTTTTAAAAAATATATTATGATTTTTATCAGAAATAAAAGTTAAGCTCACTGTCCCAATACTTGCACATTTGAATATTTTCATTGAACTTACTATGGAAATGTTTACAACAAGTGCAAATTGATTATTCCAGAACAGCTTCTGCAGTTTTTTTACGGTGCAGTTAAGGAATGAGGACACCTCTGTCCCCTAAGTTCATGTCCCTGCCTTGCAGTTGTCCAAAACCCCTGTGCAAGTTTTTTCTAAGCGTCCCTCTAACCGTAGGGCCTCTGAGTCACTTATCAGAGTTTTTGCGCGGTCGGCGGAAGCTGGACATGTTCTCATTTAGTGCATAGATGCGCCTGGAGAACTCCTCAAAGCCGGCCGCATCCAGTTCACCCAGCACCTGTTCGTCACACTCCACAGCTACTGCATGGTCCACAGGGATGCAGCGGTAATCTTCCAGCCGGGCCTCACCTGCCAACCCTAAACCTAAGCCCATTCCCAAGCCTAAGCCTAAGCCTGTCGCCTCTGTGCCCATGATCTCCTCAGCTTGCTCCACAGAGCAGCACATCTCTGGGATCAGGCTGATTGGTGCCTGTCCTGTTACCAAGGAGCCATTCATGGCACCAGTATGCTGGACAGTCGGAAGAGTTTCTCCACCAAAGTCCTGCGCTGTGGAGGCGTTGGCTGCAGCTGCACCACTGCCCGGCTGCTTCTCAGCTACGTCTTCATCTGTTTCAGGCTCTTTGTCAGTTACTTTGCATTTCTCCTTCTCTGCTGATGTGTCCCTGCCCTCCTCCCTCTCCTGCCTCTGCTCTCTTTCTTTAGTGGCCTCCATAGTTGTGGTGAGGTTGAGTGAGGCCATCCTGGCATCAAGGGAGGTGGACAGGTGTTTTGGTGCAGGTGACTGTGGAGCCAGGCCAGCAGGGGGCTCCTCTTCACCCGTGCCTGTGCTGTTGGTGGGGTAAGGGTTTGGCTTGTACTTGAGCTGTGCCTCCGCCTCTGAGCTCGCCCTCTTCCTCAGACCTCGGCCAGGTGAGCTTGTGCGGCTACTGTAGCCCATTTCTGAGGCAGACGCACCTAGCTTGGACTTGGTGGGCACTGGAATGGAGCTGGAGACTTGATGTCGGTCACTGTGAGAAGCAAAGAGAGGAACATCTGGTCAATGAACACATAAAAATAAACAATTATTTAAAAAAACAAAACAAAAAACATCCCACAACAGTTATTACACAAGTATATTGTAAAAAATGAAAAGATTTGTAATTATTTACTACTGACTGGACGAACAAGCCAACAGAAGAAAGTAGGGTTTCACTTCCACCCACAGCGCCCAGTTGATGCTCCCAGTGCAGGACCAGCTGCAGCTCTTTGTAAATCACTCCACCTTACAGCATTCAGAAAACATTTGTGCAGCCTGTGAGTCGACACTCATGTTCTGCTGACTGGGAGAGCGCAGCAGGCGTCCACCCAAGTATGCCAGACATTTTCTTCCCAAACAGATAACAGACTCAAGATCTTGGACACCCCACCCAGCCCCAAGACTGGAGTCATAAATCTACTTAAATGGGGCCCTCTCCACCTCTTCCAATAGGCACAGCCATGTATAATTCACTGGACTACTTAAATGCTCTGTTCAACGTGACCGTTCTGCTAACTCAGTAATGGAGGCCTTATATGAGAGACTCACATGTTGGTTAAAGGCTTGAAGATGTGCAATCGTGATCATCTACTCTCCTGTTGACTGGCACTTGGCAAGGAAGCGTCCATGTAACAGTGGCATTGGACATAAGCGAAGAAAGCATTAGATGTAGCAAACATTTGTGGTGTATTAGCCAAGACTTTGGACGGTTTCACCACCAAACACATGACAGCTTGAAAAGAAGAAAAAAGGACCCTGAGCTTAACCCCGTCAGACACCCTGCCGAGGTGGTCCTGGCAGGGTTCAGAGGCAAGAAGAGAGGAGATGCATGACTAGTCTCAACTTCAAAGCGTTACAATAAATTAGAACCAACCCAAGTGTAAAGGTACAGTAAGGTAAAACAGCAGATGCAACTCTGAGTGACATTTTAAACTGATTAGACGTGCGCAGATATAAATGCTGAACGGCCAGCTAACGTCAGGGGTAAAAACAAAAGAAAACCAGTAAAAGCCGACTTCATAGGGTTTCTCTTGCATGAGCTGAGCTCCACTAAATGCACCAGAACACATCATGAAATTGAAATATTCGCCCAGTAATGAGCACGTTTAATGCTGCAACAAAGCCTACAAATGCTCTGGTTAACATTTAATCATCTGGGGAGATAAATGAAACAAATTATGAACAACTGATGAAAAGATGAAAAGTCCTTCCATCTTAAACACTTATCTGATTTTCAGATTTATTCACTATGAAGTCAAAAAGGAAAATGAGCTCTTCAGAAACCAGCAGCTTAATTCAAGCTAATGACACAGGTTCTTCAGGTCCTGTGAAACAAAAAAAAGCTCGAGACGACTGATGATGAGCAGCGAGTTGAAGGTTCACTGTGTCATTTCTCATTTCTAACAGGAGAACCAGTTCCTGGACGTCCCAGTAACAGTCGCTGACTGGATGCCTTTGATTTCAATGATCATTAGCCCTTTTCTTCCTTTCCTCCCTCCAACTGCCTCATTCATGGGATCCAGATGTTGATTCCAGCTGCCTATCTCCATCAAAAACGACTGTCAAACAAATGACTGACACTGGCAGAAAATCATGTGGTAATTACACAATCAACAACAACAATCTCATATTTTCATCCCACGTTTCTTTCTTTCTTTTTTGTGTTTAAATATAAAAAGTCTGGGTGTTGTGAAGGCCAGAGCCAACCAAACTCTGGCCTGTCATTTTGTTTTCTTCCCTGACACATTTGGACTGCTTTACGAACAATTCTTTTTTTCTTTTGTTTTTATTTAGACGATGAGGTAATACAAGTGGCTAAGAGAGCATGCTGGGAAAACGAAACCTGGCCAAACAGTTACGTAGTATTAGATAACTTCTTCACATTCTTCTTCCACTGTTTGCATTTCTCTTGTCCTATTAATTGATCAATGCTCAATTATACTCAAGCAATTATACAAAAACAAGTATTAAATATATAAAAAAAAAAGAGCAGTCATTTGAGTTTATTTTACATTAATGCAAAAAACAAACTAACACACATTTTCATGGCCAAAAGCATAAAGGATAAATTAAATGCCAAAAAATGTCTTGATTTTATTTTCAGTTTTGGAGAACAGGCCTGAGACACCACTAAGTTGCATTTCTTGTATTTAAAATACAAACGTCGCGTTTCAAATTTGATGTTTATTAAAAGAGATCAAATTTAAAAACGTATATATAAATGAATAAACTCATATAACTCTTCCGTTTATATTAGTTATATGTAGAAGATGTCATGGCCCTGACTTGTGGAGCATACAGTATTTCACACTCTCCAGAAGAAGAAGTCTGGGTCTCCGAACAAACATGAAGGTGACATTCATGCCTTTAAGTTAAATATTTATCACATTCATGGCTGTGGAATGTGGTAAACATGCTCTCACGTTCCCTCCAGGGTGATTTATTATGATTTAAAAATGTTAAGACATCAGCGTCAACATCAACAAGCTGACGTTATCCCAGCAGAGCATCCCTCCACAGGGTTTAAACCTTCACCGCACAAGTCTTACTGCTGATTTGCGACCCAGCAGCCCCGAGGCGTGACACACACATAAACTGATGTTATTCTGCTGGATGCTGCAGACTGTCACAAGATGCTGTCGTGCATGTAATGATGCTGCTGGGAATGTCCTCAGCATTCCTCGTGTCAGGAATGTGTTTAATCTGATGTCATAAACCTTAACAAATGCTTAAGCTTTCTAACGTTTTACTTATAATTACAACTAAGTAACTAACTGCTTAAGACAAAGGCAAAAGATAAAGCTCCCATTTCTGGAAGTCATCTTAGAATGTGCATCACCAATAAATGGTGCAGCTTTCTAATGGAAGACTAAGATTTTAAACCTTTGTGCATCATGGACATGTCTTAGGCACAAAGACAAATTAATTCATGGCAACAGCTTCTGTTGGGGACAAAAATGACGTTTCTGATGCGCATGAAGGTACAAACGTACCATTTCTATTCCACAGACATGGTTTTAGAAAAGAAAAAAAAAAAAAAAAGATCTGAACTGGCAAAATGTCAAGTTCCATTTGATTTCCCAGATTTGTAACTGATCTTATGATGGGAACAAACTTGGAAAATAAAAATAACAAGCTACTGCTTATATCGATTTACTTTGTGACATTTATAGCAGCGCGTTGACACTGAAATAACAATAGTTTTGTTTCTTTTTTGTCATTTCTTTATTTCAAAACAATAAAGTAGCCTTCAAATGAAAAACTAAAGCAGAAGAAAAACAAAAACTTAAATACCAACGTCTTGCAAATATGAATGCATCGTGCAGCAATGATGCTCCTCCTCAACATATGATACACGGCCCAGTGGAGGAGGGTTCCTTCCAGTGGCGGCTCGAGTTCCTCACCAACAGGAGGCTTCCAGGTCGGTCTCAGCTTCCTGCTGCAGACGCACCTCGCTAGCTAGCTAAGCAGCAACCCCACTGCTACAAGAACTGTCTGCCTAAACCACGAGGCAGAATAAAAACATTCCAGAACATAGTCTCCATTCCTCCACAGCTTTTTGCTTCCACTACTAATGTCAAACCTGCATATTTCAAGGTAATTCAGAAATTACAGAAGCCAAGCTCTTCCACTGCCCAAACCCCAGACAGGCTCGACAGCATGCCCCTGCTCATA
Source organism: Arrhamphus sclerolepis (assembly GCA_037176975.1). Taxonomy (NCBI): domain Eukaryota; kingdom Metazoa; phylum Chordata; class Actinopteri; order Beloniformes; family Hemiramphidae; genus Arrhamphus; species Arrhamphus sclerolepis. Next base: position 12,158,749 of record JBAMYA010000006.1, on the reverse strand, counting down.
TCCAAACCCTGCAAAGAGCCAGGAACCGGAGCCAAAACAAATAATGGCAGACGGGATTTGGCTGTTTTATGTGGTTTAATAAGAGCCTATAAAACTTCTATGGTTAAACTTGCTAAAAATTGATATGCACTCTGGTGGAAGGTAAGTGTGTGTTTTGTTTTTTTTTTACTTTACAAGGACAAGACTGATTGCCTGTCAGGCCTTAGAAGACGGGGAATAACCACAACACAGCAGGCACTACACGACCAACAAACTGACAACACCTGACCTTATTCTGATTATGATGCATTATCTGGGAGGTTACATCCGTCACAAAGTGAAAAGTACTGCTTTTATAACTAAAATACTGCACACATGCGATACTAACTACATGTGAAATAGAAAAAGGAGGTTATGTTAACTGGGAATATTTAATACGGCATGCCTGAGACACCGTTTAAAGCACTTTGAATTGTTTTAGAGTTGACTACAGCTACAGGAAGCTTGTGTTCTTCAGTGCATGTAAGAAGATCCTGCATATGTTCTCTAAGTCTGGTGGAGAACAAGGGTTCATCTGCAGTCATTAGGTGGTGGAGCAGTATCTGATTTAGACCTGGTTCTGTGCTGGTGACGACTTCGGACCCCATCGGGCTGATTGTGCATACACCACACCCCCTCTGCACAATATTCTTCTGAAACAAAGTCCTTCCAGGGTTTGCAGCAGTCACTGACAGAGAAAGTTGTCCTTTCCCACTCCAATAACCTTTTCCAGTGTTCTTCAGCGTGTCCTTCACTAGTTTCTTCTGGACATGAAGCAGTGCAACACTTTCATTTCAATGTTTTCCTGAATTATTAAAATTCTTTTCAGTTTAAATATTATTACGAAAGAATGAGAGGGAGTGTAAAGGCACCTTCATAAATATTACATGAATAAAGCAAAATTAAACAACTTCTCCTTCCAGAATCAGCTTTTAATTAGGAACTTTTCAAAGCCACAGTCCTCACCTGCAGGGTAAATGCACTTTTCATATGCTTCTTTAAAGGATATAAAATGTGGGTTTATTTCCCCTCTTTCCTTTGACAAGACTGCTGCAATTCAATATCACAACCCTCATTATACATCCCTTTGGTCTGTTTTCACTCACTGAGGAGTTTTTGGGTGAGATTCACTTCCACCAGCTGCAGTGTTGAATCTTTCCCTCCAGGTGCTCTGCACCTTGCCTCCGTCTTGTACTCAGTCCTGGTCCTGGTTCCAGGCAACAGAGTGGGATTAGGAGCCTGTGAACGTCTGCCAGGCCTCCAGTGTACATGGACCAGCAAAAGGGAGCATGTTGAACCTGTTTGCTTTGATCTCGCAAGACTTTGCAGTGTGCAAAGATTGGTCTCTGGTCCTATCCCTGCTTTCTTCAGGGTAATAAATTCACCATATTTCTGCTGTTTTCCATCTTTCAGTAATAGTGAGAAAAAAAAAATCTCTACTGCTTGTATTTCGCCAGAACTGAATTATACATATCCTGACAGGTTATGATGTATTTCTAAGGCAAAAGTGTGTAGAAATGTATAAAGATATGACCTACAGCTTACCAGATGAGCAACATACAGCCTACTGTTTAAAGATAAAAAAAAAGAAAAATCTCTCCGTAGTATGTTTTTCTACATTTTAACCTGTTTATTATAACGTGTCCAAAATGATTCCACTTTGCACTCATAGTGTGGTTCTTGGCGCTTGGAAAGGTATCACCCTGCAGACAGGACACATGCTGAATGAGTTACATAGAGAAGGGAACCACTGCTAAATTTGCTCTGGAAACAGTTTCCTTGGTCATATTCTTCATATCATCCTTGATTGGATGCAAGGAAGGAAGAAGTGGCAAAGTGAGGCAAAGGAAGCAGCCGCTCTTTGTCCAAATTACCTGCAGATGCCATCTAGTCTTTTTATACATGCATATTTCATAAGACAGGTCCCAGAGCAGGACATTGTATCTGAATTTATTACTTTTCCCAACCAGACAACTGAAACCAATATGGAAGGGAAACAATACCACAGTGTTGGTAAAATACATATCCCCATTATTACAGGCCTTTGTAAAACAGAACCTATGTTCTCTAGAGACTTTCACTTATTTTCAGGTTGACTGGAGGATGTTACATAGTATGAACGTTCTATAATGACTTAAACGTGTTATTTTCGATTAGTTTGCAGACATTCTGAAGATATATTCTTATACTTTCTATAAGCACCTAATCTATATAAGTAAAGATCTTCTCTTCACTAAGTTCCTTCTTACATTTAAAGATTCAGCACAAAATATGTCCCATCTTTCTTGGGATTGTCTACACTGTTGCTTTGGTCAAAGTCACCAATGACCTTCTCATGTCTTCTGACAGTGGATCTGTCTCTGTTCTGGTCCTCTTGGATTGACCACAAATCCTTATTAATAGATTAGAGCAGATTGTTGGACTTAGAGGAATGGTGTTAAAATATTTCAAGTCATATTTATCAGATAGATTTCAGTTTGTCCATGTAAACACTGATTGTTCCAGCTGTACTAGTTGTGGAGTACCACAGGGTTCTGCTTGTGGACTCTCACTATTAGAGAATTGCATCAAAGAGTAGCTTCTTGGGGTTATGAAGTCTCCATAACAACCATCAGGTGCTATCTACATGCCAAAATGCTGTTTGGGAGGCGTTAACAGAAAACATAAATGTAAACGTGTGGAGTTCGCTAAGCGGCACTGCGACTTCAGCTGGGACCATGTGCTTTGGTCAGATGAAACCAAGATAGAACTTTTTGGCAACAAAAACTCTAAGTGGGTCTGGCGTAACACAAAAGATGAATATGTGGAAAAGCACCTCATGTATGCTGTGAAGCACGGCGGAGGATTGGTGATGCTGTGGGCCTGTTTCTCTTTCAAAGGACCCGGGAACCTTGTTAGGATGCAGGGCATCATGAACTCTTTGAACATACCAGGACATTTTAAATAAAAATCTGGTGGTCTCTGGCCAAAAGCTGAAGGTGGGTCATCACAGGGTCTTTCAGCACGTGACCCTAAACATGTGGCCAGATCAACACAAAACTGGTTGACCAGACACAAAATCAAGCTCCTTCCATGGCCATCTCAGTCCCCAGACCTCAAACAAACTGAGAACCTGTGGGGTGAGCTGCAGAGAGTGCATAGGAGAGTACCCAGGACTCTGCATAGTCTTTCTAAATCGTCCAAAGAGGAAAGGTCGAAGATCCCTGTCTCTGTATTCTCCACGCTGGTGCAGCGTTCTAGCAGATTAAGTGCTGTTTTGATGGCAAAACAGATTAACATCAGGGGTGCCAATAATTGTGAAACACATGATTTCATGTAAAATAATTATTTCTTAATTTGGACTTTTGTCCCACTGAATGAATGCACTTGAATTAAAGGTTGGCGTTTTAAATTTTTTATTAAAAAAATAAAAAGGAAGAAAATTATTTGAAGCCTAAGAACACCTCTCAATGAGGCATGCCAATAATGCTGAATTTGGAGTGCTGGTATTGTGGACATGCAGTTTAAAGTGCTCCCCCAGACGAGGCAGCAGGAGCACTTTCCAAACTTCCAACATCTCTCTGCCCGACTGTCAGACAATCCGGAAAGACAGAGATTTGAAGAAGGGCAAAAACAAGGGCAGAGAAACTGCAAAGCGAGTCAACTATGGTACCGTGAAACATCGTTTCTGCAGCTGGATATTGCTTTGTCCATACATCCACAGAGAGAGGTCACCAGTGTTATTTTAGTAGCAGAATACATCCCACTATCAGGCAGTGCTGACACCGGATGTGATGTCATCAGCTCAGCAGTTGCTAAACTACAAACACAACACGCCTGTGTAGAAAATGTGATCAAAAAAACGCTCAGGAAGTGGTCAGAGAAGGCTGAAGAAACGCTGCGGGAACATTTTTAGTTGAGACGCCGGGACACACTCTGAGCCACATGGAGATAACTCTAATGCCATGACTGTGTCTGACTAGCAACATCAATGTCTGTGTGGACAACACCATCACCACCAGAACAGTGAAGTCCTTTCCCAGTAATAAACCCTGGATCACCAGTGACCTGAAAGAGCTTCTCAACAAAACAAAAAGAGCACCCAGGGAGGGAGACGGGGAATTACTGAGGTCAGTACAAAAACACCTGAAAGTCAAGATCAGAGACAACAAAGAGGTGTAGAGCAGAAAGCTGGAGAACAAGCTCCAGCAGGACATCAGAGATGTTTGGTCAGGGATGAAGACGATGACAGGCTTCAAGCAGGAGGAGGATCAGATAGGCCTGTCATCTACAGAAATACTCAGATGACTGCAGTTGTGGAGTCTATCAGTGATGGACACGAGACTGAGTACAGAGAACTGGTAGAACGATTTGAGGCATGGTTTGGGAACAATCATCTCATCTTGAACGCAAACAAGAAGATGATTGTGGATTTTAGGAGAACCAGGAATAAGCCAAACAGCATATCTACCATCATGGGAGAAGAAGTGGATGAATACAAGTAACTCTGTTCATCTGGACAGCAGAATGAAATGGAGACGCAGCACAGATGATGTTTATAAGAAGGGACAGAGCAGACTTTACTTAGGTCCTTCAGTGTTTGCAGAAAGATGTACAATATCTTCTATGTCTTTTGTGGAAAATGCAGTCTCATCTGCAGTCATCTTGAACTGATGAAGGCCATCTCTGTTCTGGAGCCTCTGAAGCTTCATAACAATGAAAAACATTTTTAACAACTGAACATCCTCTTCACGATGCAGTGATCAAACAAGAGTGTCTTCAGTCAGTGGCTTCCTCAGATCCACTTCAACAAAGAACGCCACAGGAGATCCTTTTTGTCCACAGCTCTAACCATCTAGACTGACTCTGAAGAAACTTAACGTAACGAAGGTTACGCCAACATATCACTTCCCTCTGGAAAGAAATGACGTTGTGAAGGTTTCGGGTACCCTGGTGGCAACAGCCAGATTGCAGCTTCACAACAAGACTTTTTATTAGTTTGCAGTTTTCAGTGCAGAAACACTGTAGGTCAGGCTGCTGGTCCGGTGTCCCATCTCCCCCAGAGCCAGAGTGCTGCTGTTTAGGTGGAGGGAACTAGACTGGCACATGCAGCACAGGTGAGCCAATCAGACCCTCTCAGGTGCTGTTTCCTGAGCTGCAGCCGAACCACAACCCGCCACCACAAACGTATTATAGAATGGAACGTAATTCGATTGAACTGGACTGAAGCTGGTCATGACAGTGGCTCGGACCAATAGGGAAAAAAATTACAGAGCAGCTGTTGTCCACGTTCTTCTGGTCTTGGTGTCACACAGGAGTGTGGGTTTAGCAAACCACTCAGGAACTGTTGCATTTCTAGGTCCCCTTCTGAATGGCCCTTGCATGTGCATAGACATATACCACCATGCAGAACATGGCTTCAGGGGCCTGTGCTTTCATCTCATGAATCTTTGGGCCCTTCCAGCTTCTATTAAGCAGAGGGGCCAGTGGAGAGTTGATTTGGCTGCTTGGGCTTTTCATGGCTTCTTTTCTTTCAAAACAAAAGATTATTCAATTAATGTGTGTAATACTTGCTTTCCCCTTTGCTGACCCTTGGAGACAAGTGGAGATCAAAGGCAGCTTTGTCTTTTATAGTGCAGCGGAGCTGATGTTTAAAGCATACCGACTCCCAGGTTTCAGTTAAGGTTACATACAGGCCAAATGACTATAGAAGAAGAAAGGAAGACTTTACGGGAAGAAAATGGATGCTGCAAAAGTCATCAAACACTGTTTTTTTAAAATGCTACCACATATATCCAGAGGTGGTCTGTCATTAAAAGCATAGCATCCTCACATGTGTGAGAGTGTATTCCACAAAATCATGTCTTAAAATCACACTATATTAAAGCACGTTAAAGACACTCAAGGACACCATATGATGTTATTTGTCCAGACCCTGACTGGTCAGACCTCTTTTAAGAGCGCACACAGAGGACTTGCTCAGTGAATGGTCATAATGACATGGTGTACCGAAATATCCAGTTTCAAATACTGGCCCACAGCCTGTACATTTATGTCATTTTAACTTTTAAAGGAGGGGTTGGTGGTGTTAAACGGTGTCCCACTATTCCACAGTGGGCCTTTTGTAGATAAAATTCACTTCTGAAAACACTGACACTGACTGCACTGCATGTTTCAAAAATATAGACACACGGCGAGAGTTTATAAGTGACATACATGCAGGCACTAAAAGAGGTCATTTATATACGACAGAAAAGGCCAATTGGCATTACATAAACTTGTTAAAACTCTCTCAACTGCACTAGTCTGAAAGTGTTTCTGTATTCTGCCATTTTGGTTAAGCTTGTCTGGAACGCCTGGGAACGCCTCGGGATCCTCCCGGAAAAGCTAGAGGAAGTGTCTGGGGAGAGGGAAGTCTGGGCGTCCCTGCTCAGGCTGCTGCCCCCGAGACCCGGTTCCGGATGGATGCATGCATGGATGGATGGATAGATGGATGGATGGATGGATAGATGGAAGCATGGATGGATGGATGGATGGATGGATGGATAGATGGATGGATGGATGGATGCATGGATAGATGGATGCATAGATGGATGGATGGATGGATAGATGGATGCATGGATAGATGGATGCATAGATGGATGGATGGATGCATGGATAGATGGATGGATGGATGCATGGATGGATGGATGGATAGATGGATGGATGGATGGATGCGTGGATGGATGGATGGATGCGTGGATGGATGGATGGATGGATGAGTGTGATATTGCTGGCATTATAGTGCATTATTTTAAGCTTGTGCTCATGTGGTGGTTTGCCCACAAAAGGAATAGCTTCTTTTTTTGACAATGTTAAAAGGAATTATAGTTAAAAAAAATAGATAAATAAGTAAACTTGGTGTAAATGGTGCATAATAAATTTTATGTATTGCTGAAAATTTTCAAGGTGTTCGATAAAAGCATGGACCTGTGTACATATGACTTAGTTTTATACAACTTTAAACCCAGTTTTAGTGTCACATGTCTTTCCCATTCTTACCATCGCACCATCAGACCGTGTTCCAGAAAGTTCTTCAGGTTGGGCAGTGTCTGCTGCAGGTCTGGGGTGGTCAAGCCATGCTGATATCTCAGCTGCAAGATAAGGGAACAGAAAAAGTATTATTAACCTAAAACAATATATTGCACCTTGATAAGACCACACACGCAGCATGGGGTGGGTCAGCACTACTACATATCACTTTGACAAGTGGCACTTTATGTTTGGAGAAGAAAGAAAGACCACCTCCGAAGGAGGTCTGAAATCTGCATTCTTTCACCATGACACTTTTCTATTCTCCTCTTCAGAATCTTGCTGAACTAGTCACACAATTGGCTACTTTTCCTGATAAGAAGCATTTGTAATTATATGCAAGTTGTGTTGACAGAGGATGAGATGCTGGTAGCAAGAAAAAACACTTCTGATAAAACATCTGGATAAAATGGAGCATATATCAGAAACTTGATTGCATTACCCACTCTTTCAGGAGAGCTGCTTCTGCGTTTGGCCTTGGGCAGTCTCTCCTTTGTGCTACAGTGCTTCATTTCTTGATGACAGATTCAAATCCAGTGGAGGAAGAAAAAAAAAAGCTCTAGGGCCAAAAATCTTTCTTCCACGAGTTAAGTCATGTCACACCAATGCCAACTGTGTCCCTGGGAGTTTATTTAACCTGTATGTACGAACAGCAGAGACGCATCATGCCGCACATCCAGCGTATATATCAGAGGCCCCTCTGTCACACATGCTGGCTGCACCAGCTGACATCTGTTTTATTTCCACTTGGGTACCACGGCAACTATGCTGCATTTTTCTTTCCCCGAACACACTTCTGGTGAAGAGATGAATTGCAGATAACTCTGATAGCCCATTCACTCAGGATAACATCCTCCTCTTTCATATAACAGAAGACAAACTTACGATAAGGAATTAAAGAGAGATCGATGTTTGGACCCAAGAGGCTAAAGGTTACGCAACCTTCGTAAGATGGTTTGATTTTACATTTGAGGAGGAGACAAATGGTTTTCAGGAATGATAACACATATTTGCATTAGGAAACTGAATTATTGACAAGAAGCCATACTTAAATTAGTAAATTTGTAGGAAGCTGAGAAATCAACAATGTTCTTCCAGTTGTGGGGTGGTTGGGACGCATTCGTACTACTTTGTTTCTTCTGCCTTCAGTGGACCAACAGCTGTGCTTCCCTGTGGTCCAGTCAGCCATGGCATTATGGAGACACATGAGAAAGATTTCATTTTGTGTTCTTTTTAAAGCGCTGGACCACACTAAGGAGTGGTTGCAGCTTTGCCAGGTCACTTGAAGAACAAGCACTCCTCAGCTCAAAAATCACATTTTTTGTTTTTTATAGCAAGTGAATGGAGGAGGAGAAACTGCCATTCCTTTTTGTTAGTGAATAAGGAAAACATTTTTAATAAAATATTTCGAGGAGCGGATATCATCAGAAAGATTTGAGATTTGATAAAGTGTTTTAGTCACCTGCTTTACTGTTGCTCTTTTAACGCTTGATAAATGACAGGGGCTGTCATAAAAGGGTTCACATCAGAAGTCCCATGGACACATACCAAGTGTCTGTACCTGATTTGTACAAACAAAACCGCAGAATTCCATTTGTCTGAAGAGCTGCTAGAATAATCTTCCGAGCGTAGGAATGAGCGGTACGATATGTGAATGGCATATTCACGTGTCTGCATCAGTATTCCAGTGTGTTTGCCTATGTGTGTGTTCTGGACTTAAATAGCCCATATCTTTTAGGGGAGCCACAGAAGCAACAGTCCTGATGGTATCAGGAGGAGGTTTTATTGAAAGCAGCTCAGACTGTGGGAGCTGGACAAGGGTGTCACCTCAAAACCCAGATGGTGATGGAATGATCCAAAACCTACGAGAACAACACAGAGATCCATTCATGGTTCAGAGTAAACCTCAGGGTCTGACCAACTGATGATGGACTTAGGTTTGAAACAGTTGGCCAAGATCAATAACACCAACAGTTTAAAAATACAAAAACAGTAACATGGTGAACGGGGGTTGTTTTTTTCCATTAACAAATGTTGAAAAAGTAAAAATAAATAAATAAAAGAGAGCGGAAATCTCAAGGTTCTGGTCCAGAAATGATAAATTATGCATCAGATATGGAGAGAAAACGTCATGGCATCAGTGAAGGTAGAGACATTTGTTGAACATACTGTATGCTTTTTTTCCTCACTATGACTGCATTAAAAAAATATGCTATTTTAAATCCTGGTACTTGGCCTGCTCTCTGAAGTGCATGTAATAACCACACTGCACGTCTGACAGGAGCCCAATGTCGAATTACACGCCAGGAAGTATGAGTGTGTGTGGGAGAGGTGCATGAACATGCATGCCTCCTATTATTTTCCTTACATAAAGATCTCAACAAATGTTGGACACAGAGAATGTACATGGGTGAGAAGTGACTGGTGACATCATAGGTTTAGTCAGGCTTAGGCCTTGGATTCAAAATACTGGACCAATTAAACATGATTTTAAGTTTGAGTTTTGTGTAACATACACACACGTATTAATACTGCGAACGTATGTTTGTTTGTCGGGATGCATTAAAACACATTAAGGTTGTAAAAAATGAGACGGATCCAATATTTTTCATATGCACATTATTTCAAACCACCTCCAAGCATGACTGTCAGGTTTCCTCCAAGTCTCCGCCTGTGAACACCACCAACACCAGCGTTAGGTGTCTGCTGGCAGCAGAACAAAGTCATCAGCACTGCTACTTCACACTGTCATAATGAGTTGTGTTAAACACATTTAAAGAAAGAATCCACACAGCCCTAGAGTTGACCCAGTGCTCAGCCAGCCACACCATCAATATTCATAAACTGGTCTGGCCCTCCCTGGTGGAAGCCGCATTAAGTTTCCTGTCAGAGTGCACTGTATGTGTATATACTTGTTACTCATGGCCCTCATCTTGCAAAGGCATTTACACTGGATGCCGGCTGTCAAATATGCACACATCAGCCATCTCCTTTCTTCTTTGTTCACTTGAGACAAACACAAAAACATTAGTGACCCGGCTAAATCATCTGGAAGAAAAGAGAATGTGGTAAAAAAAAAAAGGAAGAAATGTGCATTGCAGCTTAATGACAAAAAGCTGGGTGTCATTTGCAACAGTTGGCGCCGTGAAAGCTTTGATTTCAAGATGGAAACAAACAGATGAGTGGGAAGGTTTAGATTCTGGTCTGTAAATCCAAACTGATCCTTGGGTGTATGTTAGTACTGATATGTGGCAATGTGTTGCAATTGACACAGAATAAAAAAAACAGGAGTTTGCTGCATGCAACAGCATACAGAAACGATCAGCTTCTATTTCAGTAACCAGATGATGTACATTGCTCACAATCAACCCGCTTGAAAGATGGCTTGTCATTTCCAGTTTCTCTTTCTTACATCCTCACGATGAAAGCTGGAGTTGGCTACAAGGTTCTTTGTAATAAGGCTAACCAGATCGTGGTGAGAAATTCCCAGAGCCCATTGAGGACAACTGAAAGGCGAGAAGACCAAGTTGCTCGAGGTGGGAAGACCCAAAGGGGCTTTTTCATAGTGAAATGGATCTGGCCAGGTCTCCTCATGGCTGCCTGCAATTTTGTGTTTGGACACTCCCATGGCTGTTTACTATTCAACAAAACTCACTCAAGGCTATGGAAACTGCAGTATTTGTAGTAGGTTATCAAGTCACTGTGATGGCGAGGTTTGGCATGAGTGTGTGTGACAGTTTAGAAGAAGAGTCAACTGATCCATCACATCTAAGAAATTGGTGGCCCATCCTCTTTCATCGCCAGATAGTGAAACAGCCCAAAGAATGCAGCAATGTATACAGAGCCTGCTTGCCAGTCCACTGGAGCCATGACCACACACAAACATACTATATCTGACCACAGCCTGCAGGAACTAGTCAGTTTACAGTACATGCCACCCATCATTTGGCAAAACCTTTTTGTTTGTTCTTAGTTCTGTACAGAGGGCTAAACAAACACAGCCTTGCTCATGCAGCATATTACAGTTTCCTCAAATTTGTCAGTACCAATCACCTTCAGATTCGACCACAAATGTGGGCGGGCTGCTGAGAATGTTGAGGTTAATTGCTCATGATGCGACACAGGGGTGGCCCAGGTAACAAAGCACATCTCCCCCTTTTCTTCTTTTTTTTTAGGTGGTAACAATAAAAAAAATGCTTGTGAGTGCAAACTTCACTGTTCTACCAGTAATTTTAGGTTGTCACTTTTTGCATCAAAAACTTTAAATACCGTGTGAGTTTTTGATCTGCACTGCAGACAATTCTGCTGTGATTTATAACCAGCACGCCGCTTGTCCGTTGGTATAAAAATGCAAAGAGTTTTGGTTTTACATGCTCCTTGGGGAAGGTAATCAGGGAGCTCATTAGTTTCTATGACAGCTTGTTATAAAGGGTTTTACCAGGTGTCCTCCACCATCCCTGTGGTAAAACTGCAGACATTAGTTTAAATAGATGAGTGAAGGCTGTAAAGCCTGGGGGGATGACCTGTCAATGACAATATTTCAGGGTATTCCCTTCTCTTGTCAAGATGACTGATCACTGAGCAGTTAATATCCATGTAATGACATGGAAACTATCTGTAAAGTATTCATATCACCAGCTGAATAATACACTGGTGGAGCAACATCTCCTGCATTAATTTAAATTAACGAGTGTTTAATAATTTGTCACAGTGTATTGTAACAGTTCATGTCATCATGTTGCTGTGAGGCTAGTTAGCAAGCCAAAGCAAACACTGTTTCAGTGACCCGTATTTAAAAAGTACTGTCATAGAGCACAGTTAACTAGAATTTTGATTAATATTACTCATTTTATAATGAGCCCCATAAATTCAATAACCAAAAGACTCTTGCCTCATAGCATCCTTGGGGTGTTTTGTGTCCTTCAGCAGCCATTTGGCTGGAACATAAAACCCATGAGGACCAAAGGGTTTTTATTCTGTGCATCCAAGCCTACTCTGTGCCCACTTTCATCAGAATAACAGGTGAAGCTCAACTCCTCTGAGTCCAGATGTCATTATATTAGTATATTAGTATGTTGTTGTTGTTATATTGATATTCATGATCTTGTTTTAGCTTCTCATTATGCTTTTTTCCTTCTTCGTCTTTTTGTACTTGACTCACACAGTGGCACACTGTTCCCATTATTGTTATTTTTTGTTAACAGCTCCGACAGCCACATAAACAACTCTAAGTACTTTCATCAGCATTTTTTTTTAAAGTTTAATACATTTGCCAGAAGAATAAATGCTTGAAAGCCAATTCCAGCTTTGATCAAATAAACATTTCAATCATCTGTGTGGGCAAACTTCAGTGCAATATATTTATCTAAGAGGAGATTTCAATCTAATATTCTGTTTTGATGTTTCAATATAATTTGAATCAACCACAACAATTACAAAACTGTCTTTGCTTTTTGTGGCCAAGCAGAAAAAACAGACTTCAAAAAACTTTGTGTAATACTGGCAGAGATACTTATTTTCCCCTGAAGGTGCTGCACAATATAATATAACTGGTGTTGGAAACATATACACATACTGGAAAATTATCAGTAATTAAAGATTACAACATGATCTACAGGAACAGGGTGTAAAATTTGCTGTTCTCGGCTCATGAGAATTTTCTTCAGTGCATATATGGTTGATTGTCCCCAACCTTGATTTGATCTCCATTAGACAGTACGTTCCCTCTGAGGGGCTCGTTCTAGCTCAGTGGTGGATTTGAAATGGTTGATTATGTTTGCTTCAATGCAGCGCTTCAATGATTCCGCCCATGTGGCCAACCCTGGGCACATAATGAAACTCAGCCCATGCAGCCTTCACTCATTTACTGAAAGCATTACACTGAAATGATGACCAGGATGCATTCAAAATGGCCAAAACAAAATGGGTACAGATGGGAAGTAAAGCTTTTTTGACAAAAAACAAGAGAGCATATGCTTATACATGCAGTCTCTTTGCAATATCCTTTGGCATTCTTGTTATTTTTTGACTTGTGTTTTCAAATTTTGCATTTAGAGGTTTTATACGGCTGATGGTGAAACTTCACATGATGCAACAGGGGTTGAAAGCCTCAACGATCAAGTGGTAGAGCGTGGAATATGAAATCCAACTTGATTAATCTCTGAAACCTTTTTATGTGTCTCCATAAATATACAGGAAAGTTTGTTAGAGGCTGGCTCGGGTCAAATAATTCATTCACAAGAGAAACTCACTTCGCTTAAACTTGACACAGTGATCTGGCCTTGAATACATGCTGCAGTCATTATCATCCAGTCTTCAAGCCAAACTACAAATCAGAATTCATAAACACCACGGGTGTTTGCTTACCACAGAAAATATCTTCCCACAAATTTGGAGGGTGAAGAATCGCTGCTGTCTCAAACACAGTTTTTTAAAGGTATTTATCTTCTATGATCAATGTGAGCTAAGATTCTAATTTTCATTTCATTTGAAAGTCATAATTTGATTCATATTTCATACCACACAGCACACTGATGACTCAGAAAATGTCAGTAAAGTGGGCAGGACATTGGCCTCTTGGTGGGGAAATTACTTTTTATCTGAGTTGCACTGGCTTTAGTAATTTGGATGGCTGTCAGGATGTTCCAGTCTTACATCCTCTGCACGTGGATCGCACATTAAAGGACCAAAGTGTAAGATGCCGTTCTTGACAACCATCAGAATCAAAATCAGAATCAAAATCAGAATCAGAATTGCTTTGTTGCCATTTCTGTGAAGATGTTCACAGATTAGAATTTGTTTTGTTGTAGTGGTGCAAACAACACGGGTTAATGGAAGTAATAATAAAATAGAAAGAAAAAACACATGAAATAAAGGGATAATATTTGGAAGATACTTACAGAATCAGTCCCAAGAAACAACAAACCCTCTGGTCACACAGAAGTATGCAGCAACGTATAAAAACATTGGTGTCTGCTAACTTATCAGCTGTATCAGCACATGAACTTTATTAGAAAAAAGGAAAAGAAAAAACACTTTATTGGAACCCATTATCAAAATATATGAAAATATCTAATGTTGTCCAGTTCAGAAATGTGTCTAATACATAATATGTAATACTTTAGAAACTGCCCACTTTAAAAAAAAAAAAAATCAATCTTCTGCATCATGAAACAAAACTTGCTCGATATTTTTGTGCCTTTAGTGGTGGATGGAAAACACATACAGACTGTTTGTGTGTTCGCTGCTTTATCAATCCAAGCCGATGCAATATAGACAGGAAGGTTCTGACTGCTGCTTATGCAACATTCAGAACTTTCCGATGCGCTGAAGCGCTGCCAAGTGTTAACAACTGTCTAGAGAGATGGAACAGAGCGCTTTGGGCCTGATTCATGAAATGAGCAGAGCGGATTTGTGCATAGAATGAACAGAGCAAAATTTATGTGTTTCAGCATTTACACAAGTTTTACACACACACACACACACACATGTATGTATGTGTGAGTGTATATACAGATGTATACACACACACTCACAGTGTGTTACTGAACATATAACACATTGTTTTTTATACTAGTTTTTTTTTAATGTTCTACTTCATCTAATGCCCTTTAACTCTGCCGGGTTTCTTCTACAGCTTTCTATGCCCCCTCCCTTCTGTCTCCATGCTGCAGTAATGTAATACAGGTGTGGTGCACTCTCAGCGCCCGAGTCCACTTCAAATGCAGCTCTAACTCAAAACACATTGCTCTGTTGCATTATTTGTCGTTGCACTTTGTTGAGTATCATATTGCTGCCAAATTCAGTCAACAGATTTACATAATTATAGGAAAGACTGTGTGAGATGAATCGGAAATTCAATTAGGGAGACCACCGGTGACAAGAGATGCTATTCATCTGTGACCCCAGTCACCGTGGGGTGGAACGGTTCTAGCCATGCCTAGTGTGGTCAGGATTTGGCTACTGGGTGTCGGTATGTGTTGGACAGAGGTGGAGGTCAGTGAGTCTGGCGGGCTACAGTGACACCTATTGGAAATGCCACCCCCTCTGAGTAATGCTCAGCCCTCAAGGCTAATGACCCTCGTCACTGAAGCACTGAAGTCAAGCTAAGTAACCTGACACCAGCACAAGCTCACTCTGTTTTTGAAGTCACATCTGAGGTCAACTTCCTGTTAGCAGTATTGCCAGCGAGGACTATCATCAATCCTCCATGGCAGCTCTCATATGAAGTCCTGGTGCGCACTTGTGCTCACTACTTTACAATTTCATGTCAAAAGCAAACAGAGATCATTCTGAGAAGCCACAAAACCGTTTGGTATGAACAGTAAAAGGTGGCAAAGAATGAGGGATAGAGAAACGCGTTTAGCAAATATACAGAATTTGTCAATAGCTTGGTTGAGAAAATGACGTGGTGTTTTATAATACTTGTGTTTCCATGAGGCTGCTTGGAAAACGGTTGTGGAGAGAGGAGGCTGAACATGTGGCTTGTGGGCAGGTGCCTATTCTGGCTTTCTGCAGCCCACATACTCTTTATAACTCAGCTCCCCTTCTTGTGAATGGACAACCTTTATTTTTGTCTCTTTTTTATTTGGTGGGCATCGCTGAGACTTTATATGACTATTATCAGTGATTTGGAGAGGCTGCAAAGCTAACTTACCATTAAATAAGTTTACTGCTCTCAGAGTGATGGAGCTATTTTACTGAATGCCTGCTTAATTTACTTATATACATGTTTTTGTGCATCCAAATATTACTGGACGAAAAAAGGGAGAACTGAAGGAAATATAGCAGATCTGGGTTTAGTTTGGGTGTTTATCATGTTTCCACAGTGTAAAGACATAAGAAAACAGTGACCATGTAGCAAGTCCAACCAAAACACGAAGCAGAGACTCGCAGATTCAAATTTCTGTATTCTGTGTAGTTTTCAGAGATCTTTCCACCAAATCTGGCTGTTATTTCACAGCGACCATGTACCCACATCACACCGCTCTGTGGAGGAATGTGAGCTGGTCAAGTGTAAATTTGAGAACAAAACCATGTGGAGCAGGAATTAGTTGGGATTATTTCAAGTATTATACATGTTGTCACTGTGTGTAAATGCTGTACTTCAGATTTCTGAGGATTTTTCTTTTCCTTTGCATGTGTGTGAGCGTGTGTTTGTATAAGAACACATACAAGACCGTTCAAGTTGAATGTTATCAGACATCTCAGTTCTACACTCACAGAACAGAACAGATCCAGTAAACATCCGCTTTCCAAGAGTCGGTGGTAGAGACAGCACATAGCCCTACCTCAGAGAGCACGCCAAGAAGAAGTTACATCTACATGAAATATGGCATCAACCTTGTTCATTTTCAAAATAAAACTCTTTACTGCTTCTCAGGAAAAGGAAAAAAATAATAGCAGTGATGCAAAACAGGAAATAACAGTAATGAAACAGCTTGGATGAAGTAAAACAAGATTAAAACTAACAGTTTAGACTTGTGAACGCCAAGCAGCAGATTGAACTGTAAAATTCAGCAAATGATGTGAAGAGTTGAAGGAAATCAAAATATTAATGCGGCATGATTGCACAATAAACACTACCAGTAACAAATATATGAACATATATAAACCTTTGACTCTTCTTTTCATTGGCTCTGTGAATCAAATTAAAACTTGTCACGGTAATCAAAGAATATAAGCTGTGTCCGGTTTACTTTGGAGCGCCTGGAGACTTTTCTGCTCATCTGGGTTTGTTCAACTGTGACCCTGCACACCATTAAGGATGTTAAAACATTTTTATGCTGCCAAAAGGGCTGCAGTGTTTGGAATTTAAACAGTCATAGTTTCATATGAAAAGACCTTTTTTTCTTTCTTATTTTTTTAAACATGAATAACCAACGGATGTTTGCAAATGGGGACTAGTCGAAGACGTTGTCTAATATTTACCTGTGTACTCTTTACAGTCTAACCGAGTAGTCCCTGATTTGTTTGAAAACGGACAGTTGGATTTAATCTGTGATTAGAATAGATGATTCAAGCTCACTCTGTCCTCCATCCGGAGTTCAACCTGCTTAACTGCGTGCTTAATAATAACGGCTCCTATGTTGTTTGGCTATACAACGATTAGATTAATTTGCTCCACTTCCTCTCCAGCTGCTGCCAGCTTCCATGTGCAACAGGAAGACAAAAATATACATAATCAGTTTAACTCCCTTCCTTTAAACGTGCACACAGTCTGTGTACAATGAAGTGACAGCGTGCCATATGCTTCCCCTTATAATAGATGAACTTCACGTTGCACCTTTCCACAAAAACAGACACCAAGGTTTTCATAACAAATGTAAAAATACCAGATCGATTTTCTTTCAATGTGACCTAATCGCTAAAGAACTAAATATGATTAGGACTTAAGATGAAAGGTAGTGAACAACAAACAAATTGCTGTTGTGTGGTTAGGTTTTGTTCCCCCCTCCTCTCTCGCTCACACACACATCCACACCCACACACACACACACACACACACACTTCTGGAAGCCAACTATCCAATAATTCAACATGAGATAGGTGTCAGACTGACTGTTTTCTGCATCTGTAATGATGCAGGACACAACTGAAATGATCTAAAGGTCAAGTAAGGTCTTTAAAATCACCAATCCATAAAAAATGAATAATTGCAAAGAACTTAATAATCAAAAGGTTTAGAGTTACAAAAAATAAAATAAAGAATGAATGGAAAAGACCATCCACACATGCCTCTCTTTCTGTGACCTCCTCCATCAAGCCCACAGGTATCTCAGCTGTAACTGGGACAGAGGCAGGGTACACCTGGGGGGACCAGGATGTCACATAACCAATGATCCGAACAAGTATCACCCAGCAACTTTCAACATTTAGATCAACTCAGGTTGCTGGGCACAGAGAGCTGATCAGAACATTCAGGGAAGACTGAAGAAGTACAATATGACGCTGTTTCTGACAAGCGAACTGCTCTGCTCAGCATCTCCCACAGCTCTAAAACTCGACAACGACTTTCTAATCCAAAGTCTGACGGCTGATATCGTATAATTATATGGTATATTTGATTATTCGATGGGTCCATATTTGGCAGGGGCTGGGTGCTAGTGGAGTAGACAGTACTGTCCCTCATTCCCAGAGGTCACCACTTTTCTCAGTGGTGCTACTGACGTGAACTTTCACCAGATGTTGGTGATAACCCATGTGATCCACACATGCAAAGAAATCAAAATATAATCCATAAATTAAGTTATCAGTAATAATGTGAAATGACAGGGAAAAAAAGTAACATACTGTATGAACATATGAAGAGAGGGAAGTGCCAAAAGGCATGGAAAGCCAAGACACCAGCTGAACTCAATCAGTAATTATAAAGCAATCCTACCAGCAAATGTTCCCTTGTCAGATTACATTAATATAAGACGGTTCAGTCTCAACTGATGGCCAACCAAAACGTGCCTCATTAGGTGCCTCATGATGGGTCAAAGCAAGGAACTCCCTCAAGACCTTTGCAACCTTGCTGTTGTAAAACATACTGGTGGCCTTGGTCCCAGAAGAATTTCTAAACTTCAGAATGTTCCAGTGAGCACTGTTGGGGCCATACTCTTTCAGACCAATGAGTGAAAAGAATTATCACAAGAGTTGTGCAAGATCATGGACCACTTGTGGAGAACTTTAGAAAGAGCTGGAATTACAGCAGTGGCAACTGAAGCCCTCAACCTCCACAGCCTGTACGCACACCAACCAACAAAGACTTGTCCAAAGTGTGTTGCCTAAAAACACCATAATAATGGTGAAGTTGGTACGGTGTGCAGATGTTACCAGCTTACGGTACTGGCAAACCAAGGGTGAATGGAAAAAAAAAAGTGCAGACACGTTTTTGATTTAAAAAAAAAAAAAAATCTGCTGCCATCTACCAGAATGATGAAGATGAGACAAGGGTGGACATTTCAGCAAGACAATTATCACAAAAACACAGGAAAACAGGAAAACTCTCGCTATGGTTTCAGAGAAATAAAATAAAGCTGCTAGAGCGGCCCAGCCAATCACCTGACTTGAATCCAATCTAAGATCTATGGAAAGTGCTAAAGATCAGAGAAACCTTCAACATTTGGAGACTGCAGAGAAGAATGAGCACAAATCACTCCTGAACAATGCATGCAACTAGTTTCTCCACTGAAGACGCGTCTTGAAGCTGTCAGTACCAACAAAGGCTTTTCTGTGAAGAATTAAATATATTTCAGTAAAAGTTTCAATAAATTCACTCTTTTCTGAGTTGAAACTGACTTCATAAAGCCACTCTCAACATTGTAAAAGCTAACTGACTCTACATCACATGGTGCTGCTTTTGCTTCAGACTTAATTTTCTTAATATATATCCTGAACATTGAATCCCAGTGAAACCAGATAAGACCCTGGGCTGAAAGAATATTTTAGGCTCCTTGAAACACACATATTACCCAACTCAGTTTCTAAGAACCAGCAAACTCTTCATTCACACGAGCTAAAAACATACAGTAGCTCCCTGATATGTAATGCAGCAATATTACTATTGCTTTAAAGCCGAGGTATGCAGTAAACACCGAAGTAAGCCAAGTGGTCTGGTTTATTTTACCCACACTTCTATATATAAACACGGAGTGAGTCCAACTGAATCATACAGGTTAGTTATTGTTTGTGAACTTAACACCATGAAAACAATCCACAAACATAATAAAGTGGGACCACAGATGCATCACAGATAAACTGCTTGGACTTCAGCATAACAGCCCAGTTACATTCAGTGGTGTGAGTGAATGAAAAATGATTGAAATAAAAAAATGAATGAATGAAAAACACTGCAGAGAATAAAAGAACAACTCTAAGAAAACAATAAACTCTAAAAGGGGAAGATATTCACCAAGTAAGTGCAGTTTAATCATTAATTAACACGAAGCTGTCCTCATCCATGACACCTGCCTACTTCAGCTTACAGCAGACGCTGGAAGGCAGCCTTTGCGCAGACACCGTTGTGTGTACATTGCTCTACTTTCACCTTACCGCCGTCTCTGATGTGGGTGTAGATTTTCAGAAATGTTAGCAGCATGCTGCAGTGAGCTGGAGCTGCTGTGGATCAGCCTGAGCTGTCGTCTCTGAGCACCATGTTTAAATGTGCAGCCCAGTGGAAGGATGCAGCCCCCCAGTTGCTCCTCTGCTCACACTGATTTCACCCTTCTTAAAGTTGCAGAGCTACGCATTTAGAGCCGCCTCTCAATGCAACTTGCAACAAGAAGTCTTAATACATAAAAAACCTACAAGAAGCTGGTGAATGGTCATAATGCGAGCTAATCAGTGTGTAAGAATGAAATGACTTGTCTGCAAACTGAATACATTCTCCAGACAGCCAATAGGTTGGACAATAATTAATATGAATTCAAAGAGTACTGTTTACACAAATCATTTCCAAACGACAAGAACAAAGAAACACATTCACCTATTCTCCTCTTTTATTTTTTCCTCAAACCTGAGCAGGTGTTTATTTAACAACTGCTTTCATGAGCCACTTAGCCCCTTTTCTGCAATAAATGTAAAATGGTTATATGACCCCTGGGACAACAGGCCTATAGGCTCATCACAGACGCTCCATTAATAAAGAAAAAAACTATGGTAAAGATTATAACATGACAGCAAGAACACCCCACCCACATGTGTACCTCCTGGCTTCAGAGGGAAGCTGACATTAGAGGAGAGCCTCTTCATCACAGGCAGGACACTGATGCTGCATTAAAAGAAACTCACTAATTCTGAGATTAACTATAAAAACAATACAAAAAAAACAAAACAAATTAGTGGAAAGAGAAATCACCTCTCTTAGCTTGATCTGGAGTGTCGCTGTGAGGACTCTGTCGTCCACAGCTGCTGCGTTAATTCACATGAAAAGCTGTAGTCTGGCCAGAGTCAAAGGGCTATAATGGGATCCACATGTAGGGAGGAACAGCACTGGTTTGAAGGACTAAAACAGAGCCAGGAGGACATTTTTTAAATACTGACCAGCTGGGGCCAGCATTGTTTTATTCTAAGAGCTGCTTAATTTCATTTAGCCACAATAAAGCCTGCAGTCATGAGTGAATACCTCCCAAACACCCAAATGGCAGCTCACATGGTTTGATGAATTAGGAACACAAACAAGTTTTTCTAAACTTGCTGACATAAAATATACTTGGTCTCTGCCCTTTGCATTCTTATGACAGGTTATTGAGGGCCCCGGGAGCTACCCCCGGTGAGCTAGAAAAATCCACAAGCAGAGAGAGGTTTGAGAGTCGTGTGCCTTGGTCAAATTTCCATCTACTTTACCAAGAAAAAAAAACCAGAACTTATCAACAAACTACAGATATTATTATACACAATGGCATGAGTATGGGGTGGGGGTGGGGTGGGGGTGGGACTTGTCTTGCATGCACTGGGTTGGCTGATGAGGTTTTCTTTTGCTCTGACTGTGGAGCCAGTTATTTTCTTTTAGAAAACATTCATTTTTGGTTTGTTTTACTTTTTCATATGTACTGTATGTTAATTTACATATTCATTATTATCTATAATTCAAATGTGAATATACATAAGAAACTTAATTTCAAAGATTCATAATCAGTTCATGGTATACATAGATGCGTTTAAAGACTGTTGCTGTGATTTGCAAACAAATGTGAACCAGCAACAACTTTCAACAGAAAGACAACGTGTCCTGTCTTCAGTGACAGCAAACAACGCTCAGAAAGAAGCTGAAAGTCCAACTGCTGACCAACACAGTGCATCGTGTTACGATCATTTCCGATTTTCTGTTTTTACACAGCAGAGTGAACATCAGAGGTGTAGAGTTTTGAGGGAGCCAGAGGATGCTACATCATTCCAACACAGTTACAGACAAAGCATTAAACTGCTCACCTTCAGCCTTCAACCTAGAGTAGCAGGAGCAGCTAGTCAGCTCATAAGCTAACAGTTAAATTTAGATCCAACTTGAAGCAATATTCAGAAATATTTCAAACTGGACAGTGGATGCAGTGGACTTGGACTGTGTGTAATTTGAAAGAACAGAGCTGTGTTTAACACTACCAACATGATAGTACCTGAAAAACTACTACTATGATACTCAGACAAAGACACTGAGGGTTTGGGGTTCAGCAGAGACCTGAGGAGTTTTTATTCATTACCAAAGTATTGAATCAGGACCCTGAAACAGCAGATGCTCAAAAGTAAATGACTGATCCCTGATTATAAAATATAGACAGGTCATACGGACACATCCTTGTGTGCAGGAGATCTTTTCTGCCCAAAAATATAAACGTCCACAATGAAAAAAGAGCCAATATAATGTTTACTTTAATGAAAATAAATTAAAAAATTCCCCTTGAGCATTAATACGGTATCATTGAAGTGAATTGAACTCAGTGAGTGTTTTTTTTCTGCAGAACGAGGAGTGTGATGGCGCACAAATAAAAATTCAACAATTCTAATAAATGCAACAGTTGTATTGCTGTGCATGCACAGTTTTCATTTATTAAATCATTTATACACTGATTTTAAGCTGAAATAATGACACCAGAAGTCTGTAGTAAAGATTAAGATTAGTTGTGAATAAACTGAGAATAAAGATTGCTTAATAGACCTTAATAAAGAATGTAAATTTGAATCATGATTTCAAGGATGAGAATCAGAATTTAGCATTTTTACTTATTGAGCTAACATTTGTAGATATTACCACATGAAAAGGAGAACTCTAAGAAACGCTCATTCTGACTTCTGCAGCACAGAGCTGACGCCAAACAAACAGGCTCAACTACAAATTCCTAACAGCTGGAAATTGCAGACCCATTATTAAATAAATGACGGAGCGATGCAGCCAAGACTCCCCGAATCACAGCAAACCCTTTGTTTCTGGAACATTTAGCCAAAATAAAATACACAGTCTGACCTGTGGGAAAACTCCGTTCTGAGATAATCATAACACGAATGCTCCGAGTGATCAGAAACGATGATGCACCGAGTGGATATCAGCATCTCTTTCTGATTAATTAAAACATAAAACATGCAATTAATATGCATTAATATTCCTTCCCGTCCGTGATCTTGGACCCGTTTTCTACGCTAACGACAACAACATTACGACTACCTGGAGACGGGCTTAAATGGCCGACACAAACCTGACACTTTCCCGTATCGTTTCTTTCCAAGCTCTCATTTTCACATGGATTCAGGGTAAGAATTTACTTTTACTCTTCCATTTAGTGGAAGGAGTTCCACTCTTTGTGGTGATGGACAAACCTGGAACTGCGAACCACAAAATGTGGAAATTCAATTAGAGGAACTTAAGTGTTTCATAAAGTCATAGGTGGCTGTCCAAAGGAATTCTCATAAAAGCCTGGAGCTCAAGCATAATCGCAGCACACCAGCAGCTCGCTACATACACACACCCAGACACAGAAACCACATAATAGTGACATACACTTAGAAATGCGGTCTGAGGCCTGCTTTCAAAGCACAACCTCTGGCCAGCAGAAAGTAGAGCTTCTCTCTTCAATGTACTGGTCATTTCTGGAGCATCCTTTAATTCCATTCTTCTTTGTTTTAATAAAAAGTATCTGAGCTTGAGCGGTTAAGGTGAAGCGAGCCCATGGACTTACTTTTTCTATCCCACAATCTCCCTAATTCAGCAGAAAATAGTAAATATCTGTTTATGGAAAAGGGCGCTCCACTTCTGGTTGTAAAAACGGGTCCCACCAACAACTTTCTCTGACCAATAAGTTTCACTGGATTCAAGCTGTAGCTAACAACAGACGTTTGTGATGGAAAACGGGGACCACACAGTGAGGCTGTGAAAAACCACGGTATAGAGAGGTGTGCATAAAAGCCTGCCTTTGGTTTTAATAGATAGCTTGAACAGCATTTCAGGGAAAACAGGACAATTCAACCACATGGAGGTTTTCTCTTGTTTTTCTATTCTTTTTTATATTTTCAACTTGAGGCTCAAGCTGATAAGGTCTGTCCTAACATTCCTCCTGCCAGGGGAAACACGCAAAGATAACAGGTAGCTCCTTATTCATGATTAAAAATATCAGAATTTGGTAGGGTAAGTGAATCAGTAATTTCAGCTAATTCTTGCCTACGATAAAAACAGGAGAGATTCATCCACATAAACACCACAATTAAAGACCACATGAACCCACCATTAGTCTGAGTGCAATTCAACTATTAAGTCCAGCAAACACACACACACACACACACTACTATTATCATGATTAGGCAGGTAGCTGCTGTCCAACACATACACAGAACAATCCAAATAAGATCACTGGACAGTGTCGGCTGCTGGCTTACAGCCTGCTGACAGATCTAATCCTGAGCCAAATGTCTTCTTCCCTCTGTCTTTGCATCAAGTGTTAAGGGGGTTGTGTGGGGAGGGTGGTGTCAATGCACAGCCAAACCCAAGTTATTACAATTCACACTGCTGTCACATTTTTCACCGTCAGAAATTATCATTATTTTGTTTGAAATGTGATAAAGCAGACTAATGAAGAGCTTTTTACAGTCAACAGATTTAAGAGAACTTGTTAAAAGTGGAAGCTTCGTGCTGTTTGAGTACAAAGCTCATCACCTGATGGAAGCTCCATGAAGCACATCCTCTGTCGGGCACTTCAACATCCCTTCCTACGTTACAACATGCTGTGCAAATGTTGAAGGACAGGGATCCAAACTATTCCTCACGAGGCTGTTTTTAGCGTGGGGTAGTGAAAAACAAACCTCACCTGCTACCTAATTTCTTCTTCTGTTTTACTGTTATGGCTGGGCGTAAGTCTGATTATTGCAAAGTATTTATTTATTTAGTACACCATTTCTGGTGCCTTTCCTGCCCATTATGCGTTTTATCATATCAGTTCCTATATATGGAAACCGGATGTGACTATCACGCAGACATGGAGACAGAAACTGGCAGCAGGCCGCTGAACTGGCTCTGCTGGTCTGTGTGAGGATGTTGCCAGAGTCTCGGGAACAATGGCTACGGTTCAGGTAAACAAACAGCGCACAGTAGGCTGCAGTGGGATTTCTTTACACTGACAGGTCTGTTTGTTAAGATGAGATATGTGCACAGAGGATATGTAACTGCTCACTTTTCTCTTTTTTCTGTCAAGAAAGCTGTGAGGCATGCACAGAGATTTAAGTCACAAACCACAAGCCTCAGCTGGACAAGGAGAGAAAGACCAACAACCTGAAATAGTTCCATCTTAAAGTGTTCCAGTTCTCAGAAAAACCCTGCTGAGATACAAGCCTGGGGATCCAGTTTCTGCTCCCATTCATGGGGATCCAAGTCAAAGAGAGGTGGAAAGAATACAAATAAACAGTGCATATATGGCTGGATGCAAGCAAATGTGTCTTCAAAGAACAACGACTTCGAGCTGGAACGATGAATCCACATGTGCAGAGATCTTTTTATTATATTTATAGGTGGGAGTTCTCTCCGGTATGTCAGTTATGCTTGAATTAATTTCTTATGGAATGTTTGGAAGATGTGACGGAAATTGATTTTTACAATCATGAACATTTATGTGGCTGTTTATATTTTGATAGTTTACATTTAATAACTTACAGTCACCTCTGATTCACAGCCCTGTTAGTAAAATTATTTACATGAATATAAATTGTGGAGAAAGTAAGTTCATAAATAAGCAAAATTAGGTACCCGCATTGATCTAATGTAGTCATCATATAGAGTTGTAGCCCAACACTATCTTAAACATCTGCATTATAAAAGACAAAAGAGGTAAAGTAATAGCTGTAGACAGTTTTCATTGGGGAATTTTAACCGTCTTGACCACTTAGTCTGAGATGAAGGGCACCTGGGTAATGTTCACTTTTCACTTTTCTGTGGGTCAAACAGTTTTCATCAAAGGAAGGAGCCATGCCAAGAGTCAGTCGCATCATTGTGGACTGAAGTCACCAGTTTTACCACAGAGGAGATGAAGGTAGGCCACATCTGTTCAGAATACAGCATGTGGACTCAAAAATGAAACTGATGTTGAAGATATGTTCACTGAAAGGAAGTTCAGGAGGGAAAAAGTGGAGGTTAACTTGTTCACTTGCGTGCTCGTCTACGCCGAAACTGATGACACATACTTTATTTTCCTTTTCAGACAGCAAACAGAAACCTGGGCTTAGAGCCAGTCCATTTTATTTACAAATCACAGTTTTGTAGAACCTCAGTTTTGGT
The DNA here is from genome assembly GCA_037176975.1 of Arrhamphus sclerolepis. Classification (NCBI taxonomy): domain Eukaryota; kingdom Metazoa; phylum Chordata; class Actinopteri; order Beloniformes; family Hemiramphidae; genus Arrhamphus; species Arrhamphus sclerolepis. The sequence goes on along the minus strand of JBAMYA010000006.1, from coordinate 12,132,447 downwards.
GGAGGAAACGGACCATTTTTCTTGTATTGTATCCAAACCAAGAAGGTCTCAATGAAAGGCTGAGTAGAGCAGAAGTTGGATTTTTCAGTTTGCACTCAGACGACTGCGCATCACGCTACATGGCGACGGCATTTGGAGTGCAAATCTGCTACTAGGCTTTTAGAGAATTTAGGAAATAAACCACTTTTTTGTTTTTATTATTTTAGTCATTCTGACTTACAAAAACAAAACAAACAAACATAAAAAACAACAACTGAAAGTTGATAAAGAGTGTGTAAATGACTGGAAATAGACGTACATTTAAAGTCTAGTATTTAAAGGCCTCACGCATGTCAGTACTTTGTAATCCTCTAAACTCTAATGTTTGATTTACAGAGGGAAGAAACAATTTCTTTTTTTCCTAATTATTATATTTTTTCAAGGAAAAACTTACTCTTGTTTAATCACTTACAACAGTTTCACCAAGAATAAGTCCATTCAAGCAGCTCCTGTTCCACTTGCTGCCACCTCCTTAAACCACTAACTGCAGTAGGCTTCCCCGTGAGTCATAGCTGTGTTTTATGGAGCCACAGTTGCCACTCTTTATAGCAGCAGGGACTCTGACGTATGCATCAGACCACCAGGATGGCACTTTGCCTGTAGATCATGGTATGAATTTATCAGACGAGGGTAGGAGGACTGCAGATGTCTTTCTGCTGTAAACGGAAACAAAGGTGAACCCAGAGATGACCTGACTGGACCGCAAGAGACTTACGGTCATAACTCCAAATGCTATGTTTACTAAGCCCGAGGCCACAAAATATGATATTCCAAGTGAAGCGACTGAAAGCTAATTGTTGCTCTCCTTGTAAAAACCTAGATTATACGTAGCATCGGTTGTCATTTAATCAGCCCCACATGCCTGTTTCACAACATGGCCAAGTGGATAACTCAGGGAATAAGAGAACACAGAAAAGACCCTCCTCCACACGAGAACTGCTGCTTTCGCTTTGGAGTCAGCCAGTCTAACTTGGCTCATTTTATTCTGCAAATGGAGGAATGGCAGGTTTAACATTTGTGCCCCCCAGTGGATGGCAACTTCAGGCCCAGTTAAAAGTCCACTCCTCACCTGCAATAAATACTCTGACAAGAAGGAAGCTGAAAAAAAATTACACTCACTTTTGGTTCTTTCTGGACTAAGCAAATAAATAAAAATAGACAGAAATACATAATACAAGATTTTGTGGCTGCAACAATGGGAGCTTGGAGGGTTAAGATTCGGGTTGGACATTTCTTTACCCCTCTTAGTCATAAAAAATAATACATAACCACCTGACATCCACTGTAGCTCTCCGTCTAAACCGGCGGCTTCATGAAATAAGCCCCAATCAAAGGAAACTGTTGCCTCTGTCACAGGAAAGCAGGCTTTTCCTGGTGGAGCCTTGATCCTTCACCAGCCTTCACATAGAAATTTAAAACACTCCAATGCAGAAATAATGTCTCCATCAAAGACTGTCCTCAGTCACCACAAGACCTGATCAGGTCATCAACTGTGAAACCGGACCTCTACGCTGCATCTCCAAAAAACAGGAATGAAAAAAAGGGCTGGACAGAGGACTAGGTACAAAAGCAGCATCCATGAAAGGCTGAACGTTTGGGAAGCAAAGACGGACAGATCACATTTAGTTTGTCAAGATAAAGTCTTTAAAAACAATGTATCTCAGAGGTTTCCACATTTGACTTTCTCTGGTGACATTTCTGGGCTGGTGGAGGCGTCTGAGATGGACCATCGTACTGCGGTCAGATAAATCTGTATTATTTCTGTGGCGTCTACTTATTTATTATCGTATTTATATATTCATGTCACTTTTTTGTGTGTCCCCCAGACCATCAACAACCATATAGTGACACATGGTAATATGCCATATATGGTAATAGTGATATATCTACCAATGCCTCACCAATAGCTTTTATATGTTAGGTAGGAGAGAGTAAATGATACAGCAAAGCAGATCTCAGCATGAGCAGTAAAGGTTACAGAAGGTTGAAGAAAAAGGACGGCAGCCAGTAATATGTGCTTGACACTCAGCCTCACAGCTGTTAGAGACTTGTCTCGTCTTTCCTGAATCAGCGCTAGAGCCATAATATTGCATTTTCTGTGCGGCACATCATAAGTGGTTATTAAAACCCCATATCTAAATATATTCTCTCACCATGGCATGGCTTTATGTAAATGCCCTTAAGAAGGTACTTTACACACATCTGATGACTGCATTAATGCAAAAAAGTACACTGAGATTATAGAGAAACATTTGCAGCCTTTAAGATGACATCTTCTCCAGGGATGTCCATTCATTGTTCAGAAAGACGATGCAAAATTATATTTACACATGTGGCACATATTTCAACAGTATGGCTGAAGAAAACAGGCCTACTGGTACTGGACTGGCTCGCCTGCAGGTTGGACCGATCTCCAATATGGAATGTTTGGGGAATTTTGAATTAAAAAGCAACAGCCCTGCACTTAAGTGTTCTTTCTGCAAACACTTAAGTGTTTTAGATTTTATTTAAAGTCTGATGCAAAATGGATGTAAATTTACAAAAAAAGGAGAGATAATGAGGAAACAAAATGAAAGATTTTGAGTTTAAAAGGAAAGTAACACACAGAAAGTAAATGTAATAAATGTTATATTTATATGTTATAATAACTAATGTTTTCCACATTTCTAAGGAATGTAAATCAGTGGAATTATTATAGTATGATTACATTTAAAAAAAAAAAAAAAAAAAAGTCATGAGGTTTAATAAACTGGAAGACTGAATTACAGAGTAAAACATTTAAAGCATGCAAGGGAATTATTCAAACTGCTGAGGAGAAGTACAGTCTATAGTGGATCTTTTTTCTTTTTTTAATAAAATGTGACATGTAAACCACAACTTTAGTTTTGAAACAATGGCTTATTATCATCATATGGAGCTGAACCATTTATGTGGCAAAGTTTTTATTGTTTTAGAGTGAACCTGATAACTCATCTTTAAGACGGACAAAGTGAAACACACATGGAATGTATATAACAGCGTAAGCTGAAATTTCACCCTCTAAAAATACATATGTTCTCCTGCGCTGAACGTGTTTTTCTCTTATTAAATGTAAAAGCTGCTATAGTAACCAATCATATTACAAAGGGAAATGTAGTTTATTACTGTGAATTTCCAAGAATTATATTTAGTTTGTTATGTATCTCTTTGTCACAACAATAAGTAATCTTCAATGAGGGGGTAATTAAACTTTTGAATTAAAAGATGGTGTAACATATCACGGCATGAAAGAAACATCTGGTCCATAAAACAGTTTAAAATAATATCAACATAACCTCATAAATTGGTGGGAAAAAAAGAAAGAAATCTAAGCGAAGCAACAGGCCTCAGTGTGCATGTTATATATTAAAGTCCATGAAAAGACAATTAGAAAAAGGCCGCCCAGATACAGTATGGCTCATTTGTAAAGGTTGCCAAGACACAGCTTCTTCCCTCTGAAAGCGAATATAGCAGCGCAGCTAAGGTCTGCAGAGTTGCATTTTAAGAAACCACAAAACCTCTGAAGCAGTGTGTTTTGGATAAGCAAAAACAAAAATGGAAATGTTTTTCCAAAATTTGCAGCAGTTTACCAAAATCCAAACAGCATAAAAACACCAACACCTCATAGTGAGTCTCAGCAGACAACAGCAGCACCAGCAGGACCTTAAGAGAGTCCGCAAACTCCAACGAACTGAACCGAGAGGAGCAGACCAACGTCTCTACCGCCAAGACCAAACGCGGGTCTACATACGTTCGAAAAACTCTTCTCATGAATGGAGTCTTCATGCTGTTGTTGTTTGACGACATGGCGCAACATTTCATGAGTTGTTGCAAAATTGTAAGTATAAAATTTTAGAATTTGAGGGTGTGGGTGGGGGAGGGATTGGATTTCGTTTTCTTATGACCACCTGAGTCACAGCTGATGGTTTCCACCTGGTTTCAAAACCTCAAGTCAAATCTGTCTTCAGTGTTTTCATGAGCCTCGCTGATGACACCCTGCTGTCTGAATACCATTTTTCATCCTCAGAGGAGCGGACCCTTTGAAGCTCTGAATATACAGTACACTGAGTTCTTTCAGACGGCTAACTCTATGATAACTAAGAACTGTGTCTTAAAGAATAAATAACATGGTTTCCTCTCATGGACCTGAAGAGATCTTTCCATGCACCAATGCGACACAACCTTAGCAGCGTTCATTTAGGGCTTGATTACATATATAAAGATTTCAGTCAAGAATATTTCTCCTAAAACCATTTACATGTGCCTTCTATCAGCAGGCAAATTAAGCTTTCAACAAGAGTGAACATATGATGTGTGATGGCCGCACATGGCCGAGATTCATAAAACTGAAATCTCACAGGGCTAGGATCATGATGTGCAGCTTTGATCAAAAAGGCTTGTGGAAAAGGTGCATGGGTGAGAGGGAGGGTGGGGGCGGGGGGTTAAAGGTGGGAATATGAAATTAGATGACTTTGTGCCAAATGCCCCCCCCAATAAAAACAAGAGCAGACTGTATAACTCCAATCTGCCTTGCTAGATAAGAAAACCATGGGTCCAACTAGTCAGCATTGTAACCACATAAGATGTACCGATGTCACAATTTATTGTCGTACAAATAATTGAAATGAAAGATTTCACCGTAGATTGACTGTCCTCTGTTCATTTTCATGTTACTATTATGTTGTGTGCTCATTACTAGTGTAATATTGCACACAGACCGTGTGAAAAACAACCATAAATAAGTGTTCTTCTTTAGATCTGCTGCAACACAGACTGCTAGACGAGATCCTTCTTACCCACAGCCAGAACCATCTATAATGAATCTTAAGTGATGATGACTTCAGCGACAGTTCATTTCCTTCGGGTATTAATCAAGTATATTTTTTTTTTGAACTGAATAGAATTGTGTAAATGAAATATGAAATAAATGGATGAACTTCAAGTGACGTACACAGCTGGCTAGCATCATGCTGCCTGATATGCTCAGAACTGGGATAAACCTGGACATGTACCTGGACTGGATGGAAATGCTCTGGAACTCAACCCAGGCTTAAAAGTCAGTAAAAGCTCTTCAGATCCTCACAGGAATGTAAGAAGCGAAAACCCCTTGAAGTAAACAGTTTGTTGCAGTAAATCTCCAATCAACTGTCACTGAAGGTACAACAGAAGACGCGAGTGCAACAAGACGATGTCATTAAAAGGGCGTCAGCTCAATGAGCCAGTCAGTCACCTCCAAGAAACTCAACGCAGAGTGGAAGTCATTTTCATCACTTTAACCGCACAGTTTCTACCAAAGAACTTTGACAGTCATGTAGAGTCCTTTTCAACTAAAATAACCCCAATTACACAATTATGTAATTATTGTTACACACCTATGAGGCCAAGACAGAAGTGATGGTGTCAACAGGTTTTACTGTCTCTGGTGTTGTTAATGTTCATGTACATTTATCTAACAAATTAAAGCGTGAAATGAACCATTTTCTTCTTTTTTTAACTGACTGTGGTCAAACTGCAACACAGTATTTTAAATACATGAGTATTATATGATAAAGGATTCTTTAAGTGTTTCCTTTAGAAAGATGGTAGGCTTTGGTAGGTCCATAAAGACCTACGTGTCATCCAGGTCAATATGTTAGCTGAACTTTAATAAGCATGTCAAGGTCATGAGCTCAACATAATAATAATGAATTGGTCCTAACAACTATTATTGTGTGATCAAATAAAGCCTGTTATCGATTACTAACCTGATGTTTAAAAAAACCTTCAGGACTGTGGATTCTAACATCAGTGAAGCTGGGATGGAGCAGGTTAACATTATCAGGTTAGTGGGAATCAATATCACAGAAAATGAGACGGTCATCCCACATCTCCACCTTGATCCAGAAAGCTCGGAAACAAGTGTTCACCTACAGCCCAGTTCACACGTCATAAATTCTAAAACCAACTTTCACGTCACAGACAAACCTTTGAGGCTCCAAGCAAATGTTCTAAATCAGCAGCAAATCTGAATTTGATTGGTGGCCACTAATCCTTATGTGTGAACACTTCAAAGATGTGGTTTCTGACATGTTGTAGACTCTAAATACCTAACATGCTGGATATTATTTCAGCGGGGGAGGAGCTCGTGAGTGAAGGTTGATGAAGAGTTATAGCCAGTGAAAGTTCAAGAGATGTGGTAAGGGGAAGCAACAGAGTGAAACTGGGAAGAAGTTGACTCTTTAAATACATAATATTCCCATCATTTCCAGAATGATCTCAGAGTCAACAACATCAATACAAGAGAACATGTGCAAAACAGCTTTGGTCACATGAAGTAACATGTCTGGGACCTTAATGAAGAAGGCATGGCAAGTACTTTTCTATGTTGATTTTAGAGTATTAGCCGTCATGTTCTTAACACGAGCTGCATTTACGTTTCAGCATTTAGACACTATAAATCATTGCATTAAAAATACCATCCTGTAGAATAAACATTTCACGAGATAACAAGTTTCTGATAATTTTATGCTATAGTTCAAAAACTATAAGATGTGTGTGAAATATGAATTTGAAATCGTTGACATATATGTGTACTGATTACATCTGCATATATTACCTGGGCAATGTTCTTGTTCAGTAAGTAGACCCCATACTCGAAATGAAAGCGCTCTCCTCTGGGGTACAAAGGGAATCTGTAAAAGACAGAAGACAAGGACAGAGATAAAAGGAAACATGTGTTACATCAGAAACATGATGGACTCGTACACACAAAACTGTGTGTATGATTAGACTGACTGACAAGTTTAGATCAACAAACTGCCACAATCTACAGGGAACTGAACATCTCAGACGCTCATCAAAATGAAGTAATATCTCTTGGAACATAACATTTTGTTCATTTCTTCAATAAACTTTGACAGACTTGTACAATCAAAGAAAAGTCAAACTGAGATGTACTGGAGACGCTGTGGCTCAACACGCCGCTGAGACTCCTGGTGGTGGTTTCTCCTCTACTTTGTCATCCTTCTGCATGTGTTAAACACTCTTGATCAATCACTGATTAAACCCTGGAGATCCGATATCCGTTCCACAAAATAATTAAAAGCTTTCCTTGCAAATACCTCCCTGGAACCTTAAAGCGGCTTGGACGCAGTTTGACTCAAACATGTATATGTAAATTAGGCGGGAGGGATACTGCAGAGAAATGTTTTAGTTTGGCATTACTAAACAGCTCATAACGTTGACAGGCCCCACTCTGTACAAAGAGAAGATCGGTTTGTTCGTATAAGACCTCGACTGTGTGGTTTTATAGATTTAAAACCATTTTTGCACACACTGCAGTTTTAAGGTGGACATTCTCAGCCACAACCTTGGCAGTTTCTTGCCTTCAGGATACTTCCATCCTCTGTCATTAAATATGTTTATTTTGTTTGTTTGTTTTTTTTTAAAAAGACCAACATGTCTACAAAGTTGAAAACAAAGATTTCCAGTGCAATGAAGCGCTAGGACCACAGCAACTTAATATATACCTTAGTTGTAACCATCTGATAATGTGACTAAAAACGGGAAGTTCATTACTTAATTTCACACTGAAAGTTAAAATAAAACATATGGTCCGTCTTTACAACAAGCTAGGAATTATTCTCACTGTTGAAGTGTCCATTCACGTCGCTGACTCCTGTCGATCACTCCTTTAAACTGGGTCTGTGATCCTACCCGCAGATGCCAGCTCAGTATCGTATATTACCGAAACATCAAACAGGAGCGGAGGCGTCTATAAAGAGTGTCAATCCGCCTCTGAGCAGGAACAAAGACAACTTTTCCTTTCAGCATACTGGGAAAGTCCCATCAACGCCAGCCAGATGTCTCAGAGCTGCGCAGGAAGAGCTCATGAAGGATGATGGACATGGCTCTGGGATCATACTGATAAGGGTATGCTGGCACGCTGTAATAGCAAATTCTAACTGAAACAAGGGGCGCACGGCTGGATCCATGCCTTCTTTCCATGTGTTTCTATCTGCTGATCTCACTCTGTGAAAGCTACAGCGTATCTGGAGAGAAACAAAATGACCAGCAGTTCCATCTGAAAAACAGATCAATAAAGTTTGGGTCACTGGTTCCTCATCATCATTCAAGAAACCTTTTTTTTTTTTTTTTTTTTTGCTGATCGAGCAGTTTAAAAGTGACCAACAGCCATTCCTCTGCTTTAATATGGCAACAAAGTGTGTACAATAAAGTATAGGTGACCTGGACTGAAGAGTCATTAATTTGTGTGTGCGTGCACGTGAGTGTGCCCTGGTGACTACATGCCTTTTGTTAGTCCTAAATAGAAGCAGATTGATGTGACCAATCGGTGTCTGTGGATAATAGACGTCCTTGGTGATGGAATCATGCTAACAAGATTTTAATCATTTGTTTTTCAGATATCACCATCGATGAGGGAGCTTAACATGAGGTCACTTTCTTTTATTTGGCTTTAATCCAAGTGCTGAAAGTTTGTTTTGTATCATCTTTATGCCTGTCTGGAGATCGCAGACAGCATTCTGAACCTGTGACCGCTGTGAACACTTCTTCACTCACACGCCACACTGCAGCTCTGGGAAGTTTAAGAGGCAAACCTTTAACAGATGGCGATCATTGCAGCCCGAGAATGAAACCTCACAGAGGGCTGCTGTAAAGTCTGGCAAGTAAAAAGTGAGACGATAGCCGGGGGGGGGGGGGCCACACAGCCTTTTACTTGTTCATCCTCCACATCAGAGCTCTGCAGAGAAAGTGACATGCCAGAGGTGATATCTCAGCACCAGGAAATAACTAGCAGAGAGAGGAAGAACAACACAACAGGCATTCCCTTCCCACTGCTGGCACAGCCAATACCATTTCCCCATGAACTGATAGGATTTATCTGCTGATGGCCACGTATAAAAAGGAAAACAGCCATATCTAACCCACTGAACACACTGAAACACATAAACACACAGGGACAAGCACTGCAAAGTGATTAATGACCCTTGCCCACTGTGTCGGAAATCACACTGAAAAGAGATTCTGGTCCAGCACACATCAGGAAGTCCTCACGGGACATCCAGTAAAGTAAAATATATTATTACACAGCAACATGAAGGATCAGGGGAACACGTCTCTGAGGGGGGGGGGGCTATGTGCTACAGTTACATAGGTACTGAGGACAAAGTCAAGTCTTAAATCCATTAAGATGCAGATGTGGCCTATTCTGAATCAATTAACAAATGTCAAAAATCTTTTTTTTTTTAACTTGTTAACTGAGAATGAAATGCTGATAATGCAAAAGTCAAGAGATGAAAAAAAAAGAAAGAAAGGAAGGGCCAAACTTATGGAAGCATCATATTGCATATTTTAGATATAATGTGCCACATAGCCAATAATCATTAAAATCTGTTTTCATATATGCAAATTTCAGCAGCACTCAAAGTGCTTCACATCATGAGAGACAGTAAAGCAGACAGACAGTAAGTTAGAAAGCAGAAAGCAATACAGTAAAAAAGGACAGAAGTATCAAAGTTAAAATGGCTTCAAGTAAAATGGCAAACTAAACTTTAATCTATTCAATTGATTTTGTTCTGTGTGTGTGTGTGTATATATATATATATATATATATACACACACACACACACACACACACACACAAAGTATATTGTTAAATATTAGAGTATCAAATTTAATCAAGACTGTTATCTGAGCTAGAATTACTCGCTCTTCCTTTATCCGGGCTTGGAAAAATATAACCAAGGTGACCCAAAGCAGACACTTTGGCAGTTACTGGTCTCTGCTCTCACTGCAGCTGGGAGTGCTGGGAGGCTGAGACTGACCGTCTCCCAGTGTTTTGAAAAGGGGAGGAGCTCACAGCAGCATCCGCTGCTGATTGGGTGAGCAGCAGTCAACCTGGGTATCACTGTAATCTACGGAGACGGACGCAGATGCTGCACGTAGTGTGTACGTGTGAATGCACCATAACTGCAGAACATCAGTCCCCCTAACACCAGTAAGATCTCCAACAACACCAGTAAGATCTCCAACAACATCTGAAAAAGTTGCTAGATTTGTCACTAGTCACTTTTGGCAAAAAAAAAAAACGTTGCCAAGAGGGTTTGGAAAGTCGCCAGAATTAGCGAGAAGGTCGCCAAGTTGGCAACACTGCTCTGGTGACAGGAAAATTCAACTTTGCTGAGTCTACAAACAACTTTTCTCGACCAACTCTGCCGTCCGGAAGAAGTTTCAAATTAAAATGTCCATGATAGATTGACTTTTCTCAACATTTCAGTCCCCGACAGTTATTTTCTGTGAACCATGGTTGTCTGTGAGGACTCAAAGGAAGTCATAAAAATAAATGTGTTAATAATGATAGTGTGTGTATTACAGGAGGCAATTTAATCTTTGCTTTTTTTTTTTTTCTTGCAGGACACCAATGGGGAACTCTTATGCA
>JBAMYA010000006.1:12101992-12121852 GCA_037176975.1 Arrhamphus sclerolepis | reverse complement strand
TGTGTGTGTGAGGACATAGTAGTATAAATGAGAGGTTATATATGTGTGTGTGTGAGGACATAGTAGTATAAATGAGAGGTTATATATGTGTGTGTGTGAGGACATAGTAGTATAAATGAGATGTTATATATGTGTGTGTGTGTGTGTGTGTGTGTGAGGACATAGTAGTATAAATGAGAGGTTATATATGTGTGTGTGTGAGCTGAAATGAGTTTGAATGAGAACTTGCAGTATCACATACTTTTTCACTAGTATATATGTAAGATGCTGCTTGTGTGTGTATGTGAGAGTTGATTTTATGTGTTCATGCAAGTGATTATAGTAGTACACTACTATTAATCCTCGTGGGGAAATTCATCATATGCATATGTTACATACTAATAACATACTAACTAACTGACATCAATGCCAGATGCATCCCATTAATCTATTGGGGTTTTTTTGCATGCAGATTTCACTAAAGTGTTTTATTTGATGTGTTCTTAGCAGCTTAATAGAACAGTTACATATTTTCTTTTCTTATTTTCATTGAAAGTTTCTCATCTTGGCACCAAAATTCTCACTTAAACACCACACAGTAATGTATGCACCAAGCTTTTTGTCCACTATGACGTCATTACTGTCACACTATTCTTGTGATAATAAAGCTGCATACACTGTTATCCTAGCATAAACTGGAGGTTCGAGGAAACAGCTGCCCCCAACTTCAACCTGAAAAGACACAAAGTCAGGCAGGTGTAAACATAAGGCGTTTTGAAAACCGGCACAGACAGTGACGTTATCAGTGTGTTATCGCAGTGAGGAATGTGTTTTGAGTGGCAGGAGAGGAAGTTGAAATATCTACACTAGAAAATTGGAAGGAAGTGAGAGAATGTGAGTTAAAGAAGTCTGGAGAAAGGTGTTGCTGCAAAGACAGACACCCTTCATTAAAATGTACATAAGCTATGAATGCACAGACACTCAAATGACGCCATTAAAATACATCAACAAGAGACAAATGCATTGTTTATGCAACCATAATCTGGCACCCGATGTTGTTTAGCACTGCCATCCTTTCAGCAGGCTGGTCTCAGTTCAGACTGTTGTGATTTGTGCTTTGATGATGTTGGAATGAGCTACTGAATGCTGCCAGAGCAGGGATACCCTTCTCTAAGGTTAAAAATCTAGTATAAACTCTGTCTTTAGACAACATCTCTTTGTCTAATATCTCCAACACCAAGGAATTATAAGTGCAAAGATTTACAAAATAGAACTTTTATTTATATACCATTTGATCTTGCAGCAAATCTAAGTTTCCTTGTGCATAAGTGAGAGTGAAGGTGAGTGTGTCCTTCAGCCTTCTTGAAAGTCTGATCCAACAAACCCGGATTCCCCACCTAGCCGGGTCCCCACATCTCCCAGAGTTCTGCCTGGATCTCCACCAAGAGGCCAGGTGTCGCGTGCACAAGAGCCACCCAAGCATGCCCTGGACAACCCTCCCCACCACAGCAAAGCCACCCCGTCATTACAGTTCAAAATGTCTGTTAGTCCTCTTTCTGTGCTCCTCCTGAGAGATGTCCCTTTTATTTTTTCATGGCAAAGGACAATAAATAATTCTCAACCCCTAATCCTTCCACAGAAGCTTCCAGAAGAAGAAGAAGCTTTATTTGTCACTGCATAAAATATGTGCTATAAAATACAATGAAATTAAAATTGCCACTCTTGATCAAAGAGGCAGATTCTAGATTATTTCCACGTTGAAACACAGTTTCTTCTTCCCCTGATGTACCACGTCTAGTGTCTAGTACCTAGTATCTAGTCCAGCAGAGTTCTGGGGCCAGACTAACCAGTTTTCCTGGAACTGAAGTGGTGCCATCTTCACAGTTGTTGGTGTTCTGGTTCTAAGTTAGGCTCTGAACCTGAACTGATTTGGTGGAAACAGGCCTGTAACTGATGTGGAACAGCACAAGGTCTTTATGGACAGATGAGGAAGAGAGAACTTGAAGAGAAGGAGCTCGTAGTAAACAAAATAACTTTTTGAAAAATATGTAGAAAAGTTGCACAAATATATGAGACAAAATTAAATACTGAAGACAAAGAAATATTTAAGCAATATGAAGATTAAGGCAAAAACAGAGAATCAGATGCATGAAGCAGATATGGTATCAGAGTCAGCTTGTTATTCATCCTACAAGCACCCTACAAACAACTGTGGCATCACACACACACACACACACACACACACTCACACAAAGAGATAGTCATCACAGCCTAGATCTGAGGAATCACAGATATGCCTCTCCTTGAAGATTTCTGAAGGCTTGGAGAAGAGAACACAGTGGAATCTGTTGCAGAGAAATGACTGATAGAGCCTCCATATCTCTTGTGTGTCGCACCCTGATACTTGCATGTTAACCACTACTGGCTTTGGCACGAACCATGAACCTCCTACACTTTCACTGAGCGGCATAGATGACAAGAAGGTCACAGGCATGTGAGTGTGTTTGCAGGAGAGAGGCTGTAAGCCACCACCAGGGTCTGTCTGACTCCTACCGAACATCAAACAGCAGTGGGTCAGCTGAGTAAATAAGCTGCAAGCTTGGAGAGAGTGTGTTCTAACCCAACAGATTAATTGCAGAGAGTGGGTGAGAGGGTGAAAGGGCCATGTGCTGGGATTGGTGGCCTCCACTCTTTCCTCCTTTGATCCATGCTCACTGTGAGGTACACATAAGGATAGTCTAGAGTTCTCAAAAGGCAGAATCCCTTAGAAGAGTCACACAATGCTCCACTCACTCCAAGGTGCAGAGCTCTCATAGAAATGTAGAAGACGAGGATTATGTGATTTATTAGCTGATTTGAGCCCTGAAAAGGGTTTTAAAGAATGTTTCACTGAGTGAGAAATATCACAGACGTGCAAGTTTTGAAAGAGATCCTTTGTAGCCAGAAGAATGGAGCCTCAATGTTTTTGTGGAAAGACTCAAGCTGGTGCAGCAGCTTAAAAAGTTGAGGTGAAGGTCCATGAAAAGGATCAAAAAATGAAGCATGTCAAAGGCTGATGGAGAGCTAGAGGGAAAGCAACAGCTGTAACAGCTGGCAGAGAAGGCTCACTAAAGAGGCACTGAAAACCTTTAAATTTGTTATCTGTACAACAGCACCTACGCGATGTCAAAGATTTGACACTTTTAGTGGGTACAAAAACGTCCCAGCTGTCCAGAGTTTCACCATGTAGCATTATGACCTGAAAAGAAAGAAAAACACTTTTTTCTAAGGGCAGGTCTACCTGGAAGACAGAAACAGCAACATGGCACTGCCTCAGGACTTTTAGAGCAGCAGAAGATAAGGGATGCTTTTGAAGTGAAACTTTACAATAAACATAAAGTCAAACTGGGGATCAGCGCTGTTTTCACAGCTGTGGGCTGCCAGTTTCAAAAATGTTAAATGTGCCTACTTATTTTTGCTCTGGAACCTAGCTGAGGATATGATAGGAGGTGGGAAAATAAACAAAGGATTTGGTCGGCATTATCACTTAGTGGGAGTGGGATATTGCTCATTCTCAGTTTTTCAGATGATCCATGAAAACATTAAGTAGCTGCTCATGGGTAATAGTGATATCTAATATGGCTCTGCAGTATAATTACATGTCAGACTGTGGCAATAAAAGCAATAAAACTTCTCAAATCCTGGTAAATACTGATGTTTATTATAAGCAGGGAAACCAGCCGGCCTGCTATCGCTGATCACAGCAATTACTAACTCTAAGGTGTTTTTGGTGCTCTTAAACAAAATCATATTTCAAGTAGCATGTCATCTTTATATATTTTCTGAAAACCTTTCATGTTTTTATTTAATACATAAGCTGAGGAAATAACAATGCTGACTGCTTCTGAAAATTAGCAAATGAGCTTTGGTCAAACCCACTGACCCAGAGGAATTTCTCTCTCACCACTTTTCAGCTGGGACATAAAAGCAAACAAAGTCCAACAGCTGCTCTTAGGCCACAATATCTTAAAATTTCTTTACGATAAGATTAAATGTGTGGATTCAAGTGATAAAATCTCATCCTGGGAAGTACTAATAGACACAACAAAATTTACTGATGCTTATTATTTGTGGAGAAGCCAGTAACTAATATTGCTGATGGTAATAATAACAGCTGGTGGTGTTCTGTGTTCTCAGAAAATATGTGAAAAAATCACATCATCTTTATAAATTTTCACTAAATGCAAAATTTACTTCAGGTTATCGCAGTAGTAGTGAACAATAAGCAGATCAAATTACAACACAAACCGCTATTGACAACAAACCAGCATGCTGCTTAAACGCGATGAGAAGTTGCTGATAAGGTGGTGCTGGTATTAGCGGCTGTGGGGGGCTGTGCTCACCCGCTCAGTGCAGGCCGCCGTCGTCCTCAGCTTTTCCTCGATCTCCTTCCCAATCTTCTGCACTGTCGTTTGGTTCTGTTTGATGGCTCTCTGTGCTGTGTGAAGTCTGGAGGAAAGAGGGGGCACAAAGTTACCATCATCATCATTTTAGGAATACACTCAAACACAATAACAGCTGAAACTGTCTTTCCAGGAGATCATTAAATTGATTAGCTGAGCAACAATTGAATCGGTTACAAGTATACCAGAAATTCACTTTTCAGCCTGGATGTTTACTGTGACTGTTTATACGATACGATGAGTTATGGTTGCGGGGAACAGTCACTGTGCAGTGTGTTGTTTTTTGTTTTATTTTTTCTTGTTTTTATTTTACCCTCTTTTGTTTTCAATTTTTCTTTAACCATAGAAGTTAATGAAGAGATTTGACATCAAATACAGAGAAAAAAACAAGTTTTCTGATATCAAAAAGTCTACTGTTGAGAACAGACATATCAAGTTCTGAAATAGCTCATACGATGACATCTAAAGTTTAATCACTACTGTTGTATATAATTCGAGCAACAATTCAGCTCAGGATCCAATAATCAACCAAAGCCACGGCGATGGAGACCCATTTCCAAATTCCATGTCACTGTCATCACTGAAATAGGGAACAGCAACATCAGTACACAAATGACAAGCAAAAACATTATTCAGACCATCAATCACAGGAGCAGTTAACTTCCCAGAATGTTTGCTCCCAGTCCAGGGGCTACCAAAGGACAACCACCCCCACCCCCACCCCCACCCCCCCAGGGACTCGGTTCATAAACAGGCAACACTATTGCATGGTGGGAATAAGTCACATTTACAGAGAGCCAAAACAAAAAGAAGAAAGAAATGGACAATTATCCATAGAACTGTCAGGCAAGAGCAAGGTAAAGCCATTCTTGCTAAATGTCTAAATGCATCCCTGCACAGTGCAGCATATGTAAGGTACACAGAAAAGCTCAACTGTCACAACCCCCACCCAGCCATGACCCTGAATCCTAATTTATACCACAATAGAAGCACCACAGCAACAGTGTTGAATTTCAAAAGCTTGCTAACATTTAGCTGCATATTAAAAGCAGCCATAAAGACGGGGCTTCTTCTGATGAATGCTCTTATTTTGAGAGGAAACCAAGTCAATAGTTTGGTTCAGTGAGATTTTATCCCATTTTAACCAAAAAACAAGGATTTACATGGAAGACATGACATAATTGCAGATGAAAATTCAATGTGTTTATTTCCTTTCATGGTTGACGCTTTTGACGCACTTCTGGTACAGATCAGAACAGGCAGCCGGAACTAGACGCTGATTGTTGCAGACAGGAAGATGGGATTCTGGTTTGGAAAATGAACGGGAGTGGAAGGGGTTTTCTTTAGGTATGTGCTTTCTCGTAGCGTTCAAGAAACTGCCTCTTGACTGTTTAGAGTCAGATTTGTTTTTTATTTATTTTCTTAAAAAGACTTGCAGCTTGGTTGGGTCATCTTACAAATTCAAAGAGGCTTTTCTGCTATGAAATTCACACAGTCAACTTTAAATATTATTACCTTTTTCTTGCAACCAAGAGAAGGGAAAATAGGGAAAAAAGGCCCATGTGACCATATAAACAGAGTTGGAATAATCCTACAGAAAAAACAAAAAAATAATGTTTTCTACCCACATTTGTTAATCTGTCTGAGGTGACAGTGATAGCATACAGAGATAGTTCTTTAGAACATCTGGGCAAATGTGTTTTGACAGATTCATCTCTTCAGGTGACTGCTGCGAGAATCTGATATAGCGTTTTCCCCCAGGTTAGCATAGTTATCTTCCTATTCCTTTTCACGCATGTCTGCCCTCTTATCATCCCCAAGTCTTGGCTTAATGCCTGCCTCCCACTACAGCCTGGCGACCAGTAAGGGGCTGGGGCGTTCCCACAGAGTACCCACAGTGGGACAACACTGTAATCGCTGGGCAACTGCACAGAGAACACTAACACACGAGCCTTGACAACCTTCTGTTTCCCAAACATGAGACGTACGTTACAACTCCTCCACAGATTTTCAGGAAGTTATGGCTGAGGCTGTGCACTCAACCTCCATCCAGATAAACATCACACAAACAATATTAAAACAAACAACAAACAATGTTAAAATAACAACATTTGCTTCTTCCACCATGGAACTGGTTTTTTGTTTTTCTCTTGTTGCTTTTTAGGGGTGTCAGATGTAATTATGCTTTGGAAATTTCCTGTTAAACAGAAAGTATCATGTTAAGATGTCTCAACAGGCTTTTTAATTACAGTAAAATCTCTTTGTTTTATTTTGTCGATAACCAAATAGCACAACTAAGTAACTACAACTAGAAAACTTCAGTTTTTCCTCCTTTTTCAATATAAGAACACCGGCCAAGCTCTCCGTCCAACAGCATTTGTTTTCTTTTCATTTACCTTTACTGATTACCTTCATCTAAACACTTGCAATGGTTTATACACTTGATTCTGGCCCAGCAGCCGCAATTTTTTAAATAAGCACCGTGAAGGAATCAGCAAGTACAGATGTGTCATCTGGCTTACAGAGATGTGCAGGAGAGAGACGGCTGAAGAAGATATCAGTCAACGTACAGTTTGTCTTCTGAGAGCTGGAAAATTTGGTACAAGCACGTTCAAACCGTTTGCTCAGTATTTACAACCCAACAGATCTCTTAGTAAACAGACTGCCTTTACCAATCAAAGCGCTTTACATTATAATCCATATTCACCCATTCACACACAGATTCATATAGCACGCTCTGCAGAGATCCGACAAGATTTATTTCTACTTAGATTGGGAAGTACTTTCTTTTCTTCCATCACACAGATGATACGATGCCAACGTGCATCGTGTAGCTGAGCAAATACGCTCTACCTCCTGAGCCAAAACTGCCCCAACTCAGTATAAAATGAAATATCACAGAAAATAGCCATGAGCTGCAATAGTTTGACATATTTTATATTTACATATTCATTAGATGCCCAATATAACGAAAGAGCATGAGGGCAACAGTAAGAATGATGGGCTCCATTCTTCTGCAGGATTTCTGCTACTTTACCACGACATCTTGCACAACAGCTAGATCCAGTTTCCAAATTAAACTATTTATACTTAATAAAAGCTTTCACTGCAGGACTTTAAATGCAGATAATTTATTCAGATTGTGTTGTATAAGTCATTTTTCAAAAGTAAAACCAGTATGTGCTCATATATTGAGAATAACGGCTACTCTAACAGCCAGCACAGACATCTTCTTAATCATTTTTGGTTTCTCAGACTTCTACGTGTAGATTACAGCAATTTTTATTTTAAAATGCACATTTCTATAGTTGCCATGAGACATTTTATATCAAGTATGGGCCTCCATTTCCTTACATTCTGTAGTATAAATAATAATGCAACAGTTTCCTTTTCTACTTCATTTTCTGTACCCACTACATCCTGCTCAGAGTTACAGTGAAGCTAGAAACAATTTTGTCGTTTCTTTTTAACCATTTCTAAACAGCTTTCGAGTGGCCTATCATGGGGGTGGAGTGGGCATTTGAGGCTGAAATATATTGGTAAAGTCATGCAGATGGAAATGAAAAACGATATTTTTATTGATCATGGCTTGCTTTGTTAGGCCACACCAGATTTCTTTGATTTAATCACTTCCCCATAATTTAAGAAGCCAAGTGCCTTCATCTGCTCTTGTCTACATTTTATACAACTCTGTTGGAGTGCAATATAATCTGTTTGATATTTTGAACTGTCTGAGCTTGTTTTCTGAGCCAAGAAAGGGCTGTCTAGCATTTTTCCTGATATTCTTCCTGGAAATGTCATCTTTTTTTTTTTTTTTGAACGTATTTGATTCAGTTTTTTACCACAGGCATTCAACGGATTTTTCATGCTGCCATTAAATGTTGTGTACAGTTATTTAACATGGATTTTGAAAGTAAAGAGCATGATACTGAAATATGTTACTAAAAGCAGCTTCAAATGCTGGAAGTTCTAGGATTTATCATCTTTACGATGGCCACAAGACTGCTCAAAGACATAAAATTTAATCAATGCTTTGTGCATGACTTGATTTTATGAAACATCTGCGTGAGATTATCTTTTGTTTCATGACAATTTCTTGTGATCCTCGCAGCCAAATATATCATTTCTGTTTGTTTTCATCTAGAATTTTGAACCTTTTTCATATTAAAAGGTTGATTTAAAGACAGGAGACCACTTCCCCAGTTTTGTAAGCTAAAACTGAGTCACTCTTCCAGACGATCTATTCGATAGTCATCCACCGTGGGCCGTTACACCAGGTCATCAAAGTATGATGGCACTTTAGAGGTTCTACTTTCAATTTTACTCTGCGTAGTATTTTTAACAATTATCTTATTTAATCTGATGACAGAATTAAACAGAAGTTCAGATGATGGGCTCCACAATGTAAATCAAACAGTTTGGAGATGACGTGATTAGTTTTTATGGAAGTCTGTCCAGTTCTTTTTCAGCATTATATTCATCAGCATAGTTCTGTTGAGTTAAAGACATTTTTTGCATACTTGATAATACTATTAATATACTATTAATTGTCAAGTACTGTAAGATTAATATCTTTTTATCCTGAGATCCGTGTGATCTGAAAGCATCAGCTTTTCTATCACCTGCTGTAGCCTTCTTCTAGTTAGCTTGATCATTAATTTATTACACGTTTACCAGTGATATAGGCACATACAGTATCTACTACAGGTCAGAGGCGCTTTATTACCTTTCACATGACTTAAATTCCTTTGGTTTATCACATGAAATTATGCCAGTGTATTTCTCCCTTTTTCAAAGATGAAAGGTTCACAAGCTAATGACTTTAGTGTACTGGCTTCACTCATTCATTTTCCATACTCACTCCAGTCCTCTTCAGGTCCACGGGGGCTGGAGCGTATCAGAGCATGCGAGTCGGTGTACGGTCCGGAGAGGTCACCAGCCAATCACAGGGCCGCACAGACTCAGCCAACTCACACTCAATCCCACGGCCAATTTAGAATCACTAATCAGCCTAACATATATGTTTTTTTTGACGGTGGTAGAAAACCAGAGTATCCGGAGAAAACCCACGCAAGCACCAAGAGAGCATGAATGTATTCACTCCATTATTCCAACGCCGCTGAGTGAACAGAGAGGCCACCTCACCACCTCAAAACAGCGCAGTGATAATATCTTCCTGAACACCTAGCTAGGAAAAAACAGACACCACAACAGCAGATAATCACAACAAATAACACTTCTAAATTCTGTGTATATGTCATCGCAAAAGAATGTCAACATATTTATCCATTTGCTGTTCACATCACCTCACCATTGTCTCCATCCACAACAAATGGAAGATAAGGTAACCGTTGGTGTTTTTTGGCCATGCCTGCATGTGCATTTCTCCTCCCACAAGCTAATGTGTTTGTGGAGAGCTGTTAAGTTGCCACGAGCCATGTTTACATGACAACTCCAACAATGATACAGGCACGTCAAGGAGATCTGAGAAGACAAAGGTTTAAGCTTGAAAGCGTCAGAAACACCTTATCCTTCCTTGGTTCCTTGCAGTGATTAATGAATACAAGATCCCTGTTATCGTCTTAAACAAAAATATTAATCTAATTGTCACAATTACTGGAGGTGCTTTATTTAATAAGACAAAAAAACTGTTAAGGGTTTTAGCCAAAGCCTGGTATTTTTGTGTACAAAGCCAGAACCATCGTGGTGACGAAGGAGCTGAGTCAGAAGGCGACATGCATGATTTACCGGTCAATCTACCTTCCTACCCCTACCTGTGGTCACCAGCTGTGGGTGGTGACTGAAAGAACCAGATCACGAATACAAGAGGCCAAAATGATCCACAGGGTGGAGGAAACTAGCTTAGAGACAGGGTGACAAGCTCAGTCATCCAGGAGGAGCTCAGAGTAGAACCACTGCTCCACATCGAGAGGAGCCAGATGAGGAGGCTCAGGCATCTGGTTAGGATGCATCCTGGACGCCTCCCTGGTGAGGTGTTCCAGCCCCGTCCCACTGGGAGGAGACCCCGGGGAAGACCCAGGACATGCTGGAGGGACTATGTCTCTCAGCTGGCCTGGGAACGCCTTGGGATTCCCCCAGTGGAGCGAGAAGATGTGGCTGGGAGGACAGGGAGGAGGGTCTGGGCTTCTCTGCTTAGGCTGCTGCCCCCACGACCCAAATCCTGATAAGCAGAAGAAGATGGTGTGGCAGGGCAGGGCAAAGCCAGTAACTGTGTAAACACTACAGAGGCTCAAACTTGGCATGGCGTCATAACTGAAGTGGTTACAAGGATGAGCTCATGAACATCAACAAGAACGCTGCACCTCTGGGGTCTGAGAGGAAAATAAGACTGACAGAAACAGTTTGACCTGCAGTGGGATTAGATGATGGCCAAGCTGGGAAAATACATTCTCCAAGTGGATGTATTTTATTTGTTTTGTTTCATTTTTTCCCCACTCTGGAGAGTTTTCTAAACTGACAAAGAAAAAAAAAAACACTGTCAAAATTATTTTCATAGATGTTACTTCCACTCTGTAGAGGTCAGCTCCAGTGAAAGGTAATGAAAATAAGAGTATCTAAATGCAATTTTAAGATTGCGCACCAGTTTGGGTCTGTTGTCTGTGTGCTACTGGTTGAGACCCCATGGTCATGCACAGACCCAGATCCAGCTTCCCGCTCTAGAGGAGGACTATAACAGCATGCTGTGGGCAACAGGATCCAACCAGCAGGCGAGAAGACCTCAGGGGCCATCTGCAGGGAAACATTATTCCTTCAACAGTCTCAAGGGGCATGAGACCTCCCATAGAGCTTTGCACTACTTCTGTTGACACATACTGTACGTACATGTATACTTCACATAGGGGCATACACAAGAAAGTCAGGAAACACAGGCTACATATGGCTCTGATCACAGGAGAAGAAAAGAAAGCTTCTCCTGCAGGAGTTTCAGACACCACAATGAACCGTGAAAGTTGTACCCCAAGAATGATGTTTACCATGTGTCATGGAGCCACTGTTTTCATATTGAGCCTACACAATAGCTTTGTTGTCATTAGAAAGGCCACTCAGCATCTGCAAGTAAATGCATAACAACTTTCAGAGACACGTAAAGTATTTCCAATTAAAACACCACTTCAATCTGCCATTTAAGCAAATCCATGCGTCCATGAAAGATGATTTGAATGGTTATCAAGTGAAACAGAAGCCCCGTCCTTCTGCCTCTCTGTTATGATAATATCAATATAATCTGGTATGCAGCCTATTTTATGGACTACTAGGTTCCACCAGCCCTACCAGGTCATCCTGTCCCTCCCTCTGTTTAACCAGCAGGCTTTTCCTGGGGGGGGGGCTGACTACGTTGTAGAGATGCTAGATCATCTGGGTCACTGTCTGCCTTAGCTTTTTATTCTACTCACACAGGGTCCCATCTCTACGTAGGATGCGTCTCGCCCTCCACCTAAGCTACTCTCTAAGACACAGGACTTTGCTGACTGATGATCTGTGCACTCTGTCTTCATCTCAACATCTTACACATGCTACATCTGCAAACCCACACCACCATTTTACACACACAAGTGAAGGGAGTCGGCAAGTGTATCTACACTGAGAAAATGGACTGAATCTGTTGACAAATTACCATAATTTATCAAAATCAGAAGTTCTTAGCGAGGCACTTCTCATGTTTTTCCATTGAAGCAGCGTGCTGAAAAAGATGTTTTGCACTTAGCCATTGAAGACAGAGAGAAGTGGGTGAGTGATTTACACCGTGTGCTTCTCTTAAGTGTATGCATCAAGAAGCAAATCCAGTACTTAGATGAGAACGCTGTTCTTCATACAACCTCAATGAACAATTCAGTAAATGGTACAATAAAAGAAAAAAGGTGTCGTGGCCATTTATGTGGAATTGTTCTATCAATTTAGTTTATTCTTTAGGCTCTAAGTTAGTTTGGAACCAAAAACTGTGAATAATTTTTGTGTTTGGAATTGTTAAGATTACTTTGGTAACTTTTAGGGGTTGTTGTTGGGTTGTTTGTGAAATGTCCGGTGTGCAGACAGGAGGTTCTTAAAAATGATTTTTGACCACTTACTGAACTTATAAGATCGGATTAAGTTACCTTTCGTTTTCACCTAAATTGTAGTTATTGTTTTGTCTATATTTTTGGTAGAAATAAACTACGTATATTTTCAAAGAAGTCGGAAGTGTGTTTAAGAAAGAAAACCGTCTGCTGCCAC
Source organism: Arrhamphus sclerolepis (assembly GCA_037176975.1). Taxonomy (NCBI): domain Eukaryota; kingdom Metazoa; phylum Chordata; class Actinopteri; order Beloniformes; family Hemiramphidae; genus Arrhamphus; species Arrhamphus sclerolepis. The sequence continues at coordinate 12,109,199 of JBAMYA010000006.1, read as the reverse complement.
CCACGGCTTGGACTTGGAATAATTTTGGTTTTGGAGCTTAGAAGGCCGTGACAATATCCACATGCAGCAGTTCACAAAAGTACTTCAGAAGGTTAAACACTCTGAAGGGGTGCGGTGGAGAGTGGGGAGTGGGGGGTAGAGACTAATTTCTGCTGGAATGAACAATACCTAATTAATCATTTTCCAATACATAATCATAAACCATGCTCATATGAGTGAACTAAGCCAAGTGAAAGCTCTGACAGGGGTGAAAAGCTGCAGGCAGAGCAGTGTGAGGAAAGAGGGGGATCAATGGCCATGTGTTAAACTCCACAGAGTCCCACAGGGCGTGGATAGGATGAGGATGTGAAGGAAGGCTGCAATAATAGGAAGAGCAAGAGTAAAGGTCAGAAAAGTTATGACTCAGAATGCACTTTTTCTGCTGTAAGCTGCTAGAGAGGCAGCAGCCTCGTCTCGTTTAAACATAAACCATGAGCATTCTTTGAAACAGGGGTGTTAAAGTTCAGATGGCATCGCTGCTTTTCCTTGATACTGAGTCCTGTGATGCATATCTAACACCCTAAAAAGGAAAATGCTAGTGGAAGCTGTCAAAGTGTTCCTAATGACAGGGTCCTTACTTTATTTTGGAAGTGTCTAAATCGAACCGTCCAGATATTTACCTCGGAAAGACTGGGTCTAATTATGCTTCAGTTAACAGAGGGTTTCCCTGGGAGAATCCCTGGTGACTCTGAAAGTGATGTTTACATTCTGGGACATCTAAATATAGGTTTGGAACAATAAACTTGTGTTTGTCAACAGATCCTAGCTTTCCATTACATCTCATGTTCTTAATTACTGTACCAGAGTTCCCTTCAGACAAGCAACTACTGAGTAAATCTCTGTCGCCCTCTTGTGGAGCAAAGTGGTACATATATTATTTTTCCCAGTTAACATGCTCATGACTTTAAATCTGTGGTCAATTCTCAATTTGACATTAATTATAAGGTGGTTAAAATGTTTGACATTTGTTTTGTTTCGTCTTAGAAACACACTGTTGCGTGCAGGTTTTGTGAGCCTCTCTGAAAATAACGATAATGTTGGCTTTTATATGGCACCATCTGCTGGATACCAAACACCCAAAAGCAGATCTAAAGGCGGTCAATCACACACATGAAAGGCAGAAGATTTGAAAGACATTGTGAAGGCTTAACATCAACCAAATATAATGGTGATAATAAAAAAAACATGTTTGGGAATTGTTAAAATGAACTCTTAAGCTGCTGTGCTGCGAGAGTGAAAGAATAAATTTGATGAAAACGTTTAGATGCAATACTGCTGGATGGCATTAATCTTACCTGAGCAAAGAGAAAACACTGTAGGAGTTCCTGACTGAACTCTGGTCGACCTGGAGCTGGCTGTAGTTCTTCCGCTCCGACTGATCCTGAAACAGCCACATGTCACCGTTTCAATACAGAGGCCAAGTGGTTTCCAAATGAAGATAATTAAATTAGAGCTTGGTATTCCATAAAGATGCCAAAGCGCTAGAAGACAGACAAAAGGCTGCACCTTATGATCGAAGTCTGCTGCATAGTAGCCACCATTTAATCCAAATATGATCTCATTTGGATTTCTGGATCGAATCTGTGGACAAAGCAAGAGAGAAGAGAGGAGACTGAGTGTCGGGAAGGAGAAGGGGAGAACAAAGAGCAGCAGACATCTGGATGTCCATGAGACTGTCTACAAGCTCTGAATGCAGCCTCACTGGGATGAACGCAAAGAACCCACGTTTCTATTTAGGAGTTTCAGTTGAATTTCGCTCCGTTTCAATGTTCAAAAATCTTAATGGTCAAAGATAACCGTCTTTCACAGTTTGATTCAAAAAAAACATAATGCTGTCTTGCAAATAAAATAAATGTCTGCTATTAAAAAGACAAAAAGAGTTATCCATACAGAACAGAACCAGTAAACCAATCCCGTGAGCCGCCCTCACATCATCATTTTCCCATGTAGGAAAGCAGGATTTACTGCAGTAAAAATAAGAAAGGAATGTGGGAATGCAGGACTTAGTATTGTGTAAGATTTACTGTATTGAAAAATCAGTTAGGAATGTAGGATTTAAAGAAGGAGAAAGTGTAGATTTACAATCCTATTTTCAAAAAGTATGTCAAATGGAAATAAAAACAGAATGCAGACTTCAGAGAATCATTGAAAGCTCCATAATCAGTGGAATTCTGGGACTGATATGCTTTGAAGACATGACTGCAAAATATGATGTTCAAATAACGTAGACTCAAGTTCAGCTTTGCGTTTACAACAGACACTATTCGAATGCTTTTAACACTTGTGAGAAAAGCAGCCAGGGAGCACTCTTATCGCCGTATCCACAAATCTTTCAGTTAAAATGAGGCTTAAAATGTTAAAGGTGGTTGTTAAAATGGCCAGATTGAAAGAAGAAATACGAAGAAACTAATAAAGTAGAAAATTATTTTTATGTAAATCATGGCTGTTGGACTAAACAAATGAGCAACCATTAAATTTGTTAGCAGAGCTTTTCTTAAATCCAACATGTACAACAGCGCAGTGACTTCAGATATTGACTTCAGAAGTAGCCATCAGAGGATGGGCAGAGGAAGATGGACATGGTCAGCAACAAGACTCAGGTCGGATGTGGCGTTCAAATAACTGGGACTGAGGGGCCCAAAGTGAGCCAAGAATATATCCTCCTCTTCAGACCAGGCAACATTTTTCCAAGCTTCTGTTGGTGAGCATGTATGAACTGTACCCTCAGTTTCCTGTTCTAAGGTCGCTGTGCTCTTCTGCTGCTGTAGCACATCTGCTTCGTGCCTTCAGAGATGGTATTCTGCATTCCTTGATTGTTTTTTTCTTCACTACTGTTGCCATTCTATCATCTCAAACCAGTCTGCCCATTCTCTTCTGACCTCCGACATCAACGAGGAATTTTCATCCACTGGATATTTTCTCTTTTCCTGACCATTCTTTGTAAACTCTGGAGACGGTTGTGTGTGAAAATCCCAGTAGATCAGCAGTTTCTGGGATATTCAGACTAGCCTGTCTGGCAACAGCGCTTCAAAGTCACATAAATCCCTGTTCTTCTTCGTTCTTCCTCATTCTGATGCTCAGTTTGATTTTCAGTCGTCTACATGTCTGAATGAATTAAGTTGCTGCTATGCGATTGGCTGTTTAGCTATTTCGTTTAACAATGAAGTGACAGTTTTTACAATTTTTCTCTCAAAGTAGACACATGGCAAAGATGTCTGTATTGAGATTTATTTATAGAAAAAATAAAATAAGAGACATATTGGCCAGCTCTACCGTCCTAAATAACACGAGGTCTCCAGATTGTGAGACCACTTTCACCAAGGATGTGCCAGAGCAACAACAGCACCAATGATGGCTGTAGTCCATTAATTACAGCCTGACATTATTGTAAGTACATATAATCATTACTCATACATTCATCATTTTGTGAGTGGTTACTGACCTGCTGTCCTGTGTATCTCAGGCCATCCAAATTGACCTTCCATTCAATGAGTAGCTGATATTGTTCCTCCTGTCCTCCCCAGATCCTCACCACGAAGCAAGACGCTGAAGTGTCTAGAAGATCTGGGAACATGCCAAAGTCCAGGCTCCGCCAAGTTGGATTCTGACACACACAAACACACACGTGAGAAGTGGCGGTGACGGTGAGGACAACAAACATGGCTACTGACTACTGATCCTGACTGAATGAAAACTGATGAGCACAAAAGTAAAAGTGTGTTTACTCTTTGGCAGTCTCACATTCACGATTAATGATTTGGAGTTCAGACCTCTGAAAATATCTGCAGCAGCAGTTCAAAGTCCCTTCGATCTCAGAAGTACAAGCATGTGGGGCTATGGTAAAGAGATGAGTGAAGCTTTGAAGGCAAGAATGTGTGCTACCTCTGCTACATTCATGATGTGATCCCCATACATTATCCTGTTAAACATTAATCTCAGCGTCCCTGATCCTTGTTTCTTTTTGTACTCCGTCCCCCGTCCAGAAAGCCGGCAGGACGACTGCTTAATAGCACTGTACTCATTTCTATCATTAAATAATGTCCAATCTTCCTCCTGCCTCTGACAGAAAAATTCCTTGAGCTCAGGGTCATTTCATAGGACAGGCTATCGAGGAATGTCAAAAACAGAAGCACAAAATCATATGGGATGGAGTTTAAGCAAAGGGAACAATCTAGAGGCTCAGTGACAGATAAGCAGGAAGACAGCAGTTGGAATGAAAACAGGAAGACCAAGAACAGGATCCCTGGACAACAAGGACAGGAGAAAGACAGATTACTAGAAAACAATTGTCAGCAAGCACATAAAATTGAAATGGAGAAAGTTGGGGTGGGGTATGACAGGAGTCATGACTCTTGCAGTGTGCTAGCCAGTCCGTTTGTCCTGAGTGAAAGGTTTAGTGCACCTAGAGACCAGCTTAGTCAGCTCATGACTCGGCAGCAAGCCCAGCAGTAATGGCTTGCTATCTTTGGCTGCGCGTAAGCTTCATGCAGTGCTGCATTTACCGTGCAAACGAACATGAGACCACAAGATATCTTGTAGTAATTTACAGTGGGGGTCATGAAACCAACTGCCTAATGGCTCGAGGCCAACAGAGAAAGTATGTAAAGGCAGGCTAGCATGTTTAACCGGACATCACTGTTACTCAACGTGCCCTCATAAATCCTCGCTCATGGACCACCATACAAGAAGGTGCATCTTCATCCAGTAAGTCTACCTTCTGGATATGGCACACGAGAGAAAAAGAGATGAAGAGCACAATCTCAGACGTGTCAATAAACACAGTTTTAACTAAAATGGAGCAGAGTAAAAATATTTTATTTTGCTCCATCAGCACGGACATGACATTGGCTGGCAAGGCAAGAGCCTGGAAAGGAGCAACAAATAGAATAGAATAGAACAGAAAGTACAAAACACACACAAAAAAACAAAATGAGTTCAAATGAGGTCCAATCACGATACAGCTATCATGTCCCCTGTCCAATGATGTACACAAGAGGTCAAGAAACGTATTGCTTTTAAGAAACAATCTAAGTCTTAAGATTGCAAATGCCCATCAATTAAGATTAATGTTGTTTTTCTAATTTATTCTCATGTTAAAAACACATGCTTTAAACGTAACTGCTTATTGTGAAAATAACAGCCCATATAACATGTTAATGTTGTAAAGTCAGATACTGACAAGCAGTAGTTAAAAGTGCACTCCTTATTTACGCAATTAAGCACTTTTATTGGCACCTGCAGAAAGTTTGGAACCACTAAAATTTGCATGGATGTAGAAACATAGATTTCGCTCGACCAGTAGTTTCCACACAAATTTGTTCTCGTCACGTTTCGTGAATGAGGACCAATGAGGATCATACAGAGACACAGCACAGCATAAAAAACATCTTAAAACCATGACAGCGACCAGAAAGAAGGAGTTTGAATGTTTATGCACGTACTCACCAGTGAGTCTCGTATAACTTCACTCTTGTAAAAATCTAAAGAGAAAGCAGAGAAAGCGAAAGTAAGTTAGAAACAGTCAGCAGGAGTACGTGCACAAATATCAAATGATAATGTCATCCAGAGTCAATGATACACCGTTAGCACAGCACTGAAAGTGACCAACCCATCAGATCCTCCTTTATCTATTGAATGTTTTTATTTTCTTCTGCATTTGATTTACAATCCATATTCAAAAAAATTAAGATGCTGTGTAAAATGCAAATGAAAACAGAATTCAATGATTTCTAAATGTCATAAGCCTCTTTTTTTATTCCCAATAGAACATCAAGAATATCAGATGTTGAAACTGAGAACATTTCATGGAAAATATTATCTCATTCTGATGGTTCACATCTCAAAAAAGTTGGAACAATGTCTACCATTGTGTAGCATCTCCTCTTCTTTAAACAACTGTCTGTAAACAGATGTGAGGAGACCAGTTGCTGGAGTTTTAGGAAAGGAATGTTGTCCTATTCTTGTCTAATGCAGGATTCTAGCTGCTCAAAGGTCCTGGGTCGTCCATGCCAGATTTTTCATTTTACTGTTGCATGAAAGCATAATTAAGGGAATAAGGATTTTTGAAAAAATGGGGCTTGACATATTCTATTATATTCATCCTGACTTATTCAGGTTCACAAACACCAAATCAGATTGGGAAGGCTATATAAAACCAGGTGTGACTAATCGCATCACCTGCACATTCACAGCTTTATTAAGCAGAACACGTTCTCAGATTTATTAGTTCAGAGCATCTCTTATTTTCCACCAAGTGAGAAACAGCTTATTATGAAAATGTATGAGGTTAAGCAGCTACATACAGGAAATATAGCTGCTATTAAAGCTTAGAGTCTGACTGGCAGACAGATTGAATGTAATAGTACTAATAATAGTAATGTAATAGTTCAATTTATAGACTGCACTTAGAGATCATTGACAAAATAACTTCTCTTCTTCCTTTGATGAATCAAAATGTACTTGGATGCTTTTGACTACGCTGGACTGGCTGTACTTTTATGAGATTAGAACGCAAAGGTATCCTAGTATATAAAACTTAAGATGGAAATACACAACAATATTTTGCCTTAATAGACCTAATGATGTAAGTTTGTGCAGGTGAAAAGAAGACTTACAGCTTGGAAGGAGCGGAAAATAGTGTTATTTGTTGAAATTATCCGTGAATATAACTGATTATCAAACGTTGCTGCTGGGAGGGGAAGAAAGAAAGAACAAAAACAGCAATAAAAGATATTTGATGTCCGTTTCTCAGCAACAAACATCCAACACAAATATAAATACTGTACTGAAACCGTCTTAACTTTCTGCATTTATTTTGGGTGAAACATCTTTGAATCTGTTAACTGGACATAATGATGTTGCTGCTACCATCTACTGGTCAGCAAAACAAGGCAGCTCTAAGGATGGTGAGATAAACAAAACGTTCACATCCACAATCAATAATCAATAATCAATGTAACCTGGCTCACATCCATTATTCCAATTATATTTCTTCCTGAAAATACTAATTTCATGGTCAAGTTACACTGTGGTTCACTGTACACGTCCTTCCACTTATCTAAAATAAAAATATTGCACTTTTCTACCATTAATAGTTGACTATATTTGAAGTTATAGTCTTGTCAGTGATCTATGACGACATTATAATACAAAACAATACAGAAAAAAA
>JBAMYA010000006.1:12072045-12101892 GCA_037176975.1 Arrhamphus sclerolepis | reverse complement strand
TCGAGGGAATGTAAAACAACAGATGCTTGTATAAGGAAAAGGAAAAACAATATATATATTTTTTGATGAAGTGCATGTATAAGTAAAAGTAAAAGTAAAACATATATATATATATATATATATATATATATATATATAGATGAAAATGCATGTATAAGGAAAGGGAAAAACAATATATACATTTTTAGATGAACATGCATGTAAAATGAAAAGGAAAAAGCAAAATATATATATATTTGACGAGAGTGCATGTATAAGGAAAAGGAAAAACAAAAAATATATATTTCTGCTTTTATTTTTAATTATGTTAGTTCTGGTCCTCAAATCTCAAATGCAAATCTCATGAGAACTGAAATGTTCCTTTGCAGAAACATCTTGAACTTGAGTACAAGAAGTCGAAATACGATAAAAAAAATAAAAAAAAATCTCTTGAGGATGTCATTGTTGCACAAACCAAGCAGCACCAAGCTTGGTGAGACCAAGCAGTTTCCAATGGCCTTGGACGCGTTTTACAACCTTCTCCTCCTCAAACTGGCAGATAAGCGTTTTTCTCTGAAAACATGCTGAAGCTGATAATTCTTACCAGGACAGCACTTGTATTCTTTGTTCAGTGTTTAGTTTCAATGTGTTTTTTTCAAAACAATGCTGCACGTATGCTCTTAGATGATCTTGGAATTCCATTAAAAGTGAAAACACCTGTTGAAAATGAAAAGTACTGCTGAGTTCTGGATTTGCAGAAATGGTCTCCAGTACAGTCTTCTACAGCATGCTAGTATAAACGTAAAATTTTTGTATTTTAAAATGATGTATTGTCTAATTGCTGGTGCTTAGCCAGTGCTCTTTGGAGTCATTCTTGGGGAATTAAAGGTGCAACATAAATGACAAATAAGCATGTTAATCTTCAGAATCTTTATTTCCATGATGATCAATGAACGACCGGACACACCTCCACCACCATGGTTCAGATGTGAGACTGTAACTAAGAGTATTGTGTTCATAGCTAAACATTACAGATTGCTGCTGTTAGTCAAGCCAGTTGATGAGTTATGCTTTCTTTTATTAATTAATAATATTCAACTGACTTAATGTATTTCTATCGCTGTTTCCATTTGGCTCACAGATAAACACCGACACTCACCCAGGGCGATGAAAGAGAAGACCCACTGCACTACTGCGGTGGTCTGCAGCCTCCTGTGGAAGGGCACGTCCAAAGGCGCAAAATCAATCTTCATATTTTCCATCAGAGAGGAGACACAAACCGAAGCGCTGCCGAAGAGGCCAAGAAGAACAGCCTGGGAAGTGGGTCCAAAGTCTTCCCTTCTCACCTCCCCACCACCACCTAGTATTGATAAGCTTATCTTAACTCAGCACACGCTTTGATTTCTCTGTCCATTTACCAAATCAGACTTTTGCCCCTTCAATGAAGCAGCTGCGTAAATGAGATTTAAATCAAGAGTACCAAGTCACAAGACAGTGGTCAGGGAGATGTCAGAAAGCCTTTTCATTCAGCTTTTAATGTGCAGATCTCCCTGCATATGCATGAAATACAGTGTTTAGCGTGGTTATGCAATATGATGGTGTTTATGGCTGTATATGCAGCCATAGCTGGTTGAGCAATCGAGAAGAAGCATTCAAGTGTGTTAGAGAAAAAGATAAAGGGGCTTCAGAGAGCTCTGACACGTCTCTTATCACATCTCAACACACGTGTGGAATAAGTATTTCAAATATTTCACAAGTATGTCAGGAGTGGCACCAAAAACTTTCCAGTTGTTTTTGTATTTTTCTAAGTTAAAGGACTTCAGTGTGGTAAAGTACGTAACCTATTGTTGATAAAGAGAAAAATAGATAAGGGAAGATGGTGAAGGAGCCATCCCATTCATATACTGCATCAACATATCAACACAATTCAGACCTATACCTATTCTATGCCTATTCTATACCTATACCTATACCTATTCTATACCTATACCTATTCTATACCTATACCTATTCTATACCTATTCTATACCTATACATATTCTATGCCTATTCTACACCTATACCTATTCTATACCTATACCTATTCTATGCCTATTCTATGCCTATACCTACTTTAATACCTATACCTATTCTATGCATATTCTATACCTATACATATTGTATGCCTATTCTATACCTATACCTATTCTATACCTATTCTCTATTATTGTTGAGGCATTTGCATGTTAGACTGACATTTCTCCTGACTTCCCTTTGATTATTTGTTCATTAATGTTTCAATACTTACCTACAGTAATTATTTAATCTTCTATACTCAGTCAGACAAATAATGTATTAATTATAACCATTGAAAACAGTCACAGTGAAATGAAAAACAAATGTCATGTTTTAAAACTTAAGCAATAAATTATATTTTCTAAAATAAATGTGTGAGAAATCACACATTTCTCCATTTTTCAGATAAATGTAGCTCTCAGATGTCCTAGAAGGTGTAGTTCAGTGTGTGAAACAGGCCCTTTGCTGTGTAATGATATGACATTATTCATTTATTTACTATTTTCTATATTAAGATAATGCACCTTCAGATTGCCATTTCAATTTCGTTGTATAGTTAACTGTGCAATAAAAGGCTTTGAACTTTGAACTTTGTATCTGATGACAGAGTTTTCCAATATGAAACTGTTTTTGTCTAAAAGGAAACTCTATGTATCAGTTACCCTCCTCACCAATGCTCCCGCTCATGTACACAGCTTTATATAAACCACATCCTTCATTTCTGTATGCAGGGATTCATTCAGTTCAGACTGCCAGAAATAAAGCGATTGGTGAAGATAAATGCAAGAGACCAGGAAAGAGGAGTATAAAAACAAAGTTTTTTGGTTTGTTTTTTTTAACACTAAAAGACATTGCAGAGCACAGGATTTAAAGAAACTCACAAACAGAGGAAGATCTATCAGAAGACAGGAAAGCACAACAGGGGAGCATGACAAGTAGCACAACAAACAGCCTAGCAGGGGAGGAAGGTTGAGAGTCCACGTGTACACACCGATCAAAGACAGTCCTCCTTTTGCTCACAAGGCAGCTCTGACCAGTCAGGGTGTGGACAAAGAACAGCTGATGGTGTCCTGGGGTATCTGGTACTGGGATGTTATCAATAGATCCTTTGAATTTGTGGGTTTGTTTGGTGGGGTCTCTGTGGAGGAGGATTGCCTCCCACTGATGCCATAACCATCAGATTGTTGTCTGCAGAGTCTGAAGACCAAATAAACACCTCATACTGTTTGCTGTAATCACTGAACACTTCCAAAAGTATGTATGTGTGTATGCATGTATATACGTATGTATGTATGTACGTATGTATGTATGTATGTACGTATGTGTATATGTATGTATGTATGTATGTACGTATGTGTATATATATGTACATATGTATGTATGTGTATATGTATGTATGTATGTACGTATGTATTTATTTATTTATAATTTGATGGTGTACTAATGTGATATACAAATGACAAATGTAACAAAAAAACAAAAAAAAGACTGAAAGAAAAAAGAAAGAAATTTCGTATGTATCGTTATAATGACGTTATTTTTAGGCTGCAGGTAAATCATCTCCAGCCTGACTCTTGCGTTCGTCGTCGGTTCCGGTCTCGTGTCTCCGGGATGCTGAGCAGGCGGGCGGGGCCGTTTTTCCTTGCAGTGCCCTGCTGTGGTTGATGTAGCAGGACGAGCACGGAAACGTCCTTAAGGTTGTTTGTTTGCTTTTTCTTTAAGAAAAAAAAAAAAAACAGACCCGTGCTAATCTGCTCTGGAGGGACGATGGATTTAACAAACAAACAGTTTTAAGGCAAACTGGAGCAGTGCCGCTCGTGCGGACATCTTGATCCCCTCCCATCAGGACAGCGGACCGTGGACATATTCGCCTTCGTTCCGGACCTGCTAACACACCACCATGGCGTGGCCGTGTATCAGCAGGGCGTGCTGCATGGCCCGATTCTGGAACCAGCTGGACAAGGCTGACATCGCCGTGCCTCTGGTCTACACCAAGTACACGGACGTCTCTGAGATGCAGCACATCCAGCTGCAGCCTCCTCAGGCCCGGGTCGCCATAGAAACGCAGCCGTCTCGCTCGGAGAGCCGCACGGCCACAGCTGCGCGCGGGCCGCGCAGGTGCGTCTCGGAGGAGCGCGTGTGCAGCTCGGTGATGCGCGAGGACTTTAAGCATTGGAAAGTGCGACCGGAACCGAGCTGTAAACCCAAGAACCAGTACCACGAGCCGGAAACACCGTTCAATAGCGAGACTCAGTACCAGAAGGACTTCAAGCCGTGGCCCATCCCGAAGAGGTACGACCACCCCTGGATACCCAAACCCCCTCCCGTACCCCCGGCCGGCGAAGAGCGGACACCGGACAGGTCCAGGCACGTGAAACACCACGCTGCACTGGCTGATGCGGAACCAGGCGTGGAGAAGAGCGCCATCGCTGACAAGGTGCAGGAGAAACACCTTCTGCAGAAAAAGCGATCCAAGAAGCAGGAAGGGGAGAAGAAGGTGGAAGGACAGGGCAGAGGGAGGGCGGTGGATGCTCTGAACAGACAGATCAAAGAGGAGATTACAGCTGGCAGCTCATACAAGTGAGTGTATCACACACATCCTGGCGTGTTTGGACCCAGCAGGAGCCTCTGGCACCATTTAAAGGGTCAGATGGTCTAAACTTTTATTAGATCTCTAAACTGACTCTTTACCAATGCGACTAGATGAAAGGCAAGTCAACTATAATTATCCATCTGTTTGTAAAGCACATTTGTCATGAGACAACTTGACTGTAGAAAAAAATGACAACTTAATAATTTAGTTTAAAAAAATGCTGCAAGTATGTTTCAAGATTTAATGATTAGTTAACCCTTACTACATTAATGATTGTGCAGTATGTTCAATATGGCAAACATGCATGAGTAATAAATCCTTAAGTAGGCTATGTAAAACCTCCAGCTGTGAAAAACCTGCAGTACAGTCCCTTATATGTTGTTGAAGGCTCTGACCTAAGTAAAACCCCAGTTTAGGTCTGAAAACTTTGGATTGTTTTACACAGTGTCCACATGTGGAAAACCTGCATGACATTCAAGTTTAACTGTTATTGTAGAACTAAATGTGTATTTTTCTCTGCTCTGTTATCCAATGTGCCCAAGAATGATGGGAGCTGGTGCTTGGATGAGCATCAGGTTTCTGCAGTTTCTGCTCCACTTACTTCAGATAGATTGTGTAAATGGTAATATTTAAAAATCACTTTCCTCGTCAACCTTTATAAGTGCTTTTACACCACAAACCTCATTCACAGAGAACTATACTCATGTCTTTTCTGTTAAATCTATCCAGAACTTTTTACATCGTATGGGGAGATGTAGGGTTTGAAAACGCTTTGAAAAGTGGACTATAAGGCCAAGAATCAAACCAGCAGCTTTCAGGTTGCTGCCCCGTACATGTGAGGCGCTGTACCTGCTTTAACATGCAGTGTGTCACCCTCTTGTGCTCGTGAAACTAAAACTTTTTGGAAGGCTACTCTTACAGTTTGGCGCTGTGTTTAACAGTCTGCAGGTTGGGTTGTTTGGAGCCGGGCTGCAGTGTGACAGGACTGGAGGAGCTGGATGTTGCTGCGTGACTCAGTCCTCCAGCTGTTCGGTGCCTCTCTGGTGTGTCATGTGTTGCAGGGTGCAGCTCAGGGCTTTTTCCTCCACATGGCGTGAAGCGGCTGCACTGGGACAAGCGAGGCCCAGAGAGCTTTCTGCCTTCGTCCGCCAGCAGACTCAAAGCTGTCAGCTGTGGGTTAATGCTGCTGCTGCACGCACATGCTCACACAGAAAATGAATGCAAAAAGAATTCTGTGTTTAAACTGTTAGATGTTTCATATCAAATGAAATTACATGTGCAGTGTGTGCGCACGCATACAAAACAATGTGACGTTATTAAGAATGAAAACATTTTATCACATGGGATGGCCTCTTATGCTTACATGTAACAAAATGTCTGCATTAATGAAGCTGAACTGTAACTAATTTAGCTTGTTTATGGCTGCATGTGCGTGGAATCATCAACAGCAGAAGTGAAAATTATAATTCTGCATAAACTGATCATTTTTCTGAAAAACAAGCAAATAAAAACTCCCATCAGCCTCAGGATAAGTTAGACAGTTGACAGTAGTTGACAACAGAAATGATTCCTCTCATCATGTACGTGGCTGCAGACGCATACGAGACGTTCATTAAGACACTGAGTAGACCAGAGTCCACGTGACCCGAACATCCTCGTCTCACCCAAACTTTGTGACATTACAGAGTACGCGTAGTCTGAGCAGGCGGTGGCAGGAGATTCGCTGTGATCCACACTCTTAAAGTCCATGAGCTAAAGAGTACAAAGACACATTGAGGGTGTTGCACTACTGTTGAGTAACGGTGTCCAAATTGTCCATAAATCTTGTCTTCCAACAGTAAATGTCATAGAAAGCAGCACACTGGTACTTGATACACCTCATAAAGGTTGTTGCATCAGTATTTGTGGTACATCAGACCTTTCAGCACTAGCAGCACTGTCAGCACAATCATTTGGTTAAAAAAATTATTTCTTTTTAAAGAACAAGTTTTTTTCTTTTGAGCTACAAGATTCAGCAAAACTCTGGGTTTGGAGGAAGTGGCTGCGATAGTTCTTTGCTGCAGCCTGTGGTGATGCATCAAAGACTCGCGTGTTTGTCAGAGTCTGTGGTACCTCTGAGATGCATCAAGCTGTTCTTTGGCACAAAGGTTTAAAAAAACCACTGTGGTCCTCACTGGGCAGCTGAAATGGAGATGAGAGCAAAGCCACAAGGCTTGCAAACCTGAGATTTACTTTAGAGAGCAGCCATTTTTCACCTCTTTGTCTTCTGTTTCCTTCGGGATTCAGTCACCATTTGCAATCAGAAGACGATGTGGTGCTCCCAGTTTGTTCCCACAACTGTATCTGCTCCCTACACAATGTTTTGTCAACAAAACACAGAAAAAGTGAGACAGGAAGTGACAGAAACCACATGTGAAAGGGAGTTGTTTATGTTGGAGTCGATCATGTGTTGCCATGCTGCTTCTTCTTCTTCATATCTCCTTGATTTGCAGATTAAGCAGCTAAATGTGAGTCCAGGGTTGGAGATGGCTGACTGGATCGTGCCAGTCGCTTGCCAGTTTGCCTCTGATGGAGGTTTTTGTGTTCAGACTTGCCATCTTGCATTCCAGCCGTTAAGATGATTTAAAGGAGATTTAGACGCAATGATTATAAATACTCCTCTCCCAGTTAAAGCTTCATAAAAGATGTGTATTAACAAAAAATGCTGCAGAGGGGAAGAATTAGAGTAGTCAGAGGTGTCCTTTGTAAAAGTTGAGCTTGCGGATGGAGCAGCGTGTTCATGTCTCATCTGCAACCCGGCAGACCAGCCGTCCTCCACCTCACAGCCTCATCTCTACTTGCTCCCACACGTGTGGCGTGTTTATGCTTCTGGCAGGGAAACTGCATCTGTCCCATGCTCCGAAAAGAAACAAGAGGGAAAAAAACAGTCACGAACGTCTTTGTGCCTCCGACTGCCTCAAAGTCACATAAGTTTGCTTTGAATTTCTTTATTTTAATCGGAGTCACAAGGTTGAAAAACAAAACTGAACAGTCAGGGATGTAAGAACATCTGCCAGCACAAACAGAACGATCTGTGGAAGACTAGATAAGGTACTGGTTTGTGTACTGCTCAGGTGATTGGGTGATGGGAGGCCCATGTGGCAGATGAAGAGTAGTGGAGCAGGAGGAAGAGGAGGACACCATGGTCAGAGGAGGAGAGAAAAACAGGAGCAACAAGGAGTTTGGTGCAGATCATGTCATGCTGCATGTTCATCAAGGGCCAAAAACAAAAATATGAGCAATAAATATTTTTACACAACAATATTTACATATGTATAGTTATATATAGTTTTGAACACTGTTTTTTCATTCTGAAATAAAACAGAAAACAGTGATTTTGAAGCACCGTGAGCTGCGAGCTCCTTCTTCCAGGTAGTTCATGATCTATTCAGGTCGTCCACCTGAGGACCAGCTCAGCTGTACAGCAGGCTGGAATCATTCAGTGCTGAAGGAATCCTTTTAAAAGGATGTAAAACAAGAATATTATCTGGTTTACAGTTAAAGTTACAGCAGTGCGCTACTAAGAAGACAAGCAGTGTTTCAGTTCATGATGCTTTGCTGCTACACAGACCCACAGACCCCAGATGGCAAATAGCCCAAACAAATACTAAACAAAACGTGTTTCCATTCCAACAACATGTTTCTATTGAAGACATTTGTACTTGCCTACATCTGCTATCATGGCAGTTCTGTATTATTTCAGCACCTTAATGCCTCAGTTAGTCCCTGACTAATTGGATTTTTCTAATTGAACATGTAAAAATCTGAACATACATGAAATGACCGTAAATCTAAATGCAACATCTCACAGTCAGTGGTCCCACCTTTCCCAGGTGTGTGTGTGATAAGAGTTTTTTAAAATTATTAAAGCAAAATGAAACCAAAAAGAAAATCTCTCTATCTTCATGGCCCAGCTCACCAGCTGAAACCAGCTCAAGAAATGTTCAACATCCAGCATATAAGACTCATGTTGCAGGGCAGCAGATGATGTCATGCACGTGTGAGCGTGCTCTTCTGTTTAGCCACAAGTTCTCGTGGCTCCAGGCAGCGTGGTCCTCACAACACGAGCATATTAAACCGAGTCAGGCCTGGAAGGCGGTGAGGACTGATCATTGGCCACATACTTATTTGAAATTCAGGGTGTAAATGTGTGACCTGGAAATCCTGGTGTCCTCGTATTAAATGCAGTCAAAGTTGTGATACTGACGTGTTACAGTAGCAGCTCCAGCTGTGACGTTGGTTCTGTGTTATTCTGAGCACCTGGAGCTAAATATGCTTCACGGATTACGATCACTGTGTTCATTTTTACAAATTAATAAACCTCTTTGTCCTTTGGCTCATTTCTGAAGAAGACGCTTTAGTGTCTCTGAAGTTTATTCATAAAGAGCTGGAGAAATTCAACAGATAAATGTTCTTTTTAACACGTCACCATGGTAATGTTGCTTTTCTTAACCAAACTGGAGCGTCGCAGCTCTCATCCAGCCTTTATCTCGCCCGACTCGCTCATTGTGTCTAAAACGCCAGCTCTACTTGACAGTCAGTCACGAGTCTCACGCAGTAACTGCTGTTGGAGTCTTTGTTGCTTTATGCTACCAGCTGCACGTAAGACAAAGACCACTCTTCATCTTCTCAGTTTTATTTGCTTCATTATATGATGTGCATCATGGAAAAAAAAAGGTTTCCAAATGAAAACTGATCTAATAAAAGGCCTAAATATGACAGTGAAGTAGGATCACTAAGGCATGGATTTTTATTTATTCATTTATTTTCCAGCGTGCTCCTTCCTCGCTGCGAAAGAATCCCTCAGTCTCACAGACAAAGATGTCTGATAAACTCAAAGTGATTTTGTCTTTTATGTCACGTTTACTGACCAAACTGTAGCAAATGGATTCTGGTGGATTTAAAACTGATCCTCTTTGAAAGTCTGCAAAGCCTCATGTTTCAGCTGACGTCCCACATTCTGCTTCAGCTCAGGGGCAGAGACCTGATGGAAAAACCTAAAAAAAATCTAAATCAAAATCCCAAGACGGCCACTTTCCTTCAAAGCCGCTTTGATTTTTCGCTTCCTGGAAATACCAGCGTGCTATAGCTGTTGCATCAGGTCAGAGGGCTGCCCACCAAAGCCCGTTGTCTTATGTAACTGCTCTAATCTGATTGTGTCATATCTGATTACAGGGAATTTACAAGGAAATTTGGTTCTGAGCATAAATTATTACCATAACACAGTTAGCCCTGTCCATGTCACTAACTACCCATATTTGTCTTTTTATTGAAATCTGCAGTTTGTGACTTAACACTTCTTTAGAAACGGAACAAAACTAGTAAATGTAGTTTATTGAATATTACATGTCTTTTTTATGTTTCTGTTACTGCAGAACTTTTTAGAAAATGGAACTTCATAAATACTTCTATATTGAATAAATGCGATTGTAACCAGATTGAGTTTTATTTAAACTGAGTAGATTGGAGCTGAAAATAAGCTTAAATTTACATTTACGTGAGACTAACTGTTAAATGGGATTCTTAATAAATAAATAGACTGAATCTAAAGTTGTTGCCTCCCGATGGGTAAACCAATGATCTATCACTGGTTCTGGTTCTCTGACAGAGTTAAACCAGTGACTGGTTTCATTCACATGAATGATTTAGAGGTGGAGCAAAGTTTCTTTTTATCGGGGGATTCTTTCACTGAACTCCTTTTGATTTGAGCCTTTCTTCCATAAACTGCTCTCTATTTCCTGTTAATAATCTTTTTTTTCTTATAGATTTTAGTTCATATTTCTTAAAGTTAAGGCCACTTCTGTGTGTGTTGACGTGGTTTGATTGTTTTTAGGTTTGAGTGACTCTCCACCCGTGAGTGGTCCAGATTGTGCCATGCAAGTGCAGGGTTGCATGAAGCGCAGCAGTGTTGTACCCTGGACAGCTCCATCCCTGCCTCTGCCAGGGTTCAGTTGTAGTGACAAGGTTCTTTCTCTGCACATCCCTTCCACCAGTGGCTCATTGGGCTCAGCCCTCCAAGCTAGGCTAGCTGATAGCAGTTCAAGGTTCAAACGAGAATTATGGTGCATATGGTGTGTGTTGTGAGGGGAGATGTCAGAGACGTCCATTTACCCTTTACAGTTGGTATTTCCAACATGTTTAACCATTTAATGGCAGCAGGAGCCTCTCAGCTACTGCCCCTTTTTGCCAAACCTTCCTGATTCTCACGTATGTGGCCATTGTTTCTAATAGAGTAACCAATATTTGTTCCGGAAATTATGGATGCAAATTTGCGATAAAGTGTGGTTGAATTTAACAAAAAAAAAATCCTTGCTGTTACTGAATGTATCTGTTGTTATCTATATGCGTGGTTGAAAGGAACTTTGATACGTTGGGCTCATTTGAGCTGATTGTGGTTAAGATATAATATTATATAATTTGTTCTTTTTATTGTTCTATTACATTGAATTGTTAAACTCCACCTAATAAACAAAAACGGACAGGTTTTGAGGTTTTGCAGGTTTTTTTGAGGTGCAACAAAAAAAACTCATCCAGATGTAAATGCTGCAGTCTCATTTAGTCATCAGGTTTTATCTTGAGTGATACCTACATGCAGTATTTCTGGGCTATTTCTCCCAGCTGGAGCCTTCCTTAGCAGAAACATGAGTGTAAAGGATGGAGAAGGAGCCAATGGGAACGCTTGAACAGGCTTTCTGACTCATATCAGCCATCATAACTTCTGGTTTACTTCATACATCTGAACACGTACCAAGACCTCAGCGAGCTGAGCCACACAGGCTCGATTGTTGCTCAGCGCATGTTCATGAGCAGCCGTGGTGTTACAGTGCAGGCTGCTGTTTTACTCTCGTCTGCCTTCACAATCTGACTCTTTCTCTCAAACAGACGCCCTGTGGTGTCATGCGGACATGTTATTCTCTTGGCCGTGGTTGTTGTATAAACTTTCTTCATATCAAGGTTTTTGGACCAGGAAGGGATTTCTCCATAATACCTGGTTTGTTCAGGGACCTGACATTTAATGCATGTTCAGATCAATGAGATGGCACATTAAACGCTAGAGTACATAACTTTCAATTAAAAGTCTGTTAAAAAGTTTGTGAAATAAAACTGGCTAATAGGTTGTGAAATATCAATTATACTCATTAATATTCTGACAAGACTTTGGTTTGATTAAATACTTGATCATAAAATCACTCATTTTGTGTGTCTCTGGGTGCAGCGTTGGCCTTTCAGGTGATCAGCTGTAATAAATAACTGTACAATTTGAGTTCAGCATTCGTACCTGCCTGCTTAGAAGCTTTATTGAGATTCGCACCAACGTATTTTCTCGGTTTCGGGAGATGAGGACCCATACAGGAGGGTGGAGAGGCAAGCGTAGCAGACAAGAGTCATTTTAAAGAGCAGGAAATCCAAGAACACCAAACATTCAACACACGGACGACAAATCATAACCGGAGGAACATCGCAGGAGCAAAACTAAGCAAACAACGAACTAGCAGGGAGTGAAGAAAGGAAGGACGATATAGAGACGGACAATCGGTCTTATAGTGCACATTTTGGAGACATCTGAACAATGACGTCCTTTTATTGATTGAAGAGGCTGCACTTGAGTTCTTCTGCAGTTACATAATCTGTATACATGATTTTATCCTTCCACACTTCACCCCCATATAAGGCTATGCTTCACAAAAAATACCCTCTTTTTATTTATTTATTTGCAAAATGTCAGTGTTCTTCATAACAATGGGGATGCTGAACGTAGCCTATTAAAAAGGGAACAGCTGAGAGAAAAGTGGCTCTCTGGGAGGGGGGTTCACTCCATGTTTGTGAGAATTTTATCTGAGTACTTCCCACAGACCAAAGGTTAACTGTAGGGTCATTTAGAATCGCCGTGGTGACCTCCTATACCGTCTATATGTGGCCTTGTTATTGACTGGTGACCTGTCCTGGTTGTGTAGCCCTGGCTTTCACCCAAACAGCTGGGAGGAGCTCCAGCAGATCTGAGTGATGCTGCATATGGATAAACGGGATTGGATTGGATAGTTAATGGATGGATGGACGGACGGACGGATGGATAGCTTTCCCAGTGAGACTGGATGTATCGATTGTATCCATATTTCCATCGAAGCTCCTCCAATGTGTTTGCTGTTGTGAGGGCAAAATGCTCTGAGTAAGTTATTTTCCAGTTACCTGCCTTTTCAGCCGCAGGATTTAACCTGCGTGAAAAGTCTATCTAAGGTCTAATACACCTACAGGCCACAATTTGTCACTCATCCCAGTCCTTAAATATTTAAATTGCACATTCACTCGCTCTTCAGACTCGCTTCTCACGTCAACTGATGTCTTACTTTTCTGAGAAAAATTGTGTTCAAATTGACCATGTGATTGCAAATAAAAGCTCTAATTCAACAAAAAAGCAGGAGGATCATATCTGTTTACTTGGCGTTGCCATGGTGAATCACAGTAACAGAGCTACATTGTCAGAGTCCACAGAAGCCCTGAGCTTCTTCATCTGTAGTCCTGAACAACCAGGAGAACGTAGGAAGTCAAACAACACAACACACAGTGAATAACACTTTCAAAATAAGACTTAGCCAGAGAAGAAACTAAGCAGAGGAGCAGAGTGTGAATAATGTTAACAAAAGAAGTAAGGACTAATTTAGAAAAATCCAGAAGATTAACAAAATAAGACACAAACCAGAGGCCATGAAGCAAACACAGGAAGACCAACCAAACCTCCACATCCTGACACAAGTCAGCATCAGGATTGTTGGGAGAACATGTGTATGACAGCATTTAGCGTATGTAGCACCGGCCCAAAACCAAGCTTCAATAGCACACTCATAAAAGTGTTTCTTCCAAAATCTCTTCTTATTCACTAGCAACATTAAAAAACAAAATTACCGGCCAAACTTTTATTCTCTGAACTAACAGCAATGGCTAAATATAAAAACTGCTGCATAGCTTCAGATTTGGGTCCATTTTGACAAATGCTAAATAGAAAACTACAAATAGAATCCAGCCTCAGTTTATATTTAAACGTTGAATTTGTGCTTGTTGCCTCGTTGTTCATCTGTGGGCAAACGTGTGAGTTAAAACTCAAAATATTGCAATTTAGGGTTGTTTGTTTTTTTGTTTTGTTAAAGTGCAGCTAAGTTAGCCACATGCTAACCAACAGTGTCTCAGTGTCCAACTAAAGGCAGCACCCAAAATCAGACAGCTTTAGTGTTGGAGAATGAAGACACAGATGAATTATGGCGTCCTCTTGCTGAATGATGTCATTGCCAACAGTTCTCCATCCATCCATCTATCATCTATACCTCCGTCCTCCTATTCGTGATCGTGGAACCTTCAGCTCAGTACAGTTAAACCAGTAAATCATCTTAATTATCTCAAATCATACAGGAAGTAAACAAGTTCAGTGGAGTATGTAGTCCACACCTCTTAAAACCTACAACTTATAAGGTTTACCGTATGAACAGCCTTGTTTAGGGAGGAGACGTCTTTGGGATTTCTGTCAGAGTATCAGTGTTTTTCCACAAACGCTCAATTAAGTTCAGATTTCCTGTTTAATTAGAAGAAATAAAGGAAACTGAATCATGTAAGCTCATGACTACAAAGAATTACGTATGGATACGTACTTCTAGAAACATTCACTCCATCCACAATACACACGTTTTTTTAACATAAAATATCCCAAAATCAGTTTCTCCCCAGAATCAAGCTGACATTGACTGTTGATCAAGAGAAAAAAGGCAGAAATAATTAATTTTATTCTTTTTCATAACAAATGTTCCCTGATTTGTTTTTACTCATTTATTTGTTGTTTAATTCTAACTTGTTTAATTGTTATTTCGTCTTGACCATCCAAAAGAAATCTGTTTTCAATGTCCAACCCATAAAATTCAGTAGCATTAAATTAACACGTGAGGAATCTAGTTAACTGGGAAAATAAATGATCTGATTAAAAAGTAATAAAACGCGTGACAATCAGCATACACCTGCTCTGTCTGTAAACCTTTTACATAAAGCTGTCGATGGATGAACGTGTGATTCTGCAGGAGTGAAGTGTTGTAAAGAGAAGTAAATGGCAGAGACAGAGGACGTTAACGTCCATGGGCTCTTTTGTATCCTGCAGGTGAGGTTTTTCCTCTGGGAATTACGTATCCATATGTGTTTAAATGTAAACAGATGGTTACCAGACGCAGGCTGCAGGCCGGCCTGTTCTGCAGGAACGCCATACTGCTGACATGTCCTCGAGTCAGAGGACGCCACAATAACACACCATCAGACCTCAGACCCCCCACTCCCCCGCCAAAAGTCGCTTTGACACGACCTTCACTTCCTTTTATTTTATTATTTGCAAAGTATATCAAATTAAAATGGTTAGCTACAACAGCTAAGGCAAAAAGGGGTACAAAAGGCATTACTCAATTCATTTTTTTATGCTGAAGGTGTAGTGGTGGACATTTTTTGTCACACTTGTATGTTTACTGACATCGGTGAGACGATAATAACACCATCATTGACACCTTTATGAAATGAATTACCAAGTTGGAGACAGCTTAGTTCAGTAACTGGATGCAAATTTCAAGTATAATGTGGCAAATGGAGGTTTTTGTGGACATTACGTGCAGGATTAGGTCTTGATTGGACGGTGATTTCTTTTGCGCTATCCGGCCAGCACTTTTCTGCTGCTTCCAGTCGTCGTGCAGAGCATTACATCTTAGTGATTTTTAACTGGCTGGAAGAAAGGAACAAGAGGCACGACCAAATGCATTGTTTTATGGGGATTTCTGGTTTTCACCTACAGAACGGAGTTCAAGGCCTACAGAGATGTTAAGCCAGTCAAGATGATTCGGGCCAAGTCTCAGTACCTGCCACCAGATGAGAAGACGAGCCTTGAGACCAGCTACAGTGCCACCTTCAAGGCACAAGCCCCCCTACAGCCTGCTGACAACAGGGCCCAGGAGAGGAGGAGGATACGTAGTTTGTACAGTGAGCCTTACGTAGACCCCAGCAAACAGGTAAGAACCCACCTGTGTAAATCAGTCGAGTAAAGGGGAGAAAAATTAGAGCTACTTAAAAAAGGATTTGTAAAAGTTTTTGCCCAGTTCAGTACAGTTATAGTCGTGACTAATCATCAGCTCGGCTCAGGAATGTCTTTTCCACCATCTGACCTCTTCAGGTTGACAGGTATAGCGCCCCGCGCTCCAAACCCAAAAAGTCTGGAGCCACAGCGACAGGCCAGGGCAGACCCGTGAGGAAATCCAAAGATAAGCAGGGCGTGAAGAGCTCCAAAAAGACGACCTCCGAGAACCAGCCTGAGAACCAGCCGGCTGTGAGGGACAAGGAGAAAAGTAAAGAGATCAACAACAAACTGGCTGAGGCAAAAGAGTAAAAATCATTTAGCACTACTTCTCCTTTTCTTTCTTTTTTGGGGAAACAACACAAAGGCTGCAAAATTGATTCCAGGTTTTTGTCTTTCTCATCTGTGTCTTCTTCCCCTTCGAGCCACTTTACTTTTCTCTGCTTCATTCTTCTGTGTCCTCTGACATCTTGGCTGCATTTGTACGATAAAACTAGAAAAGTATGTCAGGGTTTGAACATGACATCCCATCGCTCTTTCCATCTCATTCTATACCAGATCGCTATAGTAACGAGTGGGCGGGAGCATCCTCTTTCCTGTGTCTGCCATTTGATGCCACCCACCACCCCCACTATGCTTGCCTCCATCTCCAGGTTGCCATGGCTACGGGCTGCCTGGCCAACCAATGATGACTCTTCCTGCATGGGCCGAGTTAAAAGCACGTCTGAAGGCTTGGCTTTGATCAGCTGAGCAGATTGCTTTGTTGACTTTATCAAGGATTTGTTTCTTTCTTTCCTTTATTCTTCAGAAGAATCAAATTGTGAATTAAATTGGCATTTTTCTGCACAAAAATTATCAGCGGATCTGAAAATCTTTGATAAAGGTCCTGCTTGGATATTCACGATGAGCATCTGATCCACGGCTTGATCTTTACCTGCCCTGTTGTCTTTGCTACCGTCCTCTTTTTTATTGACATTAAAGTGTGTTTGGCAACATCAGCATCAAAGCTTTGGCCAATGTGATCTTGTATTTTAGTGTTTTATTTCAAACTGTTGTGGGCCATAATTAATTGTCTGTGATTGGTCAGAAAATGAGCTCCATGTTGTCCCATTTACTCCTTTAATGCAAAGCCCATTCAGCCAATGTCTTTTTTAACACCTAATTTCTGGGTCACACTAAACTGCTTCTACACTAAACAGCAGTCATTTCCATAACATCATATTGTCAGTAGCTGAAATATCACTGTCGTGCTCTCATAACCCTTAGCATCTTAACATTTCTGATAATCCAGGCGCTCCATTGAGCTTGAAGATGTTGAGTGGTGTTGATCCGTGTGCACAGCTGCCAGCCTCCCAAAGCATAACTCAGAGTAATCACCTCTAACTCGGTCTTCACTAACAAACCTGATCTCTCTGTGAAGCCACGCTTGTGCGTTTGCATTAGCATGCACTTTGACACACTTCCCAGTGGCGTTTTTGTTTTGCACTGTGCTGAGGGTGACCGTGGCCAACGTGATTAGACTGTCATGGGATGATAGCAGGCTGCTCATATTGCAGTCTGATAGCACTTTTTCTATCTGCCTTTGAAGACGGGGCACTCATGGCATCAGTTTTGTCTTTCTGTGAGCGGCATTCACACAGAGCACCGCTTAAATTCCTCTGTTCATGACTCTTTTTCTGGATCCGTGTTTGATTTGACCTTTCAAGGTCGAAAAAGATGTTTTGACCATGTTGAAATGCTCATTGTTGACTTTATGATTTTTGTTTGTTTGTTTTCAACATGGTGGTGATTTCAATTCCTGTTGGTATAAATGTCCTCAATGATGAAATCAGAAATCAAGTACATTGTGTTGTTACTCTTTAACCATTTAAACTGCTGTCATTAAAACTTCCCTTTATTTCTATCTTATATTTATCTAACTGTCTGTAAATGGTAGCAAGGTTCCCTGATGACTGAGAGTGTGACAGGGAAAGTAAGAAGCTTTGTTTTGGGTTAAAAGAGCACTGTAAAGTCTTGTCAGCCTGTCATTGTGCTGCACACACACACACACACACACACACACAGTCTGCTGTCTGATCCGCAGCATCTTCCTGTTCATTGGCTGTTCTGTTTTTGTTTCTTTGGTGTTTTACACAGCAACATCCACTTCTCCGAGCTGACCACACGCTCCGTCCGCTCAGCGATAACAGTCTAACATTAGCATTTTGCAGCCTTTGATGGGTTTGGGGGGAGGACGGGGGGGTTAGGGGCACCTTGTGATGTAACACGAGGTTGCAGGCTTTTAGGGGTAGTAAATGTAAACAGTGCACACCACACATCTGGTGCTATCTTTGTGTCATTTATGGGCAAATGAAGATAGAAAGTAGAAAGAAAATTCTGTCTTGGACAAAAAAAAACTGTGACGTGCTTGTGTTCAATCTGCTTGCTTATATTTAATGAAACATTACAAATAAATGCAAAAAGCAGAAAAAGCATTGTCTTCTTTGCTTCTGTTTGGTAAGGGGATGATTATTGGTTGCAGGTATCTGTCAGCATTTTTCCTGTCCCAGACTTTGTCTTTTTGACAGACAACGTTTATGAATTCAATCCACATGGAAGAGAATTTTGCTCTCACAGCCTCTTATACGCTTTTCCAAGACTGCACCACATTCTGGCATGAGCTCAGGTATCTTTTCCAGGCCCTGCATGTTGCTCTCACATGAGAACTGCAGAATATATTATTTATGCATCGTGTCTCAATATATTCAAAGACCTCATCCACCTTATGGAGCAACACGCACAGGAAAGGATGTCAATAAGCTTATTTCAGAATAAGATGTCATGTGCTTCTTCAGCTTTTAGTTAGCATGAAAATAAAACTTTAAAACCAGCTAAATAAATATATATATGTAAATGTATGATGTTGCACTTGCTGAGATTCCATTGTATTTGTAGAGGATGGAAATATAATGCTGTGTGCAGTCTGTCCTTTGCTAATGAGTAACATTCTGATTCATTTGAAGGGTTGTGCTAAAACAGTACCACTACATTCAACTCTGCCAGCCAATCCGAGACATTGGCTGGGTGCAGACTCTAAAGCAACACCTGTGGGGCTGTGCACTACCCAATCCCAGGTAAACACAACAGCAAGAAAGCTAAATAAAGCAGGGAACGCCTCTCATTCTCATTCATACGTGCTCATGGAAGTATGATTCACTTTTTCTATTGCAGTGGCACAATTCTTTTTATTTTATATTATTTGTTTATTTGCTTGTTTCTTTTGGGTGATCTACATTATCTCTGGTCGCCTCCACTCTGTATTTCTCTTCCATATGGATGCTAGAGACAGAGGGGGGTTGAGAGGGGGCTGCCTGCCTGCGTGCTGTCACAAGCTACATTTAAGGTTCCTTAAGGTGGCCTTTCTTAAGGCAACCTGAGGTTAAGTCCAGCCATCTTCAGCTAGTCCTGAACCAGTTGCTCCAGTATTGCCACTTTCCATGATTTCAGCAAAATGCATGGCTGAACTGTTGTTATCTGAAGTTCTGTAGTTATATGAATTTTGCATCTGAGGTAAAGTTTCATATTTTGTGGACACTGTAACTCTTTCCTTTCATTCAGTCTGTTTGTAAAGCATGCTGCCACAGTTTTCTGTTTGATCTGCAATCTAAGTTTGTTAAACGGTGTGTTGTAGGCTGTACTCTTTCCAGAACATGTAATCATTCTAAGCATGGATATAGGATGAGTGGCAGGTATGAATGGAATGAGGGAAGCAACTCGACCCTGGAAAGATACATGTCAAGGGAACTTGTAAGTGCATGCCGATTATCTAAATATTTTCCCAATTTATTTGCGGTCAAATATGATTTGGATTTTTTTTCCTCCATTGTTGTGCTGCATCATGTAGCTGCATTTTCCAAGAACACCCCGAGACCCACATTGCAGTATTGACGTTCTCTTCGTAATGATGCTGTGACCAAGTGAGTGGGTGGAAACCTGGCTGGAAACTATTGGCCTGTGCTGAAATTCAGAGCTCTTCAAGCCATGTTGCACTGTGTCTCGGCCTGAAATGGGAGGTCACGGGGTTTTCTGCTCAACCCAAGAACATGTGCTCCGCCTGAGAGAAATGCCTCATCTCGTGTCTCTCTCTCTGTGTCTCCTTCTCTGCTATCTTAACCATCTGCTGCCTCCTAGAGATGCTAAGGACGAGGTTCTCCGACCCGATCATCATCATTCCCAGGGTGCTGCTGGAGGAGGACCACAGCCACCACTGGAACGGGCCGAGTCTCGGAGGAGCGGAGGAGTCGTACGCTTTGCCATAGATGTGAACCAGACTGAGTAGTCCTACCGAGGTTCACTTGTATGAAGGGACTGCTGTTCTGTTTGTAAATATCTAGTGTTTTAAGTTGGAAAAAGAGGTAAATCCCATGAAAAAAGAATTCCAGAAGGAAACTATGCTTTTGAAACACGCATGTTTAAAGCAGCCTCAGGCTCACAGGTCCCATCTGTTTTAACCATATTATCGCAATGGTGCTACATCCTTTTCTGGTCTCATGCAGCATATTTTAAAAGAATATGTCAGTATTAATAGTACCAATAGAACACCATGAAGTGCTTAATGATTACAAAAAAAACTGTACATTGATCACTTTTAGCCTAAATAAATGAAAAAAAAGCTGCACTGTATTGTAATTTTTGTTGACAGATTGAATTCATGATGACCGACGTATGGAACATTAGAGAAGATCCAAGCTTCTACGTTTGCTTCAAACGGGCAAAATAAGTGTAGCACTTTACAATTAACAAATGAGTTACAACTCTTCTCATTGCACAATAGCACAGGACTCATTTTTCATTGTTGTCTTCAGAACAAAAAACGGGCTCCTCTTCTTTTTACTATCAGTTTAATTACACTGGACATGACCAATTAAAAAAAAAGAAACTAGTCATAGTTATCTTTTCATCTAACGCAAATTATTTTGTTCAAGTGAGTTTTGTTAAGTAATATTTAATACCTGGTTCATCCAGTCAGTCTATATTGTGAAACTTATGCTCACTGATGTGTGCAAACATCGAGACAAATGTTTCAGTCGTCTGCTGAAGTTCAAAAGTTTTGCTTTTTTCTAAATAATGGACAACTGAAACTTCTCTAAAAACTTAACGTGAAGCCAGATTAAAGGGCCACATCATGCCCCTCATGTTTTCTGGTTAGATTACAAGTTAATTTCAGATGTGACTGGATGCTCGAAGTTGGCCAACCATAACTGAGGGGGCGCAGCAGTTCTGTCCTGTAAAAATAGTTGCAAACAAATGACAATGATAATATATTCAATTCAGTGTACCTCATGCAAAAAAAAGGAAGAAAAAGAAAAGAAAAAGATTATCATGCAAGGCAGCTTCAATTCTTTGCAACTATGGAGTCAAACGTGGTTTGGCAACAGTGTCATTAGCATTTTCACTTTCTTGGCTGCAGGGATTTTATGAGTCAGTCTGCATTTATGCTGCACTTCCCACATCTACATCTGTTAACAGAAATCCATATGGATAAACAGAGGAATGTTACACAACAACAGGTAAGGAACATGGAATTTGCTGAGCTGATAAATCCAGCCGTAATCCTTGTTGCTGCCGCCCATCACGCTGTCCTCTTTCATGATCATCTCATCATCTGAATCTAATTTGGTCTGGAATCTATACGGAAGGATTTGAGGCGTTTAGGTCATTTTCATTAATTTATGTTTCTGCACATTTTATTTTTCAATGTTTTTCAGCATTTTCTTTTTTCAAGACACATTGTTTCTAACCTGATAGCTTGATTTCTTTCATGGTCTACCTGTATGTTTGTTTTTTTTTGTTTGTTTGTTTTTTTTGGACTAGAGACAGCTAACTTGGAAGAATCATCATCTTTTGCTGCACTTTGTGGTAATTAACCTCCTTGATGGAGTTTTACGCTCATCTCCAAACCTCTTTTCAGGGTTTCATGCTTCTGTCAGCACGGTGCAGCAGCTCAGAAAGGTCTGGAGGCACCCTCCTTTATCTGCAGACTAGTTTTCATATTTATTTTATAAATGTTAGAGAGAGAAAACCTACCACTCATTAGAGAAAAAGAAACAAAAAAGAACAATACAGTATCTCTGAAGTCCTCATTTCAGCAGGCCTGAACACACATCTGTCTATTCCATGTCACTCCCAACTCTCACTATCAAATGAAAGATTTTAATTAAAAAATCTTTCTGTTTTTTGTTTCTTTTTTAAATGCAGGTGAAACTGACAAGCGAGACTGAACAATTACACCTCTAATCTTCAACGCTTACATCCATTACCCCGCCCCAGGTGCTTGCAGGAAGTCCTCATCTGGTCCATAAGCACACAGAAGGGTGTTTAATTAGTAATGACCTGTGTGAGAGAAAGTCTTTGGAGATCACTGCGCACACATATACACCCACAGCCCGTAAAGCTTGATGAATGGCTTTGTCCTGGATACCATGGAGGATGCTGCTGCGCTGCCTTCTTGAATAAATAGATGAACACATGATGGCAGACTCCATCCTTCTAATCTCAGGGGCCCACCGCATGAGATCAGCTATAACTCATTTGACAGTTGTTTTCTGTGTTCAGCGATAAGAGATCAGTGATGCTTTTTGTGGCTGTAGACTATAGATTTTTGTTTTGTTTTACCATCGCCAACTGAAGCTAATTAACGATACAAAAAGGAAACATTTTAATCAATTTCACCCTTTTGAACAGCAGCATCTAACTGTACTTCCTCTTCCCTTTGATTGCTGCTGCTCTGTCTCCCTCCATCCCTGCACTGGGCTGTTGCCATGGAGATGGGTTGCCAGGTTTAAGAGAGTGAAGCTGAATGGGTACATGATGAGGAGGAGGAGCATTTGCAGCTCTCCAGATGGTAGTGAGCCCTCCTCCACCACATATCTCCAGGGAACCCCTGCTCAAGAAGAAAGCTACCCTCTTAGTATTCACCCCCTCACCCATTCATCCAGAAGCTGCCACCGGTCAACAGTGTAGCATTATGGGAAGTTTGCATGGGTGAAATTTGGATGCCCCCTTCCACCCTGCTCAACTGACTACGGATTATTTTCTGAACTATGAATTGATTAAAGAAGCATGACGCTCCAAACACCCGCTACCCTCTCTTGTCTCTTATCCATGAGCTTCACAACATCGTGTTGTCCATAGCAGCATTTCTTTTTGTCATCTCTTTTTTTTTTTGTCAAGGTGAATGTGTCCACAGCACCACCTAGTGTTGGTTTTCATTTAGGAAACGTTTATTCACACACCATTAGCAGTACAAAACAGGAGTCTAATTGTGTAATCAGACAAAAATGACCACTTCAGACAATAGAATCATTACAGTGCAATACTACAAGTGGTCTAGTTTTTTTGTATTTGATTATATGAACATAATGATGTACTGGTTACCAGCAAAATATTGCTCTATACATCACATTCTCACTATCCTCAATATGTTTCTGTGATTATATTTTGTCTCAGCTCAAAGAAAAATACAGAACAGAATGTTACATATGTTGAACGTACTTGGAGTTCACTATAAAACATTTATTCTGTATTTACTGTTAATTCTTATATTGGGAGAGAATCATTTCAACATCTTAAATGTTAGCAGAGTGTGGAAAATAATATTTAAATATATGCTGTATACTATAAATAGCTTTATGTGCAAAGACAAGCACATAGCTTCAAGAGTTTAAATGAAAGCAGAACAACAGTGACATCTAGTGGCTGCTCTTGTGTAATAGCAGAGCATATTTTCTACTGCACTCTTCAGGTGTTACAGTCAAGGTTGGTGAAGTTCTCTGGTTTCGGTTTGGCATTGAAATTGTAGTGTCCAATACGGTTCCTTTGGTAGTACAAGAGACAGACAAATCCAATGATGAAGAAGAGTGACAGGCCGACTCCGAGACAGGAAATGCCCACGATATGAAGAATGTCAAACTTCTCTTCAAGGGATTCTGGACAAAAATCAATGCATCAGCTTAAAACAGTGAAAAGTTGTAAATATAGGACATATTCTTACAGACTAAGTGACTCAGTGTTCTGTAGGAGCTCCTGCTTAAAGTACTCACCTTCAACTGACCTGAGCACAGGTCCAGACAGTCCAAAAGCTGTTCCAACCGTCGTTCCGGTCCGAGCTTTTCTCTGGAGACAGTCCTGCAAGAAAACACGAGAATTCTCCACATCATATCATCTATGAACGTTCCAGCACTTAGAGGCTTCTTCAGAATCAGTGGGCTCAGCTATTTTAAGTCCAAGGCTACAAGGTTGTGTGTGTCTGATGTTAACGAAGCAGAAATCACTCACAGGTTCGCAGGTATCTGATCCAACCTTCACGCACATCTGCACCTGGCAGTGCAGATAGATTACGTTCACGTCGACAAACGAGAATATCTGTACGGACACACGGGCGGTGCTAGAGTTTCCATTCATCAGCACGTGAGTGAAAACGTTCAGAGGGCAGCTGTGGAGACAAGAGACTAATTGGAAACTAAAACTTTTACTGCTTTGACTATTTTTGTCATTTCTGGTGTCACTATCTTTTCTTCTTTATCACTGCTCAGGAAAGAGATTCATCAAGATGGCTCAGGATGATGATGAAAATGTCCTCTTGTGAACACGGCAGCATGATTTTATCCTAGTAACTGTGCAGAATGTGAGGTAGTCACAGATTTATTCTGTTATTGATCTTAAAGGAGACATTGTATGGCATTTTTCAAAGCTGACACATATATTCAAACTTAGACAGCCCTAACCTGTTTAACAAAATCTCAAAGCTTTTGAGCTGAAAGTCTCATAGGACATCTCAATATACAAAAGAGTACAAAAGAATCTATAGGTTTTTTTCTTATCATAACACAGTAAGAGCACTTTTGAGTGTGGATTTCAGCTGACGGTCCAGCGAGGAGATCACATCAGAAGAACGTTCATAACAGCACGTTATGTACAAAAGAATCTATAGGTTCTTTTGGGTGACTGTTGTCACCCTCGATCAACAGTCGAGGGTGACAAAACGGCACATAGCATCAACACATTATAATGACACATCAGCATGACGAGTGTAGAGACACATTGCAAACGTGTCGCTGTGGCAGGAGACAGCAGATACAAGCAGACGTGGTACCAACTGAGCTTTGACACAACTAGAGCACAGCTGAAGGTTCAACAAACATTAATTGCGTTTGAGCGTATTTTTGGCACTAATGGAACCTCATAGACATTATCCTGCATCCTGTGATGATGGCATGTGGTCCAGACCCTGAGACAGCAAAGCCAGATCAAATACTAATGTTCCCCTGCTTCTACTGACGTCCTTTAGATGTTTTCATGGGTTCTTCTTCACTCCATTGAAGCTTCTGCATTTTGTGCTTTAAGTCATACTGGCTAAATAAAAGTCATATTTGCTGGGTGCCCACTTCTAGAAAAAGTAGCCGTGGCCCTAAACTGTCTCCATTTGTAGCTAATTCATCTGACTGTGGACTGATAGACCTGAGAACACTTTGAGATTAGTTTGTATCCTTTTCCTTTCTTATTTGTATCAACTATTCTTAATTCTATGTCTGAATGACAACGGAAACGTGTCGTCCAGGTTTAGGAAAGTGAACTAATTGTAAACATGATCTTAAAATTGACAATTTTAAAAAAAATTACATTTTCAATTACCTTTGTTTTCATAAACCATTCTATGAATGTAAGTTTTATGCTCGTCAAGTCTCTTCCCAAGCCCTTTAACATACTCTTTTAAGTACTGGTAACAGAAATGGTTAGTGACGATTACGTAAAATCAGGACCATCTGTAGCAGACCTGTTCTCCAGGAAGCTGTAGCTGAATGTGTCCACGGGGTTCGGGGTGGGCGTGGCCCAGCATTTGTTGATGACCACTTTAATCTGCTCGGCTGAGCTGTTGAGGCTGACCTCCACGACCAACGCCGCTTTAGGGGACAGGCTGTAGTTGTGGGGCAAAGGTGAGGTACCGTTCATCAGCTGCACCATCACCTGGAATGACCCCAAGCCCCCGATGACATCTTTGATCATGTCGGGTCTGAACATGGACAAAGCAAAGGGTACACATTTATTACAACTGAAAGACTACAAAACAAAGCTAAATGAAAAAAGAAATGATACATTTGATATAACTTACAGTTGATGTGCCAAATATTAGACCCTCAGAACCTTTCTGGACATGTATCCATATTATGCTTTGATTATTAACACCCCAGTTCCTAAAAACTTGGAATACTGTGTAAAACACTAAAAAAAACAGATGTGTTTCTGGGGACTAGATGGGAATCTGTGGCTCCTGCTGTACTACTACTACTGCTGTACTGCTGTACTACTAATTTAGGGGTGTGTACTACCTGTTTATGGCCTGCCAGGCTTGTTCATGTAATTGTTTTTTTTTTTGTTTGTTTTGTTTTATTTTTTTAATTGGGTGACAAAACTAATTATAAACACAAACCAGCTTTTTGAGGGAAAGAGTAGTTTATTTTATACCCTGTTGTCTTTATCATTACTGCCGTTGTTTCCTTTTGTGGTTGTGTTACATCTGACATGTGAGTGATATGTGGGAAAATGCTGCTCAATAAACATAAAGTTTAAAAAAAAACAAAAAACAGATCCGTTCATGTATAAATCTCTTGATCCCCTATTAAAATTTAATAATAATAATAAAACATAACAAAAGCTAAATGTAAGGAATTATTTCCAGAAGGGCTGTTTGTGCCGTGTACAACAAAGTCATACGTTCGTAGCGGCTGAGTTTAAATTGTCTTTTTTTTTTAAAAAGATGCAGGGCGTTCCCTCAAAAAGACTTGTTTGGATGGAAGCTCATGTCCACTGGGGTTTTAGGGTTTTTTTGTTTGTTTTTTTTGTACCTCTTATTATTTCATCCGTTTTGTTGTCCATGTCTCAATTTACTTTAGATGTGCTGCTTCCAAACAAATTCAAAACAAGCTGTTTTTTTCTTTTTCTTTTTTTTTTTTTTTAAATTGGAACGTTGGGCGCTTCATCCTCCAACTTTAAGAATGGCGTCACTTTCATGTAAGTACTTTTACCAAGAGAATATTCATACTTTGTATAAAATTATGTCCAGACAAAACATGATGATGCAGCATACTCAATGGAACCAAAGTCCGTGGAG
Source organism: Arrhamphus sclerolepis (assembly GCA_037176975.1). Lineage (NCBI taxonomy): Eukaryota > Metazoa > Chordata > Actinopteri > Beloniformes > Hemiramphidae > Arrhamphus > Arrhamphus sclerolepis. The sequence continues at coordinate 12,074,991 of JBAMYA010000006.1, read as the reverse complement.
ATCAACATGTTCCTCATGTAGGTGCACATGATGGGGACTTTGAGCTGTGTTCTGGGAACTTCCACGGGACCATCTGGTGAGTTGTAGGGATCCATAGTGTTGGAAAGTGTTGACAAAGCTGTGTAAGAGGTTTCATTCTGAAAAATCAAGCATCAGAAGCAATGAGGCCACTCGAAGAGTTCATGCTGTTCCATTGAGGATACAACATTCCAGAGAGTTCACTGTAAACTACAGAGGAATAAGGGGGCTTACGTGCACCAGCATCGTGGCACATTCATCCCAGGCTACAGTCAGCTGAACATGGGTGTCGTTGCCTCCGTTGACTCCACATTCCATCATGCCCACATAGAGGGCGCTCTCCTGGATGTCAGCGTTGAGAAGGAACTCTCTGGCAACAGTCACAGTAATGGCAGCAAACCTGCACTGGACTGAGACGGCTCCTGGCGTAGAAGCATCAGCGGCTGAGCTCAGGGACGAAGGAGAGGTTGTTGAGGCAGAAATAGCTGTTGCTGGAACAGAAGCAGGGTTAGTTGCAGGGGGTGAGAGCCTGATAATGCAGGAACAGCGGCTGTGGTGGCAGAGGCCAAAGCAGCTTGAGCAGAGGCTGAAACTTCTTGTTTCTCAGATTGTTGCAGCTCGAGCTGTCATGGAGGGAGTTATCTGAGAGCCTGGGGCAGCGTTAACTGCAGAAAACACTGCGTCATATCCGCAGAAGCATTTACTGTGCATAAATATTACACTTATCCGCCAATTTAAAGATGACTTTACAAACTTTACATCATCAGCACAGATAATCTGCACAAAATTAATCTTTCTCAACACAGATTTGGAGACCTACCTTGACAAGTTCGTCCAGGCCTTTCTGGGTTTTTGTCGATGAATCTATCAAAGCAAAAACACGTATAAGACGCCCAGGTGTTTCTACATGACGCCCATACTGAGCAGTCATGTTCCCCCGAAGCACATTCATCAAAATCTAGAAGAAGAGATACAAACACATACATGTGGTCACATCAGGTGGATCCGACAATTCCTGCAATTCAACTCAATGAAATAGTGACAGTTCACAGATGGTGAGTGATTAAATGACCGTTATTGAGATTACGAGAGTACCTGTAATCCTTGTATTGCTTATATCCACAACATATTTGGAGCTGTTCATCAGGGAATCCACCAAAGCTGTGGACACATTACTTATTTCATGACTTTGAATTGGATTAAAGATTATGGCGAAGTTTACCACCACACTGCCTGGGGAAAAGTTTTTCATCTCAAGCCTCATCTGGCCTGAATCCGCCATAGCTTTAATCTCTGGAGACAGAGACTGGTAGACCTGTTTATGGCAAACAAGCATGTAGTTGGAGTAATCAGGACTTTTACAAACATCTGCATCCAGAGGTCATATTTAGTAAGTGGATGGTTGGTGTTTATAACATACCCACCTCTTTTAGAAAACTTCCAGAGAGACTTTTGGAGCTCTGGCTGCTGGGATTCCTCAGGTCACCAGTGAACTGGATGTTGGTAAGTCGTGTTGTGGCTTCAAGAGTCCGAGCATCTAAAAAAAGAAAAAACACATACAGTGTCGCTAAAAAGTTAAAAGAGCTTTTTACTGAAATTCTTAATTTGTTACTGCACACCTACAAAGACCTTTAAATCAAAAGCAGTTTTATTAATGATTAATTCCCACCAGTTTTGATCATAGTGTGAAGAACGCCTCCTTCCCTTCCACAGGCGCAGGGTGTGACAGTAACATTGTAGAGCACGCCAGGCTGCAGTTTTCTCATCTCTGCCACACTCTGATTGGTTTCCAAAAAGTAAATGACCTCAGACGCTTTGCTCAGAATGACCCGGAAAGTCTGGTTTGTATGAAACTGGCCTGACCAGTAGATGGTGATGGAGGTCCCTGTGATGTTATCCGACCACAAGCTGCTGATGCTGGCAGGAACTGGAAGTGTTTTTGAGGAAGGAGAGGGGATTGAAAAAGGTTATTTTTCATTATTTGTGGTGATGTAACAACCTTTCTCGTTCACATTTGCAGGGTACTGTTACGTCACAGATCCTCAACAGAGCAGAATGATTCAACTTCGCATCTTGCTGCCTTTACTGTACCCCTGAAATGTGTGTTACACAAAGCTGTAAGTCCAAATTCATAAGAGGCACACCCTCAGAAGAAGGAGATGAAGTGTAGATGAGGCATTAACTCATGTGATTATTTGCTAATCACAAATGTAACAGCATCTTGGTCTCAGTACCAGAAATTTATGCAGAATATAATACAGAAAAAAAACGTTTACGGCGTTTTAAAAATGGTGCCGTCACATTTGTCTGGCAGAGCCGCTAACTCCATGGATCATTTGTTCTGCAGTTCACACAGCTGAGCAAACAGTGGTGCAGCGTACAGCAGGTCTTTTCTTTTCTTTTTTATTATCGTATATGCATTTTCTACATTCTACATGGTAAATATTCAGCAATCAATTTCACTACTTGGGAGAAACCTTGGACAAACTTTTTCTGTTTCTGTTGTCGTTTCTGCTACAGTCGATGCCTCCACCACTTTTTATGAACATATTTTGTAGTAAAGTGGTGATTAGTAGATTATGAGATGGTGCAGGGAATATCATATTAATGGTGATTTTCACAATAATATCAGAAAGACAGTTAATTTATATAAAACTTAATATGTGAAAGAAAACGTATGAAACACATACTGCTTAAATGTTTAGAAAGGTTAGTATTTAAGTGAAATATTTCCCCAGACTTCTGGGAGAATTTAAAAATATACTTTCTTGGTACAGTGCAGACCTTGAGAAAATAAATATATCTTAGATGCTTCAATTGTAAAATAATTATGTATCATTAGGAAAATGTATGACATCAGTGATCTAAGCAGGAGAGAAAGAGAGAAGAGGGGGGGGGGGGGGGAGGGGGGGGGGGGGGAGGGGGGGG
>JBAMYA010000006.1:12059294-12071945 GCA_037176975.1 Arrhamphus sclerolepis | reverse complement strand
TCTCTGGGATTCTACGTTAACAGCCCCCGTTATTGTGGTAATGCGGTCTAAGCAGTTTTATTTGTTAATTTTTTACCGTCGTCATACTGAGGAGACACTCTGGAAAAATATTGATGTTCTGGCTTCCACCTCGGATACAGTGGCTTAAATTTCTGCAGTTGTCAAGTTCTTTTTTTTGCCTTTTGGTGCCATCGCACCATCGCTAACAAACCGCTTCTTCTCGGGAACCGCTTCACTGATTCATCAATCAGCTCAAGGAAAGCGGTTTCCTTATTTGGAGAAATGGGGGCGTGGCAGTATGCTAATCAGGAACTGCGAGCACGCGCCTGTCAGTTTAGAACGATTCTGATGCACAGACGTGCGCACGGAGGTGAGAACAAAACTGGCCCGTGCGTTTCATGGATCCCACAGGGATTTTGGGCACGCACTTATTTTTTTTTTTTTGCGGGAACTAGGAACATTTTCACGCACATATTCGTGAATGAGGCCCATTGTTCCCACACTTGCACTGGAATTCAGATGTGTACAGAGTGCAAAACATAAAATAATCTGCATCTCTGCAAATATAGTTTACAAAGATATAACTTTGAGAGGGGCATACAATCTTCAGAAAAGGAAGATTCGAAAAATATCAATATAGAAATTGCTGATTATCAAAACAGTTTCAGATAATTCTCTTTTTCTAAGAGCTATTTTTGTTGTTTGTGGTAATTATGTATTATTACTATAGATTTAAATCATTTTTGGTGTCTATATTTTTCCAACATACACTTACAGGCACAAATATCAATTGAAGTAATCAAGAATTAGGATTTTTTTTTAGATTTCAGCTCATATCTAGTTAATTGTGGGAATTTTAATGATAATCCCTTTTATAATACAAATAATGACCTTAAAATGTATCATTACGTCGTAATCATGAAAATGTCATTTTCAGGAACCCTGTAACAATGTGAAGCTGTTCATGCAGAGCTGCAGTGATTCAAGTTGTTTTGACTGAGAACACAAACCACAAACTGATTTTGTATTCAACGTCAAAGTTATGTGTCCATGAAGATGGCAGGCACCAGCATGTACTCATAAGCTGGTAGTATGGCCTGTCTCTGTGCTCCAGGCAGCTTTTATTTTGGTGTATCGGTTCATGCATATCTGAATGAAAACTAATGACAAGCCTGTTTTCTGCACATTTGAGAGTACCTGTAATAAAATGTGAATTTCTTTTTCCCTTTTTCCAGCCATGGAGAGCCTCGTGCATTACAGTAACTCCTCTCATGCCCTCTCAGTTTTGGGTGTTCTCAATGAGCAGCGGCTGCGGGGCCAAATGTGTGATGTGGTACTAGTTGTGGCAGACCAGAGGTACCAGGCCCATAAAAGTGTTCTTGCTGCCAGCAGTGAGTATTTCCAGTCTCTCTTCATGCGGATGGATGCAGAGTCATTGAAAGTTGTAAACCTGGACTTTTGTGAGCCTGACGCCTTTGAGATAGTTTTGAATTACATTTACTCTTCCTCACTTTTTGTGGACAAAGGCAGCCTGGCAGCCATTCAAGAGCTAGGCTACAGCCTTGGAATCCCTTTTCTCACAAACATTGTGTCAACAAGGCCGCATGCGTCCTACTGTGTCTCTAGAAAAAGGCTTTCGTTCTCAGAGGGGGATGAGAATGATGTCCAAACAAGGAGTGTCATTGTGTGTCGGGTCCAGAATGACACATCCCCTCCCTCTTGCTCAGATTATCAGGGAAAGACATCAGAGAGATCATCACCTCCCCGTTCTACTCTGCGGCCAACTCAGCTTCCATCAAAACACAATTCACACCAATCGATCAGAAATTCTGAATCCAGCAGGAAATCATCTGAACAGAGCGAAACTCTCGAGAGGAGGTTCAGATATCCATACACCTCCATGTTCAAGGGAAATTCATCACACATCACATCTGTACGGCCCCAGCTGACTTCATCAGTATCTTTTAGTGACCCTGAAGTTCCACACATAAGGACGCAGTCTGGAAATGACCAGGATGTTAAAGAGGAGAATGACGAGCCGCAGCAGCCCTATCATAATAACATTCCATTGCAGGGTCAGCCCAGTGAGCTGAGTCACACCATTGACAGGAGCGGGCCACTGATAAAAAGTCTTCTCCGCAGATCTCTGTCCATGGACAGCCCAGTTCCAGTCTTCTCACCCACACTGGAGCTCAAGGATATGCAAAATCGAGAACAGTCAGTGGTCAAAATGGCCTCAAAAGCATCTGGATTTGAAACATCTGCACACAATGGCAGTTCAACCCGAGCATCCCCTCTGGTTCTCAGGTCAAAGTACCCCAGCAGGTATGACAAAGAAACTCAGGTAGAAGGAGAAATCAGTTTGAAAGCAGAGCCTAGCAGTCCACTCGCTGACCCCATGGACATTATTCGAATCACAGTTGGAGATGCTCTGCCGGTCAGTCTCAAAGACCTGCAGCCAAATTATGACCAAGGCTCCAGGGCAGACATCGGGCCTGTGGGAAAAAGAAAAGAGAGGCCAGATAACAGGAGATACCCCTTCAAGAAGAGCAAATTATACAAAGATCATGCCAGTTCGCTTGACATGAACATGTCCGAGGCACTACCTCAGCATGACAGCAGTGACCACGGTGATAACAGCGGGGAGGCAACACAGAACAAGATTTTCAAATGCTGGAATTGTTTAAAGGTTTTCCGGTCCAGTGCTGGACTACATCGTCATGTAAATATGTATCACAACCCAGAAAAGCCGTATGCTTGTGACATCTGCCACAAGCGCTTCCATACTAACTTCAAAGTGTGGACACACTGCCAAACTCAGCATGGTGTAGTGCAAAACCCAGCATCATCTTCCAGCTCCTCCATGCTGGATGAGAAATTTCAAAAGAAGTTAATAGACATTGTGCGAGAGAGAGAAATAAAAAAAGCTTTGCTTTGGAAACTGAAGAGAAACAAGCAGGGTTTACCGTCACCTTCATTAAGCAAAAAGAGATCAAGGCCCAGCTTCATATGTCCTTATTGTGGTAAAGTGTTTGTGTTCCAGTCTCAGTACAGGCAGCATTTAAGGACACATCCTGCAGAGAAAACTGACCATCTCACAGGCAGTGACAGCATCCTCTGCCCGGAACAGGAGGAGATCATACAACAAAAGAACCCAGACACTGATGTTTACTCCTGTCGACTTTGTAACATGAAGCTGTCGTCGCTCTTAGAGCAGGGTGACCATGAACGAGGCTGCCGACATGCAACTGTATGCCCCTACTGTGGCCTCCGATTTTCAAGTCCACTTGTTAAGAAGGACCACGAGGCACATTGTAAGTACAAAAAACTGACATGTCTGGAATGCATGCGAACCTTCAAATCTTCCTTCAGCATATGGCGCCACCAGGTGGAAGTTCACAACCACAACATGATGACTGTTAAAGAACAGATTCACCTCAAGCAACAAGAAAACAATGAAAAGGGGCCTGAAATGCTCAGAGAGGACTGTTGCAGCGATGAGCCTGCAGGGACTGGGAGCTTTCGGGAACACATTAGTTACAGTGACTCGTCAGGTCCACACATGTACGACTCAGAAGACTCCTCATCTTATGTGCCTGAAGACCTGAGTATGGGCCACCATGGGAAGCTCATAGTGAAAGAGGAGCCACTAGAGGAGGCAGTGAGTGACAGAGACAACATGGAGGCTGCCAAAGCAGGGCCTGAGGAAGCCGGGGTGTGGCCATGTGAGAAATGCGGCAATCTCTTCAGCTCTCGTAAAGACCTGGAACGACACCAGGAGCTACTGTGCCACATCAAACCATTCATCTGTCACATTTGCAACAAAGCCTTCAGGACCAACTTCCGCCTTTGGAGCCACTTCCAGTCCCATATGTCAACATCTAATGAACCTGGAGCCAAAGACCTGGAGAGGCATCCGTCGCCTCTGTCTCCTTCCCCACCCCTGACCCCTCAGACCTCAGAACGTCCCCCACCTCAGGCCTCCGTACTTAAATCTACTCAGCCAGCACCGGTCATGGCGGTGATGACTGAGGAATCCAGCAGCCCAGAGCCCTGTGGCTCATCAGCAAGCACGACAAAGAGGCCTGAAGTAGAACAGAGCAACCACAGCCCTCTTTCAAGATCAAACAGCATGGACAACCCAGGTGCCCCCCACGAATCAGACACACTCTTTTACCATGCACCGTCTCTGTCCGCCTTGACGTTTAAGAGACAATACATGTGTAAACTCTGCCACAGAACCTTCAAGACAGCCTTTAGTCTTTGGAGCCACGAGCAGAGTCACAACCATATGTAAGCATCAGACAGGTGTTAGTAGTGCTTCTCTATTAGAGACAACACTTAACGTAAGAATGAACACACCTCAGCCTTCACAAAGAAGACTTTGAATGTATAGCTTATTTGCTTGCCTCCAATTCTATATTTTAAAGTGACCATGTTCATTAGAGGTGTAAACATGAATGTGCAATCAACTGCTAGATTCCTCATGTTGGATGATTATTAAGGTTAATTATTTCTTTCATAATGATCTATAAGAATATATTTGTTTTTAAATATCTTTTAGTTTAATTATGTAGATGTTTTGCAAAAACAAGGTACAGCGTTGCACCCCACTTACCAGTTAAAGGTGCAGCCAAAAGAAAGCAACAACTGTATGCATTGTACTCTTGAGTGTGGATAAAGTGCTTTAAAGTTTAAAGAAGTAAAGAATGTTTTTGCATTTCTACTAGATCTGTTACTTGTTGTGAGTGGTATCTTAAGATAATGTTGACTCTTTTGAAGATTAGTGGCCTCAATGATGTATTCAATATGCACTTTCTTTAACAGCTTGAGTTTGTTTCGGGAAGATTTGGTCCTTATTATTTAGATAATTTAGTTTATATGCTGTAAACTGAGGTTTTTTAGGTTGCAAGAGTATAAGTCATAAGAAATCTCCTGATTATTATTTTTTAACCATTTAACAGGATGATTGAAAGAGGACCCTAGTATGATAATTATTTTTAAAAGGATCTAATACATATTGTATGGTCTTTGTTGAATGCTTAAAGTGTATCTTCCTAATCATTGGCCTTCTCAATAATTACCTCTTGTAAACATATAATTAAGGCAGTTCAATAATCAATCACAAGATTTCAGACAGTAAATGTTTATAAAATCTCCAAAAGGTTATTGATTTGAAAATAGACCTGCCCACTGTTGGAAGTGTTTGGGTGTTCACACTAGCAGCTAGAAATGATTCTGAAATTTTACAGCAAGCAGGCTTTTATTTATGAAAAAACAAACAACTTTCTTGTATTATAATGTCTTTCATGATTGCAAAACTGTTCACAAATGATAAAAGAGAAAAAAATGAAATAGTGATTGTGTTTATCAAATAATGTCACAGTTTCTGAAATAATCTGCAGCACCACTGTCAGGTAAACTCATACGGTGAGAAGTTTGTGCAACTGGATGTATTAATTGTGCTTCACAGTGCTTTGATGGCCTTATGCAACTTTAAAAACTTTTTTTTCCCAGTGTCAGTTTAAATGAAAGCACAACAGAGTTCCAGACAACTTCTGACTCAGGCATTTTGGGGTGGTGAGGTCAAGTGGAGGGAAGCATGAGAAAGCAAATCCTTTTTCTTTTTTTCTGTGAAGTCTTATTACTTCCTGGAGACTAACTACAAAAGATTGTGTTTTGATTGTATTCTAGTTCATTTACAATTGTATTCTTGTACAAGTAAATACTTCTGCTTTGGCTTGATGGATTAGAACTTTGTCATAAATTATTGCGACATCTACCATTTGGTAGCCAGTCACAGTGTTCCACACAAACTTAAATGAGTGACACAAACTGCATTGTGACGTTGACTTCTCAGAAATTCTTTACTGCTAATAGTGCTCTTAATTTCTGGTGAGAACAAGTTTCTGAAAGTTTCACATACATGATTATACTGGTGTACATGGAAGTGTTTGTACTATCAATTTTGTACCAATTTTGTTAGGAAAGAGTTCTATCTTTTTAGAATTCCTGTGCTCTCCCTGCAATAATGGTTATTTGTATCAATATTGGTTGTATTATTGTTGCTTTTGGAGACTGGCAGGTGTTTTTTGTGTTTAAGTTTTCTACAGGTTTTGTGTTTCACTTCTGTAATAAAGAATAACAATGAATTGTGCAAAGTGGTTGTTTGTTATTTAAGACAATTCTTTTCTTGAGTTTTCTGGTTATTTTAATGCATCTTAAGCCAAATTAATTTCTACATCTGCATTTTATATTGGGGAGAAATAAATGATTAACGCAGGTCACTACAAATCCAAAATGGTTTGACAGCAGTATTTATATAACTGAAGATATGAAACACTTTACAATTACCTTTTAGACATTCAGTGGAACTTTAGTTGAAAAACAAAGGAAACAGTGATTTTAGAGAATGCAAAGAGAAAAAAAATGAAAAGGTGCATTTAGAGTTCAATAGCACTATAGGGGTGAGTCATTAAAAAAAAAAAAAGCAAACAGGAATTTCAGTCATAAATGTTATAAATCTCATGAGATAATAGAGTTAGTAACTTTTTTTTCAATTCGTTTAACTATCAGAGCATAAAAATGCTATATATGAAATGATAAAAATTAAAATGTTTCATTTGTGGTGTAAATTACAAATAAACACCAGTTAGTGAAACTGAAAAAAGAAAATAAAATTTCAATAAGTTTCAGTCAGCAATCTAAGTACTAGAAACAAAAAAAAGTAGACTTCTAAATATAAACATCATTCTTTGGTGGCCTCGGGTCTTCAGGAAAGGCTGCTCGCTGATGTGACGCAGATGACTGCCTGTTGTCTCATTCAGCGTCGTTGCTGATACAGCACACAGATCATTGTTTGATGTACAAGTTACATCAAAAGGATCACGTGTCATTTTCCTTTTGGCAGAAGGTGGCCCTGATCCAGGGGGACACGTCTGTCAACCTGTGGGACACCGTGACTCTTTATGAATGGAAACCTGGGAGGAAACTTGGGAAGTGTTTGTTGTAATTTGGAAAATGAGAAAACTGGAAATCCTGTTCTCTATGTGTAAGGTCATGCTCACCATCAGAGAGGAAGGTAGCACACAGATGAGGAAATCTGTTTCAAAACTCTTCTACATGAAAATCTGAGTTTATCTTGTCTTTTCCTGTCTCGGAACAGAGTTATAAAGCAATCTTTCATTTGAAAAAGAAGTCAGGCAGTTGACTAGAATAACAGATAAAGAACATTTATTGCTGACATTTACAATCATTTCCATTAATTGGAAACTTTTGTGTGATATTAGTACAATGGAAAAATGCACTTCAAGATGCGCTAGGTAAAGACAGCTTGCAGGCAAAGTATCTTTTTTAAAGATAAAAGTTATATATTATTGAAAAATTAAAATAGAATATGCAGCCACATCAGAAGGGTGGTTATACAGATGTTTGACTTTTTTCAGAAATAAAGCAAAATTGTTTAACATAATTCTAGGTAGTTAAGGGTGATGATAGTTATCGTATTTTCTGTCTCCAAGGGTCCTCACAGCGCCAGGGTGTCTTTTATTAGCCTTCTCATGGTGGTGCTTACAGAGGTGCCCAGTGAATCAGTGATCTGATAAGTGATTTTATAAAGGTACGGTTGGACATCTTTGAGGCCAGTATCGAAGACATTGTCCACCTCAGACTGGGTGGGCATCTTTGGCAGGTATTCATGACGGTTGATGACCTCGACCACGTTGATCACCTTCTCACCCAGCTTCTCGCCCACCTTCTCCCTGCAGATCTGTCTCTCTTGTTCGTTTGCCAGGTTGACAACATTGACTTTGATGCTCCACACCTCCCAGGGAATGCACTCGTCTGAAAAGGGCCAGCGAGACTTCTTCTTCTGGTAGAACTCCAGGGAGATCTGGCCCATGCCGTCGTTGCCAGAGTTGCTCAAAGCATCCTGTAAACACAGCACAGCTCAGGCGGAACGATCGGCCTCCCCACAAATGACAGTAAACAATCACAAGCTAAAGCCACCATGTACCTTAAATTCAGACACGGCCTTTCTGATCGCCCTGTCTAGCTCTTCAGATGACACCCTAACAAAGGTGAAATCGATGAAATCGCAGTCGATGTCCTGGGTGCCCACAGTGCCGATGGAGTAGGTGCCCTCCTTTTTGTAGTGGAACTTCCCGGTGCTGCGGTGCAGTAAAACGGTGTGTAGTAGAGCCAACATCGCTTCTTCCACCTGCCGCGCCTCCACCGTCACCTCAAGAACTTCCGAGCGACAATTCATGTTGCAATTAAAACTATTTCCATTTACAGACGACTAAAATCGAGTGTTTGCGTCAGCTACAGTGAACGAGCTCGATCATTTAGACCACGGACATTGTTTACCTATAAAAGTGGGCGGAGACGACCCGACATAATATTTTACAGATTACCAATGCGCCGTCCTATCAACAAGAACACATTTCACACGAAAATTATGTATACCGAGAGCAGACAGCTAGATTTCAGCAAAACACAGTTAACTGGATGTTTTCCACCAATCCAGGATGTACGCAAGCGTTACACTGGGACAGCCTACGGCAAGTCGGGTAGCTCAAAACGTTCCATCTGAGCCCTCCCTATTTAGCGTCGGCGTTTAATTTAACTTTATTTATCCTATATATTACTAAAAAGAGATCATTAACTAATGCAAATATTCTAGAATCAACATTGTGACGTCCGCTAGTTAATACACTTCATTTTGCGCAACCATTCAACAAAAAAAACAGTCTGGTTGGTTGCCGCGTTGCATTCTGGGAGTTACAGTTTGTGCCACATATCTGTTAAAACAACTTTCTTCAGTCAGAGAGCTTCAAAAACCAGTGCCTGCTCCATGGATCGGGACCCTCAGCCCCACGATGTCCCCACCTGAACTCTGGTTCCATATCAGAGTTTCGTCCGGTGGAGTAGAACCGCAGATTATGGAGATAAGACCGTTTTGAGAAGCTGGCTGATGTAGTTAAGACAGCCGTCACTAATACTAGCCGCCGAAGCTAATGACGATATTCAATAAGAAATGTTTTATTTCACTGGGTTGTTTGAACCCATACGCGTATTTTATTTGCTTGAAACTCGCGCTGATTGTGACTTCTGTGTGGCTTTCAAAAACTTTTTCGTAGTGCAGCATGGACAGCAATGTGGGGAGTTAATCTAAGCAGCGTTATCAGTTAATGGAGGTTGTGTGTATTGATTTCGCCGTCCCTCATCCAAACAGCTGCTGTGATGTTGGCAAGTTTCTCCGATGAAGTGTGTTAAGCTGTGACCATCATCACGTTTCATTTGCAAAGAATGTCCGACCTGGAGAGTCCCAGTTCATCTTTTGGTCTGGAGGACCCGCAGTGGCTTTGCATGGTCACACTTTTCATCGCATCCCTGGTTACTCTCGTGCTGTATTTCGCCCAGTATTTGCTGTATTTTGCCCAGTATTTCCAGCATGGGGCTGTAGGAGGGGAAACCGGAGCAGCAGAGGAGGAAGCAGGCGCTCTGCTGGAATGGGCCCTGTCACTGAGGAGCTGGGACAGCCAGTGTAGAGGAGCTTGGTGCAGAGCCTTGAATGACAAGTCAAGGAAGCGTGGGGTGAGTCTCATGACCACAAAGACAAACACTCCACTGTGTGGCAGGTGACTTCAATAATGAAAATGTAGCTTGTTATATAACTGGATTATACTATCAAATATATTGTCAAATAAAAGCTCAGTCTTTTGTTGTCTAGTGTTCTTAAACCATATCCAACAACATGAGCAGTCTCAGTGCTGTGAAACGTGAATCTTCTTGCATCACTTCTGAATCATCTCTCTTCTTTCAGTTTCTTGGAATTAGCATGTCAGAACACATGTACAGATGTTTCCAGTGTATTATTGTGCACTCATTGGCCACACCTTTTAGCATCCACAAACTGCACAATATGTATTGTTTTGTTTTGTTGTTGTTGTTGTTTTTTAACACTTCTGCCTTCTTATTAATCAGGGAGCTGTTTTGTTGACATTTGAAGAGGATGATTTTGAGACATCAGAACTCAAACTCAGCAAAGTGTCCAGCTTTCAGAAGTCTGCTTTGAGCAAGGTAAAGTGAAACTGATATAAACTTTTTCTTTCTTTCTCTCTTGGTTTATGGTTTGATCAGTTCCTGTATTTTCAGTTAGACCTTCTGGGAAAAAAAAAAATCATTCCAGCTTTGCCAGTTATCTTGATTATAATCGGACGTTCTCTTGCTGATCGAGATTGCCTCAATTTTGTCTCCCCCTTTTTATTTCAGCCTGCAGCAGGCATGCACTAACTCATTACCCTGCCAGATTTGTTACACACATTTCCCCCGTAATTCAGGCTTGCCATATTAATAGCCTTCACATTATTTTCAGGATTCCACATGCTTGTTATGATAATAAAAACACAGGGGGTGAGCATTTCTGCTTAACAAAGGCTGCAAGACTTTGCTTCATCTTTTATCAGTCGTACGGATTGTGTGCCAGTCTGCTTCACAATGCATGGAAACCAAACTGCCACCAGAGAGCTTTTATTTTTCCGAGAGGTCAGAGAGTGACAAACTGCTTGTGTTCCTGGCATGGTCTGCTTTGCAGTGCTTCCAATGCAAACTCAGCTCTTTCTTTGTGATTGTCATGATATGGACCAGGGGCCTGTTTCAGAAAAGAGGCTCAACATACTCTGAGATTAAAAACTGTGAACCGATGTTCACAGTTGGCTCAAACAGTTCTGTGTATGCTGACCCTGACTTACCGCACCTCTGAAAAGCCACCATCAATGGAGCTCCAATACCGTGATTCACCATGACAACGCCAGTAAACAGATGGGATCCCCCTACTCTTCTTTGTTGAATTAGAGATTTTATTGCAATTACATGGCTTACTGCAGTAAGATGACTGCAGCTTTGGAGAAAAGACAGTTGAGGGAATAATTGCAGAGTGAATGCGTAATTTAAATATTTAGTGGCAATCAAAAGGGAGAATTATTCAAGGAGCATAGCTGGGGACGTGGATGGGATTTATTCTTTCACACTGGTAAAGACATTTACCTTTAGGGGCACTTATGAGTCGGACCACTTTTCTACCAGTTCTGCTATTATTGATTTTCTAATGGAAAAGAAAAGGTTATGTTCATTCTCACCATCATTATTAAGAAACTGGCTAGTAAAATGAATGACGTAAGCCAAACTGTGTGTGTATGGCGGGGGGGCTCGGGCTCTTAATGCTCTTAAAAAATCTTCAGGGTGTCCAGAGTACAAATCATGGCTGGTTTGACTGCATTAAACTATCTATTCAGATCCTCAGTATACTTAACTGCCGCAAATGCAACGTCATCGTTCAGATGTCTCCAAATTATGGATTTTCTGTCAAACTGAACTTGTTTCAGCTTCATGAAGTAGAGGAGACAGAGAATAACTCTGTTATGTTGAAGTAAAACTGCTTCTGAGCAGGGTCAGTTACCATGGTAACAGACTCAGAGTAAGAGTTTCCTCAGTTCCTGAGACCGGATCAACTGAGCCCTCTGGCTCCGAGTTCAGTAACCTCGCTTTCTGAAACGGAAAGCTCAAGTTTCCCTGAGTTCAGGTTCAACATACTCAGTTTCTATATAACCTGCTTTCTGAAACAGACCCCACGTGCTCTGTTGTTGAATCTGTCAAGTTTAATGAACAGAGGCCTATTTTTACCTGTGTGTGTGTGTGTGTGTGTGTGTGTGCGCGTGTGTGTGTGCGCATGTGTGTAAGAGGCTTATGCAGCTATGAAGCTCAGCCCTGAGGAGAGACAGAGACAGAAATGCACAGCACTTGTGTTTATGTTTACTTCTATTGTAATCTAATACTGAAACTAACAGACCTCCATCTTTTGTTAATGTCAAGATGTTGGTCCTGAGGAAATAAGATAACATTTACCAACAGTGAGCACTTTTGGAAGTTAAATGTGAGCTGAAGAAGTGTTACTCTCTGATCAGACTAAAGCTTTCTATGGTTTTATTTATTATTTTTGTAAGACTCTACAGAATAGCAGGAATGCCTTTTTTTTTTAAATAAAGAAGTCTAAAGATATTGTAAACATGAATCCAAAGATGGCACCGTACACTTTAGTGCAAAGTCTCCCCACCACTGTAGCAGGGTGAGATATGTTTATGTAGATGTAGATTCAGCAAATGTGGTAATTATGTCAGTTGCTCGTTACGTGTCCTGAGTGTGTCTGCAGTGACCTCAGCAGCTTTACACCACTGATGCAGGGACACGTTTCAGGAACGGTATGGACGATTTCATTGACTTAGGTGAGCTGCAAACAGACCAGTGGACCTCCCCCTACCCGTTGGTGTTTTATGCAGACTCATAGACTTGTAGTCAAGACCACCTAAACGGAGCCCAAAACACTACCAAGACCAGAGAGCATCAAGACCAAGACTAGTTCAGCTCAAGACCAAGACTGAGACCAAAAAACTATTTTTTGTCATCTTGCATGAGTTGTAGAACATCAGCACCATACTGGATTCAGCTGCTTAGTATAAATATGAGATTATATTCAACTACAGGCACAATAATCCAGAGACAGGGCATGTCCTGTGTGTGAACTTGCTATAAATGTTTTCATCAATTAGCTGAGATCAAATATGTGGCAATTCTATGACCACTGTTTCTACA
>JBAMYA010000006.1:12023539-12059194 GCA_037176975.1 Arrhamphus sclerolepis | reverse complement strand
GTTATTCCACCTTAAAGCAGCTGCTCTCCACCTCAGTTATTCCACCTTAAAGCAGCTGCTCTCCACCTCAGTTGTTCTGGATCAAACGTTTCCTCAGAAATGTTCTAGTTAGAGGTTTATGAGTAACGATCTCGCAGGTCAGATAAAATGAACCCCTGACACTCCTGATATAAACAATAAGTAATCTAATTGGATTTAAACTTCTAACTATAAAGAAGCTAATTTTAAAAAAATCTGGCATTTAGCAAAAAAATTTAAAAAATGATGATAATCCTAACTGAGCTAAAACAAGTAAAGTTTAGTCTGATTTTATTTTGGACAGTGAGTGGAACAGAAGATTCTTTTTACAGTGTATGTAAACGTCTGGCTTCAACTGTGTATTTTAGTACTTATTTTAGAGCTTGGA
Source organism: Arrhamphus sclerolepis (assembly GCA_037176975.1). Classification (NCBI taxonomy): domain Eukaryota; kingdom Metazoa; phylum Chordata; class Actinopteri; order Beloniformes; family Hemiramphidae; genus Arrhamphus; species Arrhamphus sclerolepis. The sequence goes on along the minus strand of JBAMYA010000006.1, from coordinate 12,058,788 downwards.
GAGTCGCGGGGCTGACCAATATAAAATAAGTACTGTAAATATATTGACATATAGGTCTTTTTATATGGACTATAAAAATACCACAGACAGAATGAAGATCTGATGCCTCTGAACTATAATAAAAATAAAACTGTACTGTGCAATATATTGTTCAGCCTAATTCTGTAGGATTGTTTGGAAATTACTACTGTCTCTTTCTTCATTTGACATTAACTAACTTTCTCATTGTTAACTGATGAAACTAATCCCCCCCGTTGGGGAGTTCATAATTATTTCTGGACGGACGGGAACGATACCTGTAGCTGCATTTCTAACAACACTCCAGTGATTCATCTTTTTCAGCAGCTAAAACAATATCTCAGCTTTGTGTTTCGGTGTTTTCACTGAGGTCTGAGGTGAGAGACCAGAAGGTCCGCTTCAGCTGTGTTAATTCAAAATATGTTACTGTTACACACTTCTATTTCTGGATTTTCATATGTTTTGTTTTTTCTGTAGAAGTAAGTTCTGTTAGATGGAAGTTAATATTTCATTTCTCTGAGTCAGGGCTCTTCCTTCTTTAATCGATCACTACCTGCAGTGTGTGATGCGTCCTCTCACCTGATTGATGTTGTGCAAATGTCTGTGTTTATGAACAATAACAACCATTCTTGTAGCACAATTTAATGTGACAGAATTTATGAGCTTGTGTGGATATTTATCCCTAGATGACTGAGAAAGAAATGCAAAAGTAAAACACCTGGAATACCTCAGAAAGAAATGATCCGTGCTGTAGGCCCAACCCTGAAAGTTCTGGCTCATTTGTAAGGATCCATCTCTGACTCGGCCTGTCGGGGGCTGGGATTCAGGACCTGGTTCTTGCTGTTGACACTTAAGGATTCATGGAAAGGACCACCTAAAAGACCCTCCTCCTGAAAAACGTTCCAGGGATGCAACTGCAGCTTACATGAATGCTCTCATTTGGTACAGCTGCACAGCTGGTGGTCACGTGGCCATTTTCAAAGAAATAAGCATGCACATTTTTCCCCAATTCATCCATGCTAGATTTTTCATTAGATATGGTTCCCAACTAACATAAATTCTGTACCAGGGCTGTTTTGATGTTAGATTGTTGCCTGAGTATGAGTGACAGCTTAGCCTGGAGTGGGGTCATCTGGACCGTATCCTTACCTCAGCCACTGTTTTATATCTACTTCTTCTCTTTGCCACAGGCAGCTTCCTTCAGAAGAGTGCCAAGCTCTTCTTCAGGAGACGCCACCAGCGCAAAGACCCGGGGATGAGTCAGTCACACAATGACCTGGTTTACTTGGAGTCCTCAACCACAATGGAGCAAGCCAGCCGAACCGCCACGCTTAGCCGCATGCTGAGCCGTAAGAGTAAGAGTAAGAGCAAAGCTAATGGCTGTACCTCCATGGGGGAGCCACATGCGTGACCCTCTCACAGTCCCTCCCACAGCTACCATCCTCACCTCCACCTCAAAGTTGCACTAGCAAACAACTTTAACTCCTGGTTACCCTGTTCCCCCTAACCGCTGAGCTGCACACCAGAGCTCCTGCACTACGAGTGTGAAGAGTGCGCAGATGGAAAAAAACGTCTCATGTCCATGTCTTTCTCAAGCTCTTCTTCCACCAAAGCAAAAGTGTTCATGTATGACTGAAGGTATCCTGGGTTGTTGGCATTTCTGATTATCATTTTGCATGTTTCCTTTATTTGATTTTATGCAACATATTTGAATCTTAAGTGCTTTTATGGCCCCGTTACAGACCTACTGGACTGATGTGGGCCAACTTTGTTTACCTCAGTGACACTGAGAGCAAAGAGAAAACTCCCTGCTGTAAACCGCAAGTCTCCTATAGTGGATCAACAGGACCAAAGATGAAGAGCAGAGTAGTGTTTGTATGATTTGCACAGCCCTTTACTTAAAAGTGCAATGACAGGAGCTACTCTTGCAGTAGAGATTCTTCTGTACTTTTTCATGTTAAAAACTTTTACAAAGGGAGATAATCTTATCACTGTACAACTGGCCGCATGGGGAGAGTAATGTGACTACTTTAACACTAATTTTATGAAATAATTTGTTAAAACAAAACAAAAAAAAACAATTTATTCTGAATGGAATAAAATTAATATTTCATGTTTATTCAGTGTGTATTAAAAAAGTCTTCAGACCCTGTCACGCTGCAGCTTTTACCTAAAGTTTATTTAAAAGGAAGAACAATCTGTTTCACTCGACCGTTTGGAGTATTGAGTGTGCATTAGAGAAGGATAAGCTGCAGTAAATCAAAATGGAAACAAAAAGGGGGTTTGGCTGCAACAAAAATTGTTAAAAACAATAATATAATATGAAAACTTGACGTTTTCAGACATGGAAAAACTAGTTACTTCACATTAGTTGCTGGCTTTTACAGTGATCATCTTGTCATTCATCATTAGATATTAAAATGAATGAACCTTTTTTCGAAAGAAGCCAGCTGCTTTAAGCTTTATGCAGTGTCTTTACACGACTTTCGTCTTCCTCTTATTACACTACTGCTGTCATCAGGGTTGTAAATGTGTCAAAAGGGAACTAAATGAAACTTTATCCATGATGAACTGTGATGCTACACATACTTGGCTTGTGAGATTGAAGAAACTGGCTCCTCACTCATTTCTCTGCTGCAGCTGAATGCAAGGAACTATTTTCTCTCATTTGTTGTTTTAATGGCTTCACAAGATGTTCCTTGAATGCAAGAGTAAAATATAGTTTGGAATAAGATCGTGAAGCTGCTTTTTTCTAAATACAGCTAATGATTGTATCTGTGAGCAGCTTGTTAGTGTGCATCCTTTTAACTACTGTTTTCCAGTAAGTTATTCTGCTCAGAGAACTAACGCCAGCATACTGAGGCGGGTCACAGATAACCTTGCAGTACCTCTGAGAAAGATGTCACGGTGGCTCTAGACTTGGTCCAGATGTTTTAACGATCATCATACAGGACTGAAGAATGTAAAGAGCTGTTGGGATGATCCTAAGAAACATGCGTACATCACCTGCACCATCAGCAGCATCAATGATCAAGAAGCCTATGCACTTACCTGTTTACTGAGTGTTTACATTATTTGACTGCTTAAGCATTGAAAACACTTTTAAAAAAAAAATCATTATTGTTATTGGAACACTCATCTACAGAAATAGTGTTGGTCTGTTTGTATGTTGGGACAATGCCGTACATGGCAGCATTCACACCAATCCAAGCTTCACTTTGTAGGGGAATAAAGTCTCCTTCTGGGGGAGAGTCTGAGGACTGGGATGGAAAACAGGTTGTTTAAATCACACTCAGCTTCAGAGCCTGCAAGCATCAGCTACTCTTGTGAATTCAGTATGCATGTGGGCCATAAGTGGTTAATAGAATGCTTCCTTTTTTAAAAATTGATATAAATAATGTTGCCCGCTCTGTGCAAAAGAAGAAAAAGAGATGGAGACAGTGGAAAAAGTTGATTTTATTGCTGCTGCAGAGCTCTGCAGGGACTGTAAAATATAAATGTAGTTATTTTCTGCAATAAATACTGAGTGAATAACTAAGGATTGTGATGACACTATTTTAACTGTTCTAAACATGTCTCGAATCACATCTTAAAATGCTGTTTGACAGAAACAAAATGTGAACGTTTTTAAGGACTCATACAGCAGAAGCTGACATGTACTTGTGTACTTGTAAAGTTCTTTCCAGTTTATGCCATTTAATCCAGCTATCCATCTGTTTTCGATGCGCACCTCTTCCTCTTCGGGGTTACCGAGGGCTGGAGCATAATCCAGCTGTCACAGGGTGGGACATGGACCACATTCAGAGTAGGTTGTGCTATTTTATACTAACAAGTTTTACATGGACACAACACAGTTTGCATTTTAAGTTAACATTTTAGTGTATCTATCTTGATGTCTAAAGGCTGTTCTACAATTACTCTTTAAATTCAGTTTTATTTATATAGCGCCTGTTACAACACAAGTTGTCTCTAGATGTTTCACAAAAACCCAGAACATGACCCTGAGCAAAGATGGCGAGCCAATCAGTGGCGGGGAAAAGGCTTGAGAAGGACCCGGCTCACAAGGGGGACTCTCCTGTTTAAGGTCAGCTGGGCAACGGAAAAAAAGTGAGAGACAGGACAGAGAGAGGAGAGCATAAATGTGGTGGTGGGACTGCAGGTCAGCATGTTAGCTGGTATCCTACACTGGCATGTATTAATAAATATTTTGCCAGTTTCCCGATCATCACATTCATGATGAATTTCTGAATTACACAAAAATGTGATATTCTTTATGATTTCTTTTTGTTGTTGTCAGGATTAATTAAATGAAAAAAAGAAAACTGAAAAGCATGTACATGTCTCCCAGTGACAGACTCCAGAATTTGTTCACAAGTTATCCACATTTAATAAAACACAAATCATGAAAGCGTTATTTGATGTAAATAATACATATATTCCGTTTGAAACTTTTTTTTTAATGTTAAGGATTGCATGGTGTTCACATGTGGTCATTTACAGTGTTGTGTAATTTAGTTTATGTTGCTGAATGATCCAGAGCCTCTTTCCATCTAACGTATTTTAAGGGTAAAATATACCAGTGAAATTGAGCGATGAGGGTGTATTCTATTTTACCACACAAATAAATAGCATTGCAGTTTAGTGACTGTTACAGTACATTTCACACATTATTCCGACAGTGAACCAACTGTTCGGCATTCATTTGCCTGACTGTGATGAAGTCGTTCTGGTGAGCCTACATTTCCCACAATGCACCGCGTGCGGCGCCCTTCCGGTCCTGCGCCGTTTCTGGAGCGGATTGGAACCCGGAGTCAGGACTCGATAAATGAAGGCTGTTTTGCAGAAAAGGTAACGTGTTTCTTTCCAAGTGTCCTTGGGTTTTCCACAAAATAGAGACGCAGATTCACAGTGAAGGTGCAGCGGGTGTGCGCGGCCGGCCCGGGTCCCCCCCGCGCCGCCTCCGCTGTTCTCTGCCGCTAACAGACACCTACTCCCGTTTGGGGGTTCGTCTCCGGTCCAGCCGCCATGCCGACTGTTCTTTGTTACATTTTACTGAAGAGGAACCGCTCTGATCGGAGTTAAAACCCGGCCGGAGTTTTGGGAACGACTCAAATTCTGGATCCCGTCTCACACATTAACATGCACGCTCCCATTTTTACCGCGCGCACCAAAAGGCAGTTACTGCTGTCACATTCATGTACAAATGTCACGTTAGGTGTCTGTGGAGGCTGAGAAGTGAAGTTCATTTCAGTTACACACTGACACATTCTTACAAGTGGTTCCTCTAGAAAAATAAGACATTTAAATCCAGCGTGGCCTGGATGCTGCTGGATCCAGCTGTTTCCTGTTAATATCATGATATAAACTCTCCTTTGTGTGCAGGTTCACATAATGGCTGAACAGACAACAGATGAGTTCATCTGTGAGTATGATTATATTTCTGACTCTCTTGTATGTCAGTTTCAGTTTCCCCAATGTCATTGTGTTTTTGATGATTTTGATGACATGAGGGAAAAAAGTACTACATCAAAAAAAAAGTAAAATAAAAATAGAAGACCAAGAGTTTCTATATGAATATGTGTAAGTACTGATGTGTCTTTAGTGTAATCAAGACAAGAAAATTGCATGACAGTTTGCAAAGTGTGAGGCCGTGCTGAGATACATGTGGTGATGTGTTGCACAGGGTGCGAGGACTGTGGCCAGTATCATGACTCTGAGTGTCCTGAACTGGGACCTTTGGTGACCGTCCAGGACTCCTTTGTGCTCAGCCGAGCTCGGTGAGTGACACCTGAGACCTCTGTGCTGCATATTTCATCCAGCAGTTGGGCTTTTGTCAATCCGACTTACACAGAACAATAGTTGTGCGGACTCAGTTCTTGATGCTGTTTCTAATTAATAACACTGTTGAAGACCTTGGAGAGATTGTTAGATATGCACCTCCACTGAGATGCTCTTGTTGTGGATCAGGTCTTCTTTACCTAACAGCCTGGAGATCAGGGAGGTAGCCAGCGGGGTTGAAGGGGTGTTCGTCCAACGTCGTCTGGTCAAAAGGACCCGCTTTGGACCCTTTGAGGCAAAGAGGGTGCCCAGCCTGGACAAGGAAGGACCATTCCCCCTAAAGGTGCAGCCGGATGATCCTTATCATGGAGAGAGAAGGCACTCTGTGCTCTGCTTCGTTTTTAAGGAGCAATCTGATTTATAAAACCTACCTTACCTCTTCATCCTCCATCTATTTATGGGCAGATTTTTCAGAAAGAGGGTTTGGTGGTGTGTTTTGACTGCAGCAGTGAGGAGGACTGCAACTGGATGATGCTGGTGCGGCCCGCCACTGACCACAAACACCAGAATCTGACGGCTTATCAGCAGGACGATGAGGTTTACTTCAACACTTCCCAGGTAACCTGCTTCCACCCTGAGCCAGAATTGGTGCGTTTTTCCTTCTGAACACCTGACTGTGCTGTGTGCTTCCCAGGATGTGCTGCCAGGAGCAGAGCTGAGAGTCTGGTACGGGGCTTTCTATGCAAAGAAGATGGAGAAACCGGTGCTGAGGCCTCCACTTCAGCCACCACTGCCTGCCTCAGGTAGATTTGTCCAGACATTACTGCGCATATATTGAGGTTGGGTGCCATGGAAACAGGTGTGTTTTTTACTTTTTCTGTCTTTTAATCAGATGCGACGTCTTCATCTGCTAAAATTGAAACCTCAGAGATAAGTGAAGCTGACATCCCCCAAGTGGTTGAAGACAACAGTGCAGGCAAGACGAGTCAAATCATCCATCACTTTTGGTCAATGCAGCCTAGAAATTTCAAGTGCAGTGTTTGTACATGCACACTTAGCCGACATTACTGTAACCCCTGTTAGGTTTTGCTCTACGGTGAATCCACAAAATTTCTGTTGATCACAGGCAACATGCTGAGTCACCTCAGTGAAGCTAAGACGGTAACTGTGCTTCCTGTCAACCCACTTCTGCGCCAGGAGGAAAGCCTGGTTGGCCCTGATGTGGGGGAGGGGGGTGACCCGCCACCAGCTCAGCCTGCCCGTAAGAGAGGGCAGAGCCGAGGACGGAGAGCCCGGGGACGCAGGCCTGGAGCTGCTGTTGCCACGAGCAAAAACAAAGGTGAGTAAAGAACACAGATATCCGTCATTTCACAACAAACTAGATAAAGAACCCAACAAATCGCAGCGGCTCCTGACTTCAGTCTGGAAGAGATTAAGTCTAACATCTGGAAGAACTGTCCAGCAGAGCCGGGCCAGTGAAGGATGACCATGTGCTAGGACAGGGAAGCAGAGATTAGTAGAGGAACACCTGCATGTGAGACACTATGGATAGCCTTAAAGGTAATGAGGAGGATTTTGAAAATGATCCTGACTTTAACTGGGAGCCAGTGGAGCTGATGGAGGATGGGGGTGATATGGTGAGAAGATGGGGTCCTGGTGATAATGCAGGCTGCTGAATTCTGGACCAGTTGGAGTTTATGGAGGGATTTGTGGGGGACATCAAAGAGAAGACCGTGAGTGGCGTGTCAGGAAAGTGCCTGGTGCTTCATGAGACGTCCCCCAACAGCATAACTGAAGGGACATAACTCCTGGCCACCTGAGCAAGTCATCAAACTTCATCAAACAGGGACGTTTTCAATGTTAAAGGTAGAGATTGTGTCTGTGTCATGGAATCTGTTCTACCTGACATCTGAAGGCTCTGCTTCTGGAAACGGAGAAGCAAAAGTGCACCTGCAGTCTGAAAGTGAAGCGTTCTGATGGGGTGATGTGAAAATCTGAGGAATAGGAACCTTAAGGTTTTATAAATGAGGAGAAGAGCTATAATATTTCCCTGCATTTCACAGGAAGTTAATTTTAATTCTCATCTGAATTAGCTGGAGATTCTTCAGGACATCCTACTAACAAGGAAATTCAGTAGTTCAGTTTAACAAGTACATGGACTAGTCTTTCTGCATAATTCTGTTCTGGGAACTTGTTTTATGTCTGAATCAATGTGCTTCAGTTGTTCTTGAAGAGGTAGGTGGTTTGAACTACTTCTTTAAAAAAAAACAATCCAAAACTGCAGCTTTTCATTTCAGATGTTTTTCTTTTTTGGCCGCCTAAATCTGAAAATAAGCCATCGAGTGTTCAGATGTACGGGGACGAATATCCAGACTTCCTGTCTTTATTTCCATTAAACACCACATGATGCTGCGCGTTCTGCGCCTCATAAAGCTGTAAGAGTCCAGAAGTACGGGGGAGAGTGAAGACTAGGTGGGAAAAGGAGCTTTAATCTGCATATCTGTGTTATTTTCTTTAAAAGACATCTCATTTACACTTCAGAAAGTCTTCTGTCTTCCATCAAAAGACAAGTCTCCTTGAAAGTAATATTTCCAGATGTTGTATTGTCAGTGTCAGTCACAGCACTGCTTCGATACAGAAAGAAATATTACAGCCACTGAACTGATGATTATATGACGTACTTCATCACAAGTTCCATTTTTAAATTCAGTTTTATTTATTTAGCGTCTGTTTACAACAAAGTGTCTCAAGGTGTTTCTGAGAAACCCAGATAATGATCCCCGAGCACATGACAAACCCTAACAGTGGCACGAAAAAAAAAACCAACTGCTGATAGCCAGCTGGGTGGAGGGAGACAGGACAGAGGGGAGGAAGGATGGAGGGGAAGAAGGATGGAGAGGAAGGACAGAGAGGAGGAAGGATGGAGAGGAAGAAGGATGGAGAGGAAGGACAGAGAGGAGGAAGGATGGAGAGGAAGGATGGAGAGGAAGGACAGAGAGGAGGAAGGACGGAGAGGAGGAAGGACAGAGGAGAGGAAGGACGTAGAGGAGGAAGGACGTAGAGGAGGAAGGATGGAGAGGAGGAAGGATGGAGAGGAGGAAGGACGGAGAGGAGGAAGGATGGAGAGGAAGGACAGAGAGGAGGAAGGACGGAGAGGAAGGACAGAGAGGAGGAAGGATGGAGAGGAAGGACAGAGAGGAGGAAGGACAGAGAGGAGGAAGGACAGAGGAGAGGAAGGACGGAGAGGAGGAAGGATGGAGAGGAGGAAGGATGGAGAGGAGGAAGGATGGAGAGGAGGAAGGACGGAGAGGAGGAAGGACGGAGAGGAGGAAGGATGGAGAGGAAGGATGGAGAGGAAGGACAGAGAGGAGGAAGGACAGAGAGGAGGAAGGACGGAGAGGAGGAAGGACGGAGGGGAGGAAGGACGGAGGGGAGGAAGGACGGAGGGGAGGAAGGACAGAGAGGATGAAGGACGGAGAGGATGAAGGACGGAGAGGATGAAGGACGGAGGGGAGGAAGGACGGAGGGGAGGAAGGACGGAGGGGAGGAAGGTATACTTGAGAGCATTGCCTGTTACAATGAAAGACAGTTTTCAGTTATAAAAGGACACGAGGAAAAGAAGCAACACAGACGGAACAAGATGAAGATGATGGTAATAAAGCAAACTGGAAATAAATGATTTCTTCGATGTTCATCACAGAAATACAAACTCTAGAAAACAAAATCAAATAAAGCCGCGTCTGTCACACGGTCCAAGACGTTCAGGACGCTTGTCCACAAACCCAGAGACTGAAGTACCGTGGACCTGCGGGGACACGAGTGCTTCCAGTTCAGCTTTACAAGCCGACATGTTGGTAACCCGCCTCATGTGAGCCGAAGGCTCGACCAGACCCTCAGCAGACCGGATCTGATTCTGGATTCAGCTGCAAACCTTCACAGGATCATCTGAAAGGTTAGAAACTGTGAGGTACTGGGCTGCAGCGGGATTTTGAAAGTGATCGTATGAGCTGTAAGTCGATGACGCGACTTCATTACTGGAGAATTCTGTTCATATTTGTGCCAGAACTCATTGTTGATGAGCAGAAGTCTTCGTGCTGGTTGTCTGGATAATCTCCCAAAAGAGATCAGGGGTCAGGGGTCTGTGGGACATGTCAGCTTTTTAAAGGTGAAATATATTCATAATTCACTTCACTTTTCAAAATTAAGATCTGTTCCAGGATGTGTCACTTACTTCTGGCTCCCGGTGTCTCGCAGCGATGCAGAGGACGGATCTTCTGGCCAAAGCTTGGGTCGTCCTGCAGTCAATGTCAAGATTATTAGCTTACTTATAGAATGGAGGTGTCTTTTGGTTCTTTTCATAATACCACGAGTAAACAAAGGATGAAGAGAAGGACCCAGAAACGAACCTGACAGAGCACTAGAGACACTTTGTCCTGCTAATTTAAAACTATTTGCTGAAACATGATGCCCCCCCCCCGTCCCGAAAGTGTGATGTCAGAGTTTAGAACCCGCCCACTTACGGCAACTGAATCTTGAAACCTCAACAAAGCCTGGATTGAGATCAAGTCAGACTAAAACTGAAGGTTATTAATAATTGTTGTGGTGTTTCTCCCAGAACGAGCCATGGTGAAACTGTGTGCTTTAAAAAAAATCGGGTTTTTTTTTTTTTTTTTTCTATAAATGTGTGCAGATATGAGGATGCCGGTGGAGAGCTCAGAGCCAGTGGTTCCAGAGGTGGCAGCGGCAGCAGAAAGCGGTAACCTGCTGAGTACTGCAGACAGTACAAATGTCCTGAAGAGGCAGAAAGGCAGAGAACACAAGAGGGTGTACCGCTGCTCCCTCTGCAACAAGGTCTTCCAGAACAGCAGCAACCTCAACAGACACGTCCGATCTCATGGTACGTGAGGGCTTGGAAAGCCAGTTTTGGTTTTCAGGACATCGTTCACTTCATTTTCTTATTCTGAGGGATTAAATGAGATGAAACGGACTGAGATGAAAGTGGAGGGGGTGTAAAGCTTAAGAATTCCTTCATGTGTGCTTCCAGGTGATAAGCTGTTCAAATGTGATGAATGCGATAAGTTATTCAGTCGTAAGGAGAGTCTGAAGCAGCATATCTCCTACAAGCACAGCAAGAATGTGGTGGGTGCCATTCCAGACTGTTGCCTCAAGGCTTCTAGCTTATCCTGCTGTTAAAACATCCGCCTGTTTCCCCCCGACAGCCTGACCAGGAGTACAAGTACAAGTGCAACACCTGTGAGAAGTCCTTTCGCCTGGAAAATGCCTTAAAGTTCCACAATTGTCGTACAGGTGCGCCGGTCCTTCTTATCGTGCTGCTTCTGGTCCCTTTTTCCAACATGTTTTCAGATCACGCCCATCGCTCGTGTCACTTTGGATCCCATTTGATGTTTATTTACTCCACCTCCAGATGACAAGACGTTCCAGTGTGACATCTGCTCGCGATTCTTCTCCACCAACAGCAACCTGTCCAAGCACAAGAAGAAGCACGGCGAGAAGCTGTACTCCTGTGAGATCTGCAACAAAATGTTCTACCGCAAAGACGTGATGCAGGAGCACCACCGGAGGCACAGCGTGGGTGAGTCCGGAGACCAGGGCTCGACCTGAGCTTTGTTCTGGTCTGTCATTGGTTTTCACCGTATGATGGCAAAGAGAAACGTTCTTGTTCAGCTGTTAACTGAGTGGTTTTTGTCGGAGCGGTTACGGGAGCAGCCGCGGACTAAAGTTGAAGGTAACCTGTAGAGGACTGGTCAGCACAGGTGAAGGCGACTCTCGTTGGAGAACTGAGTAGACCACTTCAGAATTCACCACAAACAGGAAGAAACAGTAAAGAATGAATACGTGGTTTCACTTGACAGTCTTGTGTTCAGATTTAGGAAGATGTGAACGTATAGCTCACGTTGTTCCGTGATCCAGGTACTGGACTGGACTCGGAACCATGGCATTCCAAGATGTTCACAGATTGGAATTAGTTTTGTTGTAGTGGTGCAAACAACACAGTAAAATAAAATAAAAAGAATTAAGTGCATGCAGAATCAAAATGAGAGATGAAGAAGACTAGCGCCGGGAGTGAACAGTGAAATATATTTGTCCTCTCTGGCTGTTAGCCCTCCGTTAGCGGGAGCGTTGATTAGCTTCCGTTTTAGGTCGCGTCACAGTTCAAACCAGAGATCAAACCTCAGCCGTCAGCAGGACAGCCACAAGTGTGTCCAGCTTTGGGTCATGGTGGTCTTCACTCTGGCATCAGCTCTTGTAACGGAGCCCGCTCCTTTTTGCTGAAGAAAACCTGTACGGCACGCTTGTCCTGCTGCCATATTTCACAACAAAGACGCTACTAGCCAGGTGGTTTTTTGAGGTTTGTCAACTATTAGTTATTGTTTTATCACACTAGAGGATTCACCTCAGTTTATAAACACTTCATTCATCTTCAAAGGGAACTTCTCTGAGATCTTAAATGGGAGGAAATGAAATGGTAAACAGTGCTTCTGCTGTGTGGAGTTACTGCCGCCTGCCGTTTCAGGCTGCACCTTTTATTTGAACCGTCTCTCTTCTGTGGTCAGGACCAAAACACATGAAGCGAGAGGAGCTGGAGACCAATGGGGAAGAAGGGACAAAGTACAGGAAGGAGCCATCACCGTGTCCCATCTGTGGCAAGGTAACTCCCAGTGTTCCCACAGCTCTGTTGGCAGCAGGTCAGATACCTCCTGATAGATCCAGGAAGGATCCAGGAGAACAGAATACAGCTCGAGTGTTTACAAACACCTTGTGTGTGTGTGTGTGTGTGTGTGTGTGTGTGTGTGTGTGTGTGTGTGTGTGTGTGTGTAGGTGTTCTCCTGCAGAAGTAACATGAACAAGCATCTGTTGACTCATGGTGATAAGAAGTATACCTGTGAGATCTGCGGCCGGAAGTTCTTCCGTGTGGACGTCCTCCGAGACCACATTCACGTGCACTTCAAGGTGATACTGTAACCTGCTACACTAAGGAATTTTCTTACATGTCACGAGGAGAACTAAAGTCCTGTATTTGAAAAAAAACCCCTCAATGCAGCAGCAGCAGAGGTTCTGACGTCCTGCAGGATTTAGCATCCATCCTTCTGAATGATCTCATGCAGTTATTTGGATTCCAGGACATTGCTTTAATGGATGAACAGGAGAGAGAAGACTTCATCAAGAAGATTGGTATCTCGGCTGACGACAGCGACGAAACAGATGATGACGAGGAGGAAGATGATCCGGAGCATCACAAGTACAACTGCAAAAAATGTCAAGTAAGCCTCATCCTGACGAGCAAAATGAACGGCAGATTACGTTTTGTTGTTAATGTTTCTTGAGCAATGTGCTGCAAGTCAAGTTTGTGGCTTCTCAGTTGCCCAAGCAGTCTCTCATTTCTGGAGGGGCCTGACGATGCGTTTTCCTGCTCTTGTGTCCCTAGTTGTCATTTGCGAAAGGTAAAGAGTACTTGAAGCACATCATGGACCAGCACAAAGAGAAGGGCTACGGCTGTGGGATCTGTAATCGGCGCTTTGCCCTGAAGGCCACATACAACGCTCACCTGGTCATCCACAGAGAGCAGCTGCCCGACCCTGCGGTACAGAAGTAAAACAGCAGCCGTTCAATTCCTCTCACTTATCATTTATACATCAAGTTTAATCATTGCTGAGAAGTTCAGAACAGCAATCACAGAAGCTCATGCTTTCCTCAGCACTGTGGTTAAAAGCACGTAGATGTTACTGGAACAGATCTACTGTAATCTCATGTTTTTTCCTAAAGATACATCCATCCGTGTGAAATCTGTGGCCGAATCTTCAACAGCATCGGTAACCTGGAACGACACAAGATCATCCACACTGGTGAGCTGCTGCCTCTCGATGTAAAATGTTTTAGCTAGTCTTAGCTTGTACATGGTTGAGACATCAGATTCTCTGTGGCAGAGAAACATCCGGTTTGGTGCTATAAAACATGCAAATACCTTCCAGTCATAAAACATCATCTATTTCTGTCATGTGCTTCTCTGCTTTTAAAGGTCAGGAAAAATCTCTTTTAGATTGAAATAGAATTAGAATAATTAAAGCAGCTAGCAGCCTTGACGGGCCCTCAACCACGTGGTTCCACCAGCCATCATATGTTGCCCCTCAACAATACACTTAAGTGTCATATATTCATCAAGTGTGTGTGCGTGTGAGAAATGGAGACTATGCAGGTTGCTGTTATTGTGTGTGTGTGTGTTTATCCTAATCATGATATCCAATATTTTATAAATTTTCAAATAAATGTATCATGAATAATTTTTGTGCACATTTCCTGCTTGGCCAGTTGGTGGCGCTGTAACAGACAGGCCCATTGGGTGTCATCTCTAGCCGCTTTAGAAACCCAGAGCTTGACCCCCGAGCACATGGCAACACCATCAGTGGACAGAAAAAACTCCCTCATGGGAAGAAACCTGAATTTCCCATGAATCTGATGAACCGCCCAGGAGGAGTATGTTAGAAATGTGTCCAAATCCATATTAGCCCAGTGACCTCACTTCCTGTTGGGCGTGGCTAATGACTAATGACTTTAGGGGGCGCTATGGAGTCAATGAGCCACATCTGGAGTCAAGCTCTTCTCCTGACAGCCGTCCATTACTTCTGATGTGTGCCTCAAAAAAGGCAGCGTTTATGCGAATAATTCTAACAATTATAATTATAATAATAATAATCCTTACAAACACGTCAGGGGCTTCACACCCCCTCGGCGCTGGGCCCTAATTAACAGGCTTGCCTCCTCTGTAATCATGTAGGGGTGAAGAGCCACGGCTGTGATAAGTGTGGCAAATCGTTTGCAAGAAAGGACATGCTGAAGGAGCACCTCAGGGTTCACGACGACAACCGGGACTACCTGTGTGCAGAGTGTGGGAAAGGTTGGCCTCTCGCAGCTGCACCACGCACCTCGTTATGGTTTTCTTTCTGTCTAAGTGGCTCAGAGCACATGGTGTGGTTGGTGTTTGGATGATCCTGATGTGATGCAGATGTGTTCCTCTGCAGGCATGAAAACCAAGCATGCTCTGAGGCACCACATGAAGCTTCACAAAGGCATCAAAGAGTACGAGTGTAAAGAATGCAACCGCAAATTTGCCCAAAAAGTCAACATGCTGAAACACTACAAGAGGCATACAGGTGAGTTTTAGAAGAATGTAAAAATACACTGGAAGGTCAGTATCCGCACTCGTCTGTTAAACAGACAGCTATTAAGCTTTTTTTGTTTTATTATCATGGATGTGGGGGTGCGGACGAGGCCTTGGGTCTTTTCTGACGTGACTTTGTGTTCGTTCTCGTGCCTCCATGTCTGCAGGTATAAAGGACTTCATGTGCGAGTTGTGTGGAAAGACGTTCAGTGAGAGGACGACTCTGGAGACACACAAGCTCATCCACACAGGTTAGGGTCTCACAACCTGAAGATAGGAGCCTCTAACCGTCTTTGTCCTTGTAGAGTCAAAATGACAAAAACTGCTATGAATGCATCTTCATATGGCCGATTTTAAAAAGTTTCTAAAACGTAAAAGATGCCATATTGTGACCTTTTTAAGAAGATTGCCCAAATATCTGGGGGTCTTCTTGAAATGTCTATGACATATTTAAAAATACCAGATACGTGATATAAATGTCTGTTTTATTTAATCATTACAAAGTGGAATCAGCAACTTGAGCCGTCCTGATTCCTCTTTCCATGAGGGATCAGGATGATGAGGGATCCATGATTCCTTTATTTGGGGTTACAGTTATATTATTTCTAAAGTAAAACAAATGCAGCATGTTGGATGGACATTTAACAAAAATAAATGTGAAGGCTGAATAATCTGATCTTCAGTAACATGTTTTCAGACACGTCTCTTTTAAAGATACTTTCATGTGCAGATATCACCTGGTTGTAGTAGGCCTTCACATTAGGCAAAAATATCCACAGATGAACAACATCTGATTTTTTTTCTTTTAACTCGTGCCATCATTTATTCAGCAAAAGAGAATAAATAAATAATCATGTGAGCCATATTAAGTAGGACTTTATCAGTCTCTTTCCTATTATACATTACACAGTCTCACCTTGGGGTATTTTGCTGATGTCTTTCCCTGTTGGCCCTGTGTTAATACACACCTGAAAGATTCAGGCCAACAAACCACCAAAATGCTTTTCTGGAGGTCTGCACAACTTCTGATGATTATTTATGAAGAGCTGATGGTTAGCAGCACCAGGCTGCAGCTTTCCCTTTTAAATCCAGTAAGTGGGTCTGATGGTTTTATTTTTATTAAAACGAATAATGGCACAGTGAAAAAGCATGTTCAGCTGAAGTTTGATTTAATCATTAAACCCGCTACATGATTTTATTACACTTTTACACACACAAAGCCCAGTGTACACTAACTACTGCACATGACCGTGTAGCGTAATCGCTGTTCTGAGTGTTTATTTGTTTGTTCTTTGCTAACTGGTTAATGCGATCCTTCCTTTTCATCTTCTTCTGTGCTGCAGTGGGTAAGACGTGGACGTGTACAACATGTGATAAGAAATACCTGACGGAGTACATGCTGCAGAAGCACATCCACCTGACCCATGAAAAGGTCGAGGCGCAGTCATGTGACCTCTGCGGGACGAAGGTGTCCACCCGGGCCTCCATGAACCGACACCTGAGACGCAAACACCCGGAAGTGAGTCTGGACCGACCTGCACGATAACGCTCAAACCCGACCTGTCCTGCAGCCCAACGTCCTAAACTGACGTCTTCCATCTTTGTGCCTGCAGGTGGCGTCTGTGAGGATCGACGAGTTTGAAGAGCTTCAGGAAAATTCCGCCATCAATAATTCATCTGTCAGCATTGTACAGGTTAGAAAATGGTGCTGCAGCACGTCTAACTACCTGTGCAGCGTAGTTTCTGTAGTTTACCCTCCCTCTGTCTTCATGGGGAAATGTTTCACCTCCCTCCCCAGCCCACCTTGTCCCTGGAAAAAGACGGCATGTCCCAGGAGCGGCCTATCCGACTTCCGCGGCACCCCAAGAAGAAGCAGAGAGTTTCAGCTGAGCCGGAGCTCTCTGAGCCTGAAGACTATGCTGATTTCACTGAGCCGAGGCACGAAGGCATGGCTGAGTTCAGCACGGTTATCGTCGGTGATGAGACGGAGACGAGCTCTGCTGTGCAGAGCATCCAGCAGGTACACGTGCACATCCTCACAAGACTGACTGATTTACTGTTCAATAAAATGTCCAGTCTCTTTTTTTCTTCTTTTCAAAGACCACAGTAAGTTAAGGCGCAGTAAAGGCAGCCACCCTGATCATAAAAAAGATTTTTAAAAGTACAACCAAACGTTGGCTCACGACTGCTGTTCTTCTGTTCTGTTCTTTACTTTTTTTCTTTTTTGGTGTTTTGTTGACGTGAACCAAACAATAAAGTGTAATCAAATGTCCCCAGAAGTGGTAATAGAGCCTAATAATTGGATAAAACCCTGTCCCATTCTTCTGAAAATGTTTCATCCTGTGAGGTTTACACATCTGCAGGGTACTGTGACATCACAAGCCCATGTCCGAGTAGAACTGTCAGTGTCCCCCATCTGCATCTCCGTCTCATTTCACATCACGCTGCCTTTTGCTGGACCTCAGAAGTGGATGTTCACAGAATTTTCACACCAGTTTCAAAAGAATGACAATGCATAGAATAAACAGGTTCAGCTACTGGCTCCTCCCCTTTAAACCAGCTGCAAAAACAACAGTAAAGACATAGCTGAAAGGGTGCTTTTGTACAGTTCTCTGTGGCATATATATACACATATATATGTGTGTGTGTGTGTATATATGTATGTATGTATATGTGTGTATGTATATGTATAATTTCGAAATTCCGATAATATGATATTGTATAACATCCAGTTATTCCTATTTTAATCATTTCACTTCAAATCGGTGCGTTTCATAATGAGTCGCCATCATTTATTTGAGTGGTGCTGTTTCAGGTGGTGGTCCTGGCCGATCCCAGCGCTCCATCAGCCCCCTCCCCCAACAGTTCAGTGGGAATGACCAACATCACCGTCACGCCAATCACCAGCCACGCCCCTGCCCAGTTCACCAATCTGCAGCCCGTCGCCGTGGGCCACCTGACAGCCAGCGACCGGCCACTCACGCTGGACAACTCCATCCTCACCGTCACCTTCGACACCGTCAGCGGCTCTGCCATGCTCCACAACCGCCCTGCTGAGCTCGTGCCAGAGACGGTTGGTCCTACGACCGGCGCGGCACCCCAGTCTGTCGCCCATTTCATTAACCTCACCACTCTTGTCAACCCCATGGGACATCAGATGGAGACCCCAACTCTGGCCTGGAGGCCCGTACCAGCTGCGGAGGGCAGCCATGTTGCCCCAGTGGTGGAGGGCGTCCAGGGGGAGAGTCAGGAGGCACAGAGTCGGGGTCCAGAACCAGGACGGGGCAGCCAGAGCCAACCAGCCACCCTGCAGCAGCAGGGCGGCCCCACGCAGCAAATGTTCAGCTACTGAGCACCGAGGTGCAGGTCACCTCACTCTGACACTGTTACATAGTAGAGTAGATTTTTATCAGAATATAACGTTTGATCACCATCACCCAGATGCCTCTCCAACCCCACAGAAGCCTATTAAATTTCAGTTGTTTTGTTTTTTCCTTTCTTTCTTTTTCTTTTTATTTTTTATACGCTGACAAAACCAAGTGGCTGCTAGAAATGAGCTCAAAAAATGAGTTAAATTGTACATTGCTTCTGTTTCTATTTTGTTCTTCTGTTATTTTTATTTGTTTTAAGTCTTTTGATGTCCAGCACTTTGGCCAACTGTGTTGATTTTTAAAGTGCTTTATAAATAAAAGTGAGTTGAGTACATTGATCCCAGATCACTGATATTTTATTGTCGGTTGAAACCAAAGCAACGTGTTGAATCATCAGTTGCTTTACCCGCCTTGACCAAGATAAATAAATAAATCTTCAATGGAAACAGGAAACAGGAAATGTTCCAGCCTGACGAAGAGGATGAACATGGAAACGCCTCCGCCAGGTTCAGTGCTGGAATGCTGTTTTATAATTCTGTTGACTGTAACTGCTGTTCATCTGAAAAAACGTTTTGTTGTTTTTTTTTACTGTCATATTTGCAAATGAACTGCCTGCTAATTTTCTTGCGTGTGCATTTGTTGTCAACAGTCGACCAGGAGAAAGTCATCATAACGTCATCAGCTGATGGTTATTCTGCAAACATATTGTGATATTAACATCCAATCAAACTCTGGGTTTGTTGCTCTGGTTTTATAATCAGACCAGTTTTCAGTTTAACTGTGCAGGTCGTCTGAATCTAAACGTTTCTGCGTCTTTATGAAATTTTAGAAAAGAAGACAAAGATTGAAACATTACGGCCCACATGACGGCACCTGCGTTTGTCAAAGCAAACTAGATGGATACAACAGAACAGTTTAAAATGGCTACTGTGAATTTAATAATGTGACAGGACAAGGAATATAAGACACCACGTACAGTCCTGCTCAAGGAGATACGACAGTAGGTTTTATATGATAATGGCAGCCTAAAGGCATCACCATGAGCTCACCTGACAGAACATGCTCAGCTTTGCTGACAGATTGTCTTGGTTTTCCCAGAGGGAACACAAGTTTCTTTGTTTGGTTCCAGTATTGTTGGAGCCAAGCTTTGCAAAGACATGCAGGTTTTTCTTGTTCTTCGTGGACAATCCATCTTCAAACCACCAGATAAAACATCTAAAGAACAATAAAAGGTTGTTAAAATCTAGTTCAGCTTTCTCATCAAAAAGATTTGACAACAGTGTTGATATAAAGCATCAGTTTACAGTCAAACAGATGTTCAAAGACATCTTCATCATCTTTAACAGTAACGTTATCATCAGTTTACTGATGAACAGGAGGACTTGGGAACGTTGGAGCCTTTTTTTCTGTTCAGAATCAGTCTGCAGCGAGAGAAAGACCGAAACACCAACACAACTCTAAAATTCTCTGATTTTTACATGTAGTTTCCTAAAACAAAGAGTTCTGAGGAAAAACACTGCAGAAAGATGGATTACCTTCTGGAAATGTGAATGTAGAATTAGGCTTCCTTCTTGTTTCTAATAACAGAAGCAAAACAAAAATGTGAACTTAAAAATACGTAGATTCAGATGCGGTTAAAATCAAAGGGAAAATTTGAAACTCAATAATCTTTAATCGGTGAAATAAGAATTATCTTTTGAATCTTCTTATGTTCATTATACGCTGCCGTAAAGCAAGTTTTAGGTTGGATATTTGACCTTTCTGACGTTTCTGTTACACTACAAGTACCCAGATGGGGCACTGAGGACAGTCAGAACACTCAGAGGATCCCTGAATAGTCCCTATCATGTCCACATAGCAGGCTGGTGTCCAGACCCAGTCCTGGGGGCCGCTAACGCTGTCACGTATGTTTTAGATGTTTCTCTGATTCAAATGAATGGATCATCAAGGTCTGCACAAGTCTGCTCACAACACATTTGTTTGGATCAGGTGAAGCAAGGAAACATTGAAGACATGCAGGATGGATGTGGACAACCCTGACAGAAGCAGAGAGACACTTGTCATGGACGGTGGTTTGCTTTTGACATTTGAAATGGTGCATCTTTGATCAAAACAGAGAAAAAAAAATGAACATGTGACAAAGAAACCTGGGTTTATTTGGTTGGACAAATGTCCTGGGAGAAGAAAATCAGGCAGGTTCCAACTTATTTCCATAACTGTCCATAACCTAAACCAAATGTAGTTCTGTTTCTAAGAGGAAATGTAACATTACTGTTTTATTTTAATTTTTATTAACTATATATTCGTGAGCCTCTTTGGAGTGCTTATTTCTAAAACCTTTAGCTCTGTGTACCTGTAGCACTATCTCTCAACTTAGGTTTGGCTGTAATGGGTCACGTGACGTAGAAGCCACTACAGAGAATACGTCAAGGTTAAAATTAAACGTTTGTTTTTTTTCTTTCTTTTTTTTTCTTTCTGAAAACTAACTTCCCTGCAGTCCCCTGAAGGTGCGGTAGTTTATCTCTACACCTAAACGTTGATTCTGGGGTAAGTCATTGCAAAAAGAAAAGAAACAGACGTGTAGGGCAGTTTTCATGAATAAGTGGATAAAAAACCAAAAACCTTCCATGGATCCGCGACAGAGCTCTTTATTCCTGAAACTTTAACGACGACCCTCCTGTTTCCAAATGTTTATTCTCTGTTGTGTGTTTTTGTTCAGACCAGGTAGGAAAGTCACATCTGCAAATATCAAATATATATATAATGTGTAATAGTTGATGAAATAATGTCCATAACATGGCGATAAACAGGGAACCGAAAGTTATATAATAACAATAATAATAAAACCATTTTCCAATGGGCAAGACTGTAGTTTTGTAGTTTATTAAGATTTGTTTCTGGTTAGGATAAACAAAAAAGAGGCTTTACAACAGAGGAAAAGTGTCTGTTCTTGATGTCTTGATTTTAATGTGAGAGGTTAGGCACATGAAAGGATTCATTTGCACTCCAAAACAAGAGACAGAGAGGCCCAGAGACCGTTTATAGAGCAGGTGAGACCAGGGCTCAGGGGCCCCTGGGGCTCCATGGCTCTGGGCCTCCATGGCTCCGGGGCTCCAGGCTCGGGTCCCCATGGCTCTAGGCTCTGGGGCTCCATGGCTCCGGGGCTCCAGGCTCCGGGGCTCCAGGGCTCCTCTTCAGTCTGAACTGAACCTGCTGCCTCGGGGCCTAAAACACAGATCACAGCATTGATGACTGCCAGTCACATAAAGTGAAGCGTGGCTCCTCACCTGTATCTTGCAATCAGCTTATTGTCTCAAGAGACTCAGATGACACATTGGCTCTTTTAGTCGGTATTTCCAGCCCTTCCAGTTTCTTCTGGAGACTGAGGGAGCTGACGTCATGTCTATACTGGAGGAAAACAGAATAAACAGAAATAGTCACCACACCGTGCAAAAGGATATAGGACCCTTCAAACAAGCAGCCACAACGTTTTCTACGTTACTGTGTGGAAACTACGAGAGAGAGATGGAATTAGAGAAGAGTAGTTTTGAATTTTTCCTCATCCCAGAGACTTCTTTCCATAAGACATTTATTTTATATTATTATTAGAAAGGATGACCACAAAGATAGCTCTGTTTTCAGATTTAATAGTAACATCAATATTAATCAGACTTTTTTTTAATTACTAGTACATTAATAGTCTTAGGGAAAGGGCCCACAAAAGTGACTATTAGGTGTTTAACGTAGATGTTACTACAGATGGATCTCTGGCATGTCGGTGCTCAGCAAAGAAGCGCTCCACTTAAGTGGGACTTCAGCTTTAGTGTCAGACTGATGCAGAAGTTATGAAGCAGTTTTCTACCAAAACAACTGGTATTCTGTGGTTGTATCCACTACTTCCTCCTAAATCTTTCTGTGTGTTGGAATAATGCAGCAAAATATTATCTTGCTGCGTAGCCAAAGACCTGGAGGTGTGAGGTTGTGAAGACGTTTTTCATGTTTCAATTACTGTTTCAGTCTAAATGAGACTAAAAGTAAACAAGAAGGCCCTGCACAGATCTGATCCTGGAACCTAAATCCTCCTCCAGACGACCTCTGAATATTGCCGGCGTGCATCACTTTATGCAATTCAGTCAGAGGAACATCATGAGGAAGCTGTTGAGGAACTTTATGTGTGCGCCTGGCAAGCATTTTAAAGTGTTGATCTCCACTTGTTGACTGATAAGTGAAACATGAATCACCGACAGAGTCCAGACAACAGGCCTTGTTTCTGGGAGAAGGGTCCTTCAGGAACACAATAAAACGCCCGACAGCTGCAGAGCGGCTCCTGTGTTTCTCACCATGACCTGGATAAAACGTGTCATAAACAAACAGCCACTTTTACTAGACAGTAAAAGTGCTTGTTGTCGTAGATACAACCAACTGCTAAACTCTGAACTGGGTTTTGTGAGGGTTCATTATTCTAACAAAGCCACCTTGTTCTGGTGCAGTGCAGAGTTTTCACAGTCTAACGTTGGACCGCTGTTGCTTTGGGAGGAGCGTGCATTTGCTATGATATCTTTGAGATAAGCTCATGCGGTGTCATAATTTATTTCCATGCATAGCTTCTTTAACCTTTCACCAACATCTTGTACTGATGATGAGGAAGCTGTTCTGCAGGTCACACTCTCACCGTTTGGGCCCAGTGAATCCTGACTTTGTTTTCTTGGAATTAGCCTGCACCATCAGGAATAAAATAAAATAAATCTACTGATGCTCAAATCTGGTTAGTCATTGTGTTCAGGTAAACAGCAGGTGTAATTTATTGGCACATAACGTTCCAGAGTCCCACATTTATGATCCCCTTTTTTATTATTTTTATTATTATTACTAGCATTACTGAGGAGTGTTTCCTTCAGGATACTTGGCTGTTGGTTGAAATCATTCAAGAGTTGTTCTGGAGAATTTTTCTTTTTATTCTGTGAAGATGTTGGTTCACTGCTTTCCTTGTAGGTTTTAACAGTTATTAATCCAATTTTAATAGTTGCAGCAACGTCTTGTTTTTTATACTTGATGCCCTGAAACAGATTTCTTTCCATCACAGTTGAATGTCTCTTCTGACGTGTTTTTTAAGTGAATGAGACGCATTCATTGCACCATTTGCAGTTAAATAACTTGTTGAATCTCAAACATATTTATCAGTTCAGTATTTTCAGTGAGAGACTCCTGTTTAGTAAAATCTAGCTGGTGACCTTTTTTTGGGGGCCGGTTAAGTTTAATTGCATACATACTGTCACGGTTTCATTCATATAAGCAACAACGTCTTGCTGTGACACACATCTTTAGAACTGGTGTCAATATGATATGACGCCTGTTTTTTTTTTTTTTTTTTAAAGAGCTCCAGTTTTTACCTCAGAGGGATTCTGGACGGATACTTTGGTTCAGTGGGACAAAAGTGAGTTTATATAACGGCACGTTTCTAGGTTTATGAGCTCGCTGTTTTGTTCCAGAGATAATTCTCTCTTTTCTTTGCAGATATATTGCAAACCCAATACTTCAGGGCATCTGGTAACAAACCATGTGAATACATTATTGTCTCTGGGTTGTCTGTCATGTGTCCTCCATGGCCTCTTCCTCATGTTTCAAAACCAAAATGTGATGTCACTGCAGCAGGCCCAGCCCCTCTTTTCACCTGAAGAGGAGGAGGAGCCACATGTAGCTAGAGAAGGGGAAAAATAAGGAAGAGCTCACAAGCTGGCAAGTCAGTGTTTGTGTGTGCTCACTTCCCCACTTTCTCTCCTTGGAGTTGAAGCAAGACAGAATTTATTTTGGTGGGAATTTCGACATGGATATGGATGTCCCGGCTTCTCCACCTGGGAATATGGGGCTGTTAAGGAACTTTGACTGCTCGGAGTTCAGCAGCTGGGAGAAAATAGGCTCAGGTGGATTTGGACAAGTATACAAAGTCCGGCATGTACAGTGGAAAACATGGCTGGCTATCAAGTGCCCTCCTTGCCTTCATATGGATGACAAGTAAGTTACAGCTGTTGAGCCGTATGTGTGAGACCTGAAGGAATTTAGCTCCACATGCTCTTCCCTGTTGTAGTTTAGGTGTTTTGTCTTTGAAGGAGACACAAATCTGTCTTCCCCAGGGTCCAGTTTTATAATTGTATGACCAGTTTATTGAAAACTGCAAACAGACAGATGTTCAGATTATGAAAAGACGACCACCAGGTTAACATGTGACTCACTGTCTGCTCCTCTGAGTAGAGAAGGTACACTAGCCTCCTTTGGGTATTTCAACACAGCTGGGTAGTGTTGAAGGAGCAATGACACGCTGATTCATTTCCCGTACAAGCACTAACTCTACTTTGCTCAAGGTTGTGACCAGACGCTTAGGTGGATGCCTCATAGCTGGTTGGCCCTCACTATCAGAAATAAGCGCACTGGAGGGGCAGAGTGGTCTTTTCCCCTGTTCCCTTTCATTCCAGTGCCACCTGACTACAAATCTTACTCTTGTTGTGTACAGTGATCTCAGAGAGATTTTATGTATTTTTCCATGTGCATGTACATTGTTGTGTAGTCTTTGGTGCAATCTTTCTCAAAGTTGTATTATAGATTGTTCTGTTTTATAGCATGACAACACACCTGTCAGTGGAAGCTTCCATTCTTCTCAGTCTCTTAATGACATAAAAAGGAGAATAAGCCACTAGTCACATCAGCCCAGCGTAGACTGTCAGGTGGTGAGCTTCCATCTGGTCACAGACACCCAAACTTTTAAGATTATCTGCTTCCTCTAATCTTTTGATGCAACCAAAGCATCCGCTGAATGCGAGCCAAAAATGTTATCACCTCCAAACATCTGCAAGACACATAGTTATTTCACTGCAGCCCTCCTTTCACATATCAGCCAGCAACAGGCACTGAAAGCCACCTTTGTCTACTCGCTTCGCAGTGTGGCACAGACAATATAAAAGCCGAAGAACCGGTCTTACCGGGTCTCACTGTTAAAGCAGGGACATTGTTTGGTTCTGAAAAGCAGCTGAAGAACATGTTGGATTAGATGAAGGGTTTAGTGAGCGAGTGCTTGCCCAATCTTCCATCTCATGTTTGATTTTATCTGTTTGGGAGATTTAGGTGCTTATGCCTCCAGAACCTCTACCCACCATAAAGGGTATTTATAGCCAGGCACCCTTAAGTAATCTGATACACGGTGCACATAATCTACTCAGGACCCGGGCGAGTCTCCTATGACCATGTCATTAAATTTAACTTACTGTTGAAAATCAGAGGTTCCCGTCCAGCTCACCTACTTGTTTAAATCAAATTACAATAAATGCAGTAATGAGTGTGATTTGTCTCCCTCTTATTTGCCTTCATTAAGGCTGAATTTTGAATTCTTTCTCTGAGGCATCTGAGCTGAGGTCATGAATGACCAGCGGAGTTTTGTTTGAGGTATGTCAGGGTCAGAGGACTGATAAAGCTGCTTTGCACAGGTTGAGCAACAGAGAACAAGAGCTCTGTTTTGAGCCCTGTGGGGTCTTCTGGTGCTACGCAGGCTGGACTGGGATGTCCTCAAGGCCTTGGAATGAGCACTGGGTGCATGATTCCCGTATTCAGGATGAACAGTGGTAAATAAGTTATAGATGCCCACAGACAGGCTCGTACATTAATGATGGTAAACATTTTGCACAGTGAGAGCTCAGTGGGCTGAAATTTAGGTTGGGGCAAAGGTTATTCCAGGTTGCAACTCAGTGAGCAAAACATGGCCTCAGAGTCAGTAGGTTAATGTTTTATGAGAGGGCTGATGGGAAGAAATAACTTTGAACCTAGAGATGTGGCACTGTTGGCCAAAAACAAGAGCATCTAGATGAGTTTTTTTTTTTTAAAGTTCCCGTTTGTTTGCGCTTGTTCACATCGCTTATTCACCCCAGCAACCTTCCAGTCAAATGATGACATAGATGTATTGTAATTCAAAAGTCAATCTTTTCTTTAACAAAGGGAACGCTCTGAGCTGCTGGAGGAGGCGAAGAAGATGGAGGCAGCCAAGTTCCGATACATCCTGCCTGTCTATGGCATCTGTGAAGACCCCCAGGGGCTTGTCATGGAGTACATGGAGACTGGGTCCCTGGAGAACCTGCTGGCCTCCAACCCTCTGCCCTGGGAGCTACGTTTCCGCATCATTCATGAGACCGCGGTTGGAATGAACTTCCTGCACTGCATGAACCCCCCACTTCTCCACCTGGACCTGAAGCCGGCCAACATCCTGCTGGACGCTCACTATCATGTCAAGGTAGAGAACTCGTCGCCGCCTGTCAAACGTGTTTTCAGATTTCAGATTTTGCTGCTTTCTGTCACCACCAGAAATAATGGTTAAAGGAATGACAGACTGCTGAAACTTTGATGATTTAATGTTTATGCAATTGGAAGAAACGAGCTGAGCTCAAACCACAGTTTAGTTTAGCTGGAGACTTTGTAAAAGTTGATATTTAAGGCTTCTAGATGGAACGTTAGCAATGAGGTGATTTACTGTTCCTTTTCATTGTTTTGAAAACCTCGACCCTGCATGTCCTGTGGACAGACAGGTGTCTTTCTGTGTGACTGATAAACAGCTCAACAGCACAGAGGGCAATGGGTGGAAATCTTTTCTGGGGTTTAATACCTGAATGTAAACAGCTCACCTGGGCCTGTTCTGACAGGATCAATTTAGCTCCTATTAAATCTTCCTCCTTGTGAGTTTGTGTGTTTCGTGAGTGGGTGTGCACTCCTCAACACAAATGTGAAGGGCCTCTCCTCTCTGCAGGTTGAGACATGGCTGTGTTTCCCTCATCATACCACTGAGTGCATTTAATGAGGGCTTAGTTGCATGTGCCACTCTTTGGGAAAAGTTAGTCATCTGTGCCACAGTGTTGAGAAACGCAGTACGACTTCACTGTTTGGGGGGCCTTATCTAATCTCCTACTGTTTCAGATATCTGATTTCGGCCTGGCACGGTGGAACGGCCTATCGCGGGCTGATGACATCAGCAGAGAAGGCTTTTGTGGCACCATTGCTTACCTGCCACCTGAAAGCATCATACAGAAGCACAGAGTGTCAGACACCAAGCATGATGTTTACAGGTTAGTTTGGCTTGTGTGAAAGCTTCTTAAATGCAGTTTTTTTTGTCTTTGGTTTGGGTCTTACTTCTGCACCTTCAGTCTGATCTGATTCATACTGATATAACTCAAATGTAATTGATGGATCCGACATGCTATGTTGTGTATTGAAGGTGTCACATGATTGATATGGCATAAACCTGGTGTCATTTGAGAGATGATAGCATGTTCACTTATTTCACTTTCCTTGACAAGTCATCTGGGATCGAGACGGTTCGGCGTATATTGGAAATTAAAGGCTGACACCACTTTCTTGGCAAGCGTACAGACATTTTCTTGTTTTGTTTCTCTTCCAGTTTCTCCATTGTGATCTGGGGCATTCTCACACAGAAGAAACCCTACCAAGAGGAGCCTTCCAGTAAGACAAACACACAAACACATCCTTTTTTTTTTTTTTTTACAGAAACACCATATCATTAATAAATAAAAAAAACAGTAATGGCCCCATTCTAACTTTAGCTCTGGATTAGAAATTAGCGGTTTTAGCTTTCAGAGACCATAAAATGCTGTTGTGAGCATTTTTTATTTTTTGGATTAATGATATTTGGCATATCTTGTGTTTAGAATAAACAGTTTTGAAACACAGAAGATAAAGCAGAGTAAAGATTTATCCATGCATTCAAGTATCTAGTAGTTTTTAAAAATCATAGTACTGACTTATTGTGATTTATTAGTAAATCTTTCCTTCTATTTTTAACATCCCAGTAAACATGCAGGATGCAGAGGAGCTGTAATGAATATGTTTACACTGTAAATTCCAGGTGGACAGGGTCAGACTGGTAACACGGTGTTTTTGTTTTGTTTTGGTTTTATTTTCCCAGGCATATGAAAATAGCTTTTTGAAGCCCAGCGTCTAATGTAGCCAGGGTTTGGCACTGGCACCACCTATGTTGATCCAGACATAATTAAAAAGTGAGAGACTGCTGGGTTACCATTATTGCGTCTCTTTCTTCTCCATTTGCAAAGGGTATTATGGCTACAATAGTGAAATGAATCTGTGAAGTAGCAGTAAGCCTCTACCTGTTTACTGTGAATCACCGACTTGGCTGATCCCACTGTCAGATAGGAGGCAGTCAGACCATTTATGCTCCCATGGGAAATGACAGCAGGGGCTCCTTCTCCTGATATCACAAGTACACTGAAAGATGGTGATAAAGCTGCACACAGCATACTGTTCACATAGGCAGTGGTGCTTATCAGAACTCCAGGTCATGATTGCCACCCACTATGTTGCAACATAGACAGTAAGCATGGAGTCCAGGTTCAACTGTAAGTCATCAGAACGGATGACTGAAAATGAACTGGTCCTCTTAACGTGCGCCTTCTGAATGAACTGTGATATCTGTCCCCTCAGGAGAAAATAATATCCTGCAGATCATGGTAAAAGTCGTAAAAGGGGTTCGTCCAGACCTGGGTGCAATGCCACGATGTCGGCCTGCCTCCTGTGCTGGTTTCCTGAGCCTCATGCAGCGCTGCTGGGCTGCAAAGCCTGACGACAGACCCAGCTTCCATGGTGAGTCGGATCTCTCTACTGTGAACTAAAAGATGATTTTCCTCTCTCTTCTTTTATCCTGATGATGTCAGACGTGTGAAACAAAAGTGATTTTGTCGCTTTAACTCCACTTTTTTCCTGTGCACATTAATCTCATCCCTGTTATTAAATGAAGCCCGACTCAGAGCTGTTGTCTTTGCAGAAATTACATCAGAAGCAGAGGAGCTCTGCTCTAAACCTCAAGAGGAGCCCAAGACCTCAACACTGTCATCATCAGAGCCAGAGCCCTCGTCCCCAACCCCGACCCCTCTCACAGGTGGCCAGGTAAGACATGACAACACTGCATTTACTACTTTTGTTGTAATTACTTTTTGTTCCTAAAAGCTGTCTTGTGTGTGTTACTGGGTTACTGTTTTGTTACTTGGCCCAACTTATGGTTAGTTGTGGTCTTGAGACAATCTTATATCAACCCAAGTCTTCACATATACGTAAATATAGCCATCAGGATGCCGTGATAGCCCAGACTTTTCCTTTTTCTCATCTCTTTTGTAAACATTTTAAAGGGAACATATTCTGAAAGGGGAAAAATGTTTTATTTTCTTGAGAGCATGCACTCGGGTATCTGAAGTGATTACCAAACCATAAACATTAAATGACCCTGTAACTGAATCTGATAACAAATATCTCTGGCAGCCATTCATATTTAGAGGTTACTGTGACATCACAGACTCAATTCATAGGACAATTATGCAACATTTATTGTTGTTTGAAGTAGGTTACACCCGTTTGAAAAGTTGCATGCCCATGCGTCAAATGTGTGACTCCACCACCTAAAATCAGCTGCTATGATCAAAGTTGTCAAGGCATGTTGAAAAAGAGGCTGTTATCTCTAATTCTCTGTAGTTTTTGAAAAAAGGAAAAGGGCAGAATGCGTCTCCTTTAACTGCCAAGGTAAATGATTCTTTTATTAATACATACGACCAGACGATGAGACGATATCTTTTGAGTATCCCAGACAGGGTTATGTGTTTATAAGTCATATATTTGGTCCAGAATAATTATTACATCACACGAGAGGAATGTAGACTGATGGGTTTGTTCAACCTGTGTGCTACTTTGGCATCCCCGGGCTGCTTGGATGTAGCGTACGTGACTAAAAACAAACGTACTGCTTATGGGAAGCAATTGCTCAATTGCAATGTTAGTTTGTTAAGACATAAGATGCTCTATTTTTAGGATCCCTTTGTGTGTTTTTTGTTTGTTTTACATATGTTTTTACATTTCGTACCTGTTCCTCTCTAAATGGAATTTGATCAGCGTGCCCTTCAGAGTGTAAATGCGATGGAATGTATGACAAGGAACTGTTGGCCAAATGATTCACACTAACCTGGACTTTTCCACAGGGTACTGATAGCAAACCAGTTCGTCCGAAGTCGGCCATGTTGCCAGAAAAAGACTGCAGCCTGTCAGAGCTGCTTAGCCAGGTGGATTCTGGGATCTCCAGAAGCTTTGACCGAGTGAAGGAGGATAGCTGCCACAGCAAAGAGAACTCTTGCAAGAGACTGTCAGCCATCTCTTCTGCAGATTCAGCCTTCTCCTCCCAAGACTCCATCACCCTGTCCTTCGAGAAGGAAAACACATTTGGTAAGAGCAAATTAAAGACCTCCACTTACAGCTGCGAAGATCTAAATGGAACTGAATAGGTGCTTTCCAGGCATAGTTTTTCTTTAAACCAATCTTTAAATGAATATCTTATTCCTTCTTATTTCCCAGATTCTGCTGAAGTCCAGAAAAGGAAGCTGTGTGAGGCCATCAGGACCAAAGATACCGCAAAGCTGATGAAGATCCTCCAGCCTCAGGATGTTGACTTACTCATCGATGGAGGAGGAAGCCTGCTCCATCATGCCATCAACTTGGCTAATGAGGAAGCTGTCAAATTCCTGCTCCTCAACAATGCCAATCCCAATCTTGCCAACGCCCGTGGCTCCACACCTCTCCACCTGGCCACAGAGAAGCACCTGAAGCTGCTGGCTGAGCTCCTGCTTGGTCGTCGCAGCACTAATGTGAATGCTAAAGATGAGGATCAGTACACAGCTTTGCACTGGGCAGCCCAGAACGGGGATGAGGCTATTGCACGCCTCTTGTTGGACCGTGGAGCAGCCATCAATGAGGCCGACGGCCAGGGACGCACACCAGCTCATGTGGCATGCCAGCACGGTCAGGAGAACGTAATCAGAGTGCTGCTGAGCCGTGGTGCTGATGTTCGAATCAAGGGAAAGGACAACTGGACAGCGCTCCACTTTGCTGCCTGGCAGGGGCATCTGGGAATTGTCAAGCTTCTGGTCAAGCAGGCAGGTGCTGATGTGGATGGCCAAACGTCAGATGGCCGAACACCACTGCATCTGGCCTCCCAGAGGGGACAGTATCGAGTGGCACGGATCTTAATTGAACTTGGAGCAGATGTCTGCATGGCATCAGCTGGCTTAAACACACCCCTGCATGTGGCGGCAGAAACAGGTCACACCAGCACATCCCGTCTCTTGATTAAACACCAGGCGGACATTCATGCCCAGAACACTAATGGACTCACACCGCTCCACCTCGCCTCACAACGAGGCCACCTGGCCACAGTCAAGATGTTGATTGCAGAGGGGGCAGATCCCTACAGGTCCAACCAAGCCCTGCGCACCCCCTGCCACCTGGCAGCAGAAAGTGGACACTCTGAAGTTCTGAAGGAGCTGCTCCTTCACTGTCCCGATGGTGGGACCTTGTCAGATGAACAAGGCCTCAGCCCTTTACACCTGGCAGTGCAGGGTGGACACTCGGACATCATTACAATGCTGCTGCCAGAGGTCTGCCAGGACTTTGTTACAGAGAATCCAGAGCAACCAGCAGCTGAGGAGCCCACACCAGCAGAGCCCAGACAGCTGCCGAGGAAAGTGGTCATTCTCAAACTGACAGAGCAAAAGGACGACTTCCCACAATCCCCCAGCTCACAGTGTGCTTCAGCGCCATGTTAACAAGAACAAAGACTGCTGACGCTGTACAGAACTAAAATCCGTATCATTTTATTCAGCGCCTCAACTGTCTCACACTTTGATTGGAGATTGTCATTCGTGTCTTTTGGTGACATCTTTTTTTGGAGTCTTGTCATGTTCTCAGCTGAAAAAAACTCTTCAATGTAAATATGTACACTGTAAATATGATGTATTAATACCAGTATTTTGCTTGAATTTTAGCTTTTGTTAACTAACAAGAACATTTTTAATACTTAACAAGCACATGCATCTATTGAATATGAATGATTGATTGGGAAAATTCATGTCCACTTGAGGACCTTTTATTGAACCCCACCGCAGCCTGTACCTGAACAGAACACGACCTTTCTGCTGTCCATCAGTCTGACTGCATTCAGAAAAATCTTGTAATGTTCTGTAGCTGTCAACAAAGCAGTGCTGCATCATTAATTAAAACATTTAAACCTTTTTTGTTGACCTTGTTTTAATTCTGTTGGTCAGAGGTCATGCCGTCAATTCCCTTTGTACTATTTTATAAATATTCATGTGATACTGAGAATGTCGGGAAATATTCTCAAACTTGTTGGATAACAAAACAGATAAGCTCCTTTCGAAGAATAATGGTGTGCAGAGTGTTCAACATGTCATGTTACCACAGGCCTGTTGCAGAAGGTCTGGAGCTGTGGAATCAGTTTTCCCCTGATCCTCCTGCACATGTACGAGAACGAACTGTCAGCTAGACTTAGCATGTCTGCGTCTGCAGTCCCACCTGCAGTGTTGTTATTATCTTTATGCCTCTACTCTGAAGCATGCTTAGGTTGGCACGGACCATGGGAACTGCCCCTAAGGGGGATCACAGGCTGTAAGATGATGAATGGCTGGGAAGGGGTGCTGATGTACAACTTGCAACTCCTGCCTCTTAGCTAATTCCTAAGACCACTTTAACTTTTCATGACTGGCTAAAACCAACATGCCATCCACTAATGCCTCCAGGGCTCAGCTTTTTGCAACCTGAGCAACTGCATGTGGGTTGTGGGTGCTGGGATATATGCTGTTTTCATAGCTTGTATTTGTGAACACCCAGAAAACAACTGAAATGTGTGTAATCTGAGGACTCTGTTTAGTGTACGATACACTGTAGCCTGCCTGTTGCCCAGTGATGTGTCTCATGCTCATGTCTAGCTAGAGGAAGATAATATGCCCTTATTGCCCAATCTCGGGGGGAATCCAGGGTCTACCATGTTAGACAAGACCTCAGGTGCAGACAGCTGAGGCAGTCCAGTACATAACAATAACCTCAGTGTGCTTATATAACACGTTTCTAGTCCAGAGATCATTCAAGACGCTTTTACAACACAAGCAGCTTTCTCTCACTGCCACTCACACACATTAACTAGACTGATTTATTTAATGGTCCAAGTCATTCCTATAATTACTATTATTTCTATAATTACTCCTATAAATCAAATTACTTTATGGTTAATGTAAATGGTGCCTAGGCAGAGTTTGCACTACCAATGGACCTAAACAGCATGTCTTTGGGGTAGGTGGAAACCCCACACAGGCACAGGGAGAACATGTAAACTCCACACAGAAGGATCCGTCTGAACTTCTGGTTGGGAAGTGTCGGCGCTAAATACTACACTATGGTGTTTCCCGTCATTAAGGACACAAGAGACATAATAAGAGGAGAACGTAAGATACAGGCACCTACGGCATATACAATACCACAATAAAGTGGCTTAATTACTGTACAAGACATCAGTACTGAGTATGGCTTGGAAGTCCCAAAGTCAAGATGGGAGATACCTCAGAGTCACAGAGTGAAAAAGCAAAGATCAAAGATCTCTGTCCAGAAAGAATCAGTACTATGAACAGAAAAAAAATACTGCCAGCTCTTAATTCAAGTATACAGTGCAACTTTAATAAACCTTTGTATTATATTCAGTGATTCTTGACAGTGCTGTGGACACCATCAGCACCGTCACAGGGGCAGCAATTCTTCCATATCGCTGTATGAGGTGTCTGGCTGCTCCTTTGTTCAACAATGACATGAATAAGACACTATTCTGCAGGCTGACAGACCAGCACAAAGCCCTCATGATTCACACTGCATTTACTGAAGTGATGCAAGGCCCTTATCAGAACATAAAAGTGAGCTTAATTCAAGTGAAAATCACATGGAGAGTATAACTTTAAGTGTTTTTCTGTGAGTTTTTTCTTGTGACATTTTTAGTAGAAGATATTATGAAAACAAAGCCACTGTTGACATCGCTCCAAAGCTTTGCGACTGTTGTGCTGTAGGCTGATTGCTCTCCTCGTTCTTTTTTTTACCTTCACTCTTTATTGGAACTCCACAGAACCCGCTGAACCAGATAAGACAACATGTCTTTGAGCAGCAGGGCAGGCTGGAACATGTGACAGCGGCCTCAGGGACGTAGGCATACTCTGCATTGATGAATTACGATGTTTATGGCTAACTACAATGAACACACCACTAAAACGTTACAGAAAGTATAATCATGGCAAGTAGTTTCAACTAAGATTGAGAAAAACATTTGATATGTAAACCATGTTATTGATTATTAGATCACAACACTATTATAATACGAGGAAACAGTTTCCTGGAAAGATTGTGACTGGGAGCATAATGATCGAATGTGGTGAGGTTTAAGTCCAGAGTCTGGGGAGAAAGCATAAGTGAAGTGAAAAATGTGCCATATTACTGTACAGTAATCAGCATACTGCCACTGTGTCAACATGTGTCACCCCTGTTTGTTAACAGAGCAGTGCAGGGACATGTCAGGATTTGTTGCTTGATGACATAATTCTCTGCAGATTTGCATCACATTTTGCAGGGAACTGACTGGTTTTGAGATCACACAGTCTGAACTGTAGACTTACTTTCTTGACATTCAGTCCATACGATGTTAGAATTCAGAAACTCTGACTTACAACTGCATATAAATATTGTTTGTTTATTCCAAGTCGATATATATAAAACACAGTACCATGTTATTTACGCCATTCACATTGTGTTGAAAAGAAAAAATAAATACAGTATAAATAAATTTACGAAACACAAAACAATCAACTTGGAAAGGAGTGGGATGAAGCCAAGTTTATTGAGTCCCATCCCCATTTCCATCCTAAATCAATAACTAAAATAAACCGGTTGCCGCCATTTACAGCTTACAGTTTATATCAATACCATATACATAAATAAAAGAAAAAGAGGCAGCAAAATATGCCAATCTCGTA